>BPLQ01011730.1:600000-876265 GCA_021605075.1 Caerostris darwini | reverse complement strand
TCAGAGACTATCGATACCAGACACGTTATACATGTTGTCAAAATGGCCATTGAGTCTCCTCGTTTCTGAAAGCAGTCAGAGCATTTGTATTTGAGCCCTTTTCCACCCTAGATGTACGATTTATTTCTTCTGAGAATATGTTTAGCATTAAAAAGAATTTGCAATCTTAGTTACAATCGACGCAAAGATGTACAATTAATAGACTTTTCGTAACGTCCTTCTGTCGTGACGGATCACCCATCGGTAGAAGCCTGACTCAGTTCCGAGTCGCTGAAAAAGAAGAGAAGTGCCTTCAGGGAGGACTGTTAGGAGGAACTACCCTGCATTTACTTATCATATAGGATAGTAAACTCCCACTAATGGGTCTCTATCCAGTCTGACTAATGAGGCAAGATCCTGAACATTACAAACCCCAGGCCTCCTCGTTTTTGAACAGTTTCTACTACAATGCAGGCAGGGAATTGAACCTCAGCTCTAATGCTGATGAGCGGGCCACGTTAAAGCATAAGGATTTATTATAAGCATAAAGATTTATTATGGTGGTTATATAAAGGGATGGCTACCCTTTAAATCGACTAATAGCTCTAATTTTAAAAAATAAATAAAATATAACACTTTGAATGCATAATTGGACTACCATCAATTACTAATAGTTTTTATAATTTATTTACAACTGAAATTATTAACTAGGAGTCCACGTAATGATTAATAAGTTGATTTCTATTATTTTACACACAATTAAACGCTCTTGCTAATCGTGATTGTTACTTTATTTCCATAAGCGGTTTGGCTGATATTTGTTGTGAATCAAGGGTTCTTAACCTTTTCAATGTCACAAACATCTTTTGCTATAAAGCATATCATTTCGAATACATGTGATTAGTATTATACGTGATATATAATAAAGACCACATAATCAATTGTGTTTTAAGTATTTTTACTGGGTTTTTTTTGTATTGAAAATGTTGTGTTTCTCACGTTTCATCGTACGGTGACGTATCATCTGCACTTTTAGTCAAACAAACATAGCCAAAGAGCAGTAATAAGCAATGTAATCACAGTACAGTTAAGGTCAAAACTCGCGACATCATCATTTAGTTGTTGGACGATTACTGATGATTTGACAAATAGTTGACCAGTTTCGTCACAAAATACGTCAATGGGTAATAGGACTTCAATCTAACGGCTGTCTGATGCTACTAATAATGGCTATAATATACAGGAGCAAATGATGATAAATTATTTTCCATATTCAAAACTGTATAAAGCTGTTTTCTATTTTTATTGATTGTTGTCGATATTATTGTAATCCAATTTTTAAATTCATATAATAATTTTTGAGGAGGTTCTCATTTTAATGAATTCTGATTGCTATATTTAATTTAATTGAGCAAGTGAAGATATAGACCAGGGATAGCCAAACCAAATAATCTTGCGGGCCATTTTGGAAATGCATCAATTACGAAATCATTAAAAAATATTTATTTTACTAGTGTCATAGTTGTTTTTCCACCCTTTCACTTAGCTTTTGTAAATCGATCTCAATTTGGTATTTGATTCGTAATTGGTGTTGCAAGTTAGAGTTCGTTATGTTTGAGCGTGTCGTGTGTTTGGCCCATTTCATTTTCGAAAAAAAAACGATTCGTAGGTGTAAGTTGAACCAAAAGTGCTAACAACTTGAGTCTGGTTTGCTCTACTATCAACAATCAACTGTGCGTATCTCGGGATGGTCACTGCGTCACTGAGGTCACTTAAAGTGAAACATAGAACCTGCTATATTAGGTCCGAACTCATAACTGTTAACTCGTAAATAAAACAGGCAATATCTGTCATATATTCACAAGAACATTATTTTAAAATCAAGGTTAATTTTTTCTCATCATTTCGACAGTTAATTTGTGAATATATGGATGCACACAGAACGCATTTTTTTAATACATTGATTTCCACTACTTTGCCATTATAAAGTAAATATATATTGTAAAAGTGTGATATATCTCACGGGCCAGAAAGATATTCAAGGCGGGCCGCGGGTTGGTCATCCCTGATATAGACAATCAATTTTTTCTTGGTGGGATGTGGAATTCCGTTTACGAATCTTTGGTGTACTTGAATTTTAAAAGAAAAATTCTTACAGCAAAATATTACTCTAGATGGCTATAAAACAACAGTTTGGAGGGATCTGTTGCCAAAACTAACATACGAAAAGAAAAAATTTAGTACCGAAAGTCACCGACAACTGAGATTTTGGCACTGCAGATACAGAAAACAAGTCATAATTACACCAAACGCACTAATGGATTACGAAAAATGTCATTAATGTTGAGTAACAAAAATATCCGCACAGAAACTACTGTGTAACAGTGGCCGAGTGTCTAGCGCTCTGGTGCTCGGTGTCACAAGTTTTGGGTTCAAGTCCCGGTGGGGCCCTGGAAGTTTGTAGTGGTTCGGAATCCAATTTAAGCCGTAGGTCCCAGTCTCATATGATTGTAAGAGCGTCGCCGAGCCAAGTCAGACTTCTACCTACAGGTGTTCCATCACAACAGAAGCTGTCCCCTTTCCCTCCAACCATGAGTAGATTACTCATGGTAAGTCCGTTCCGCACTCCAGGACACTGAGGATTAGTCAATGTTACTTTTTATTAATCAACATTTGGGTCCTTTAGATCACATCAACATCGTCAATGTGCCAACTTTTTCTTTGCACAACATATTGCATTCGGTGTACGACGGTCTTAACTCTTGCCCATAAACTATCATTATAGATGTTTGTAAACATAGAGTAGTAGTAAATTAGAGGTTTTCCCTCTATTCTAAAGGAACATAAAGTTGTGGCAAACATTTCTCGTCCTTTTCGTATCAGAGTTGGCGCTGTATCGCCCATTGGGTTCTTTTTCTCTGCACTTATTTATTTAGAAAACCTAAACATGTTAGGAAATGATTCTGAAATTTTCGAGAAATTAAGGATATTTAGAATATAGATTATAATTATAATTTTAAATAATTAGAAAAAATAAATTTACATTTATTTACAGCTAAAAAAAAAAAGGAACCATTTATTTTGAAAATCTTTGTATGATAGAATACATTTTCCTCCCGTTGCGCCCACAGCATAGAATAGTGACCAACAACAAAGATTGTTGACGAAAATCGCCAAGCTATCATCGCATGTGTTAAACCTGAAAATCTTGAAATGCATGCCTAAAACTAATTCTAAGTGCAATATAACATAAGCCAATTTTTCCTCTGTAATACGAGTAGAGGCTTGATGGCCAATTGGCTAGTGCTCTGGCCTTTGGTAACACAGGCTTTAGGCTCAAATCCTGGAGGTGGCATGGATGTTTATGAGTGGTTCATAATCCACATTAAACTGTAGGTCCCGGTCTATTTAGCCTAATAGATCGGGTGCACAAAATGATCATAGAGAGACAAACCAAACAAATCTGTAATATGAGTAAAAGTGACCAATCAGTACAAATTAATGGCAGATTGGCCATGAAAGTGACCAGCCATCACGTCACTATCGATAGTGGACAGCGCCGATTGTAAAAGTTACTTGAGGTGTATGATCATGTGAGGATTATGCATATCCCAAATTGGCAACCCCGTGACGCCCTATATATATAAACGTCTTAAAATATCTTTTAAGGTACGCAGGTTTGTAGCGCCTACAACATACTCAATGGACTTAAGCTACTCTACATACAAAAGACACATAGGGTGATTGATGTAGAACAAGGTGGCCATTCCTTCTCGAAATATTGGCTGATTATCTCAGGTAGGGAGTATATTACGTAGAAATCAACAATCTAAGAACTGCTGACAGAGCCTCAGTTGACCGCTTTTTAAACGTTAACGAGTATGCTGCTGTCACGTACTCAATGGGAAATTTGCATGATTGCTATCTAGATTGTGTCAATTTCTAGTATGTACGTGATGACAACGTTAAAGTCTCTTCTATCCCCCACTTTCGGCGCCATTTTTTTTATTCCGAATTCATCTCACCATGCCTTATATAAAGTCTATAGAATGTATATGAAATTTGTTTCATTAATTTTATTAAATTTAACTGCAAATAACTCAAAACAGTGAAAATATTTTTGAGCATTATTTTTGTACATTCATTGGAATTAATTATTAATGATTATTTTTTAGTTAATATTTTTGATTAATGATTAATGATTTTTTTCGTGTTCCACTTATCCGTAGGTCCTGGTCTTATATGACCATAGAGTGTCACAGAGCTCAATTAAACTTCTCACCGACATCATTCCCAAACTGTAAAAGGACAACTCAGCTCTAGGCACAGTGATGTGGTGTGGCTTAGTAGTAGTAGTAATAGTATTCCACTTATGAATTCCACGCCGGTTTGACATTACCTTTTAAGAAAACCCTTAAGAAAAGCTATCTCGCATTTACTTGTCGTATGAGAGAAAATCAAAAAACTTCTACTATTCTCGAATAAATAGGCAATCTGACTGTTTATTCGAGACTCTACAGTTGTTAGAAACGCCATCGAGCCGCCTCGTTTCTGAAAATAGTGACTCCAACGAATGTCGCCAGCGGATTCGAACTTGAATTCTCTTGCTCCCTTCTTGAGCGCTATTACCCATTCGGGTACTAGTCGAACAAAAAATCGGTCCACTACTGGGAAAATTGGGTTACCATTGGACCACGAACAAAAATTTTAGATAAAACTGATAAATCTACAAGTTAAAAGTACATAAAAATTCTACAAAATTTCTCCTTAGTATATTCTTTTTCTAAGAATATAATAAATAAAATAAAAATAGAATAAAAAAATTGCTTCATGGATCAGTTTGCTGATGTAAATGACGTTTTCTTTATTTGATTGAAATATTTATTGAGATTCTTTTTTTTTTTTTTTTTTTTTTTTTTTTTTTTTTTTTTTTTTTTTTTGCTAATTTATCATTTTATTTGCTTATGTAACAGCTAATTTGCTTAATATAATAACTTACGGTACTTCTTTTTTTTAACATAATTGAATAATGTGTTGCATAATTAGACAGCAATTTGCTTCCAATAATAGAGATATATTACTGCACATAAAGATATCATTTAAGCGCCACCTAGTGGTAGATGATTGAAGTGAATACAAGCTATAAAGATGTAATATAATAAAAACTAGAAATACAAGCTGTAATTTTACTTTTAATGCATTTATTTACCCAGTTTGTGGCCAATTGAAAATAAAGTCACCTTAAAGGCTGAGGTTTGTGTCCGTTTCGGTATACGTTGCAGTCCTGTTTTAAGAAAGGAGTAGACTCGATCGCCATTGGAACAGCAGGGGTAAAAAAAAACTTGCGTTAATAGTCATGCTTTCTCACATTTCACACGCAAATGTGGGATATTTACCCCTAAAAGACCTCCTGGAAGCAATGCATTGCCCTTATCGCCTGTCGGTTTGCATACATAAGTTAAACACGAGGTCCACTGATTTTCAATTAAAAAATAAGATTTACTTCTTACTATGCTGCCTATTTGTTTACCTCAACAAGAATTATAAATGGACCTGAACGGTCGAGTGTCTGGCATTCGGTGTCATAGGTTTCGGTTTCGTGTCTCGCATGTTTATAGTGGTTCGGAATTCACTTTAAGCCGTAAGTCCCGGTCTCATATGACTGCAAGAGCGTCTACGGGTGCTCCATCACAACAGAAGCTGCCCCCTTTCCCTCCATCCATGAGTAGATCACACTCATGGGATGTCCGTCCCTCACTGCAGGACACTGAGGATTAGACACAGCACATAATTAAAAAGAAAAGAATGTAAACATTTATTTTATTTCAAGACAATTTTCAAGAATTGAAGCTGTTTTCCTTGAGAAGCTGTTCATTTGTTTCCTTTTTTCGATTATTTTGCTTAAAACATTTCAAATCAACAAAATCATGATAAATGTCTTTGCATTGTTAAAAACAGAAAGTTTCTCAAGAATAATGATGTTTATCGGATTTTTTGGTTTAAGAACAACTTGTACTTTATTTGCAATTGTGTTTTAAAAAAGAAAACATCGTTAGAGATGATGTTTTTACCACAATTTTTATTCGATTATGTATCACAATGGTACTAAGAACAGCATGGCACATGATCATCCATGCGTGCTACAAACCGTTTCAACCGAATCGTGCAACAATTTAATCATCAAGTCAAAACAAGAGCTTCCCGACATTGAAGGGGACAAAAACAAACAATCACTCTTGTTTCTTTTTTATCTCGTAACAATAACAATGTCCACGGAATAACGACCTTTTAATAATCTAAATACGCAATCTTGTATCTGGCAACTGTGACACGCAATAACACCTGGACTGTGTATACATAATCCATTCCGTGTTTTACGCGTAGTTGGAGAAAATTTATGCACTCGTCTGACTTTTTAGGTTCCAAGGTCAAAACTTTTAACCTTCGCGAGACGCTTTATCTTTTTTTTTTTTCCTTTTTATTTTATTTATTTATTCTTTTTCCGCTGTTAAAAACGTCCCATGCTGTATTCCTTCTAGGATGATGCATGGATGTGCATCAACAGGAAAAAAAAGTATAAATAAAAAATTGAGGATGTTTTTAAGATTTTAGTTGAATTTTAAGTTTCCATGAAATTTAAACAAATTTTTTTAATAATAGCTATTTTTGGATTGGCTGATAATTGCTCCAATCACGATGACACGTCATGTTTTCAAAAAACATAATTTATTAACTGAGTGGTGTGTTTTTCAAAAAAGATATTTATTTAATCTAGTTTAAATTAAATACATCACTTTTATCAACATATAAAATATTTGTAAGTATTTTTTAAAAAAACTGGAGCTTTACTGGAATTGTAACTTTTTTTATTAAAACCAAACTTACATATCAATTTTAAGATTTTTTAGGTTTCGAATTCTTTTTTCAGGAAAAAAAAAATTGAGGAATTTTAAATTTTCATGATAACTATTTTTAACTATTTGCAACTATTTTTTGATTGGTCGATAATTGCTCCAATCACGATGACACGTCATGTTTTCAAAAAAATTGAATTATTAACTACGTATTGTGTTTTCAAAAAAAATATTAATGCAATTTAATTTTAATTGAATTAATATTTTTAACTATAACTGAAATGAAATGTAAAACCAAACTTACACATAATTTTTAAGATATTTAGGTTTCCAATTTTTTTTTTTTTTTTTCCCAGTTAAAAAAGAAATTGAGAATGTTTTTAAGATTTTAGTGGAATTTTAAGTTTTCATGAATATCAAGTTGAAGCAAATGTTTTAATAATAACTTTTTTTTAGATTGGCCGATAATTGTAATCATGACGACAGGCCATGTTTTCAAAAAACTTAATTTATTAACTACATCGTGTGTTTTTAAAAAAATATTCAATCTAATTTTAATCAATCATGTCAATATATTATAAAATATTTATAAGAATTTTTTTAAAACCGGAGCTTTTCTAGAATTGTAACTTTTTTTTTTCACTACGAAAAGTAAAATCAAACTTGCATGTCAATTTTAAGTTTTTTTAGGTTCCCCCATTTTTTTTTTTTTTTTTTTTTTTTTTTTTTTTTTTTTGTTTTTCTTTATCTTTTTATTTATTTTTTTCTCGACATCTTATTGTTATGTGTTGTTTTAAAATAAGTGATGTGTGAGCTTCCATAATAAGGAAAATATTCAGGATGTTTTTGAAGTCTGTGTATAATTTTAAAATTTTAATGAGAATGGGTTTTTTTATATTGGTTTAGCAAGAAGTAATTATTTCCACTAAATCACGTCATGTTTCTAAACAACTTTGCTTGGCTTAGATTAATAACCACATAATAGAAAAAAATTGTGTAACATAATATTATATTTGTGAATCTGAGCAATATTATACATATAACAAAATAGTTATAAAATTTTATTAAAAATATAATTTATTAAGAAAAATGAAATTCACTCGATAAATATTATCAAGAAGTTTTTAGTTTCCAAGGGTAACTCCTAAATTTATAGAAACGTGGTATTTTTTATATGTTTCGCTTTGTTTCATTTTATTTTTTTGCAGTTAAAACGTCACATATCTGCGAAGAAATTATGTTGTGTTGTTTTAAACCTCCAAGCTTTTTTAAAACTACAAAACCCTTAAAAGCATTAAAATAACAACCAAGATTTACGAGTAAAAAGAAAAAAGAAAAGAAAAAGATGGGAAAAAAAAGAAAGAACTCTATGTAATCAATAAAAAACATTGTATTTTTATTGGCTCCAATTGTAAAACACGAAAAATAATATTCAACATTAGGAATATTTAGAAAATGTTTTTTAATCTTACATATAATATATATAACTTTATATGTAATAATAATAATATAAATTTATATTTTAATGAAGATATAAAAATTTTGAGTGTCCTTAGAAGTAAATAATTTTGGGCTTTATTAATATTTCAGTTAATTCAGACTTTTTTTTTTCAAGAATCATTAATTTAATTTTTACATGGAGCTTTTGGCAAAAAAGGCTTTCACAAAAAGTGATTAGATAACCTAATTTTAATTTACTGTATAATTCTCAGAACTGTTAAATATCATCAAATATTTATTTTTGTGAATGTTGTGAAGCTATTCGAAATTTGAATCTTTCATAGCGTAGTCTTTACCAACTAAGAAAGATTCCCACTAACGTATCAATCATATAATTATTTTCAAGGACCAATACATTAATCTTTGAGAAACCTTTTTTTATTTTCTTTGTTTTCAGGACAGTTAAAAAAAACTCTTCAACACTAAAAGTTGTGTTTTATTTCTTTATTATTTTAAAATTCGACAGAAAACACAGTAATACTTTAATTGATGCGGATTTACTGAAATGTTCTAGAAAACTTGGTATAACATTGGAGATATACAGATATTCAGATAAGTCGATTTCAAAATTAATCAGAAATTGGAAAGAAAATTAATAAATAAACAAAATCTGGGTATGCCATCCACGTCAACTGGCACCACTGTAAAAGCAACAGCCGTAATGGTAGCAGATTTATCCAGAACTTTTTGGATAAGTAATATTATGATGGTTATATAAAAAATGTGTTTATGGTTGCCATTTAATTTTTACATACATATTTTAGAATGTGGATCGTACCTAACATATACCTTTTTATTTAAGCGGATTGTTATGGTTCCATATTAGTCCAATTTCGAACAACCAATAGTTTTCAATAATCATGTATGTCTAATCTTCAGCGTCCTGCAATGTGGGATGGACATCCCATGAGTAATCTGCTCATGATTGAAGGGAAAAGGGGCAGCTCCTGTTGTGATGGAGCACTCGTAGGTAGAAGTCTGACTTGGCTCCGTGACGCTCTTACAGTCACATGGGACAGGGATCTACGGCTTAAAGTGGATTCCGAACCACTACAAACACACATGGCACCTCCAGGACTCTAACCCGAAACTCGTGGCACCGAACGCCAGATAAAAATCTGACTTGACTCCGTATCACTGAAGAAAGAGGGAAGTGCCTTCCGGGGTCATTTTATTGGAACTACCCTGAATTTGTGTATCGCATGGGAGAAAATCAGGAAACCTCCCTCCAGGTAGTCTGACTCACGAGGCAAGATGCTGAACATCCCAAATGCGATCAAATCTTCGCGTTTTTTGAAACAGTGTCTACAACATGCCAGTAGCGCAGGGGTCGGCAACCTTTTGAGTCGGAAGAGCCAAAAATGGCAATTTACAAAATTTCAGTTTTTAAAGAGCCACAAAAGTTTTTCTTACCAACAATAAATAACAGGTGAGCTGAAAGGTTCGTAGGCTGACCCATAGATGGCGCTACTAGTATTAAATCCATATAAGGTTAAGAAAGTTAGGGCTAACTAAAAATCATATGGATTTAATACTAGTAGCGCCGATTTAATAATACTAGCCCACCTGTTAGTACTCGCATAAATAAAGTTTTTTGATAAAAAAAAAAAACTAATCAATTTAATCATAAGAAAAAATATCTATTTATTCATTATATCATTCTATTTATTCATTATTAGATAATTACATATTATTTAAGTAAAAAATTAAAACAATTAAACATTTACTTACAACACTAACTTGTACTTCAATAACAAACAATTGAGCAAACAAATTCAATGGGATCATTGGCTTTGCATGGTTTTAGAAAGTTTGGATAAAATTGGCTCAAAAATTGGTTTCAAATAGACTCTAAATTTTCATTTGTTAGTTGGCTTCTTACATTACTTTTAATTATATTCATGCAAGAGAACGCTTGCTCGCACGAATATGTCGATCCAAAGATAGTCAGCACTCCAAATGCCAACTTCTTCACCTCACTGTAGCAATCTGGAAGACTTTTTCATACGTCGAATATAAGTGCCTCAACTCGGGGCATTTCTGTTAAAGTTGTCCACTTTTGTTGCGTTACGTACATACATTTCTGGACCTCCAACTCTTCCAACTTGCTTTTCAACTCTGTAAATTTTCCACTCCACAACGCTTTACTTTTTAAATCGATCAATTGCATTTCTAGAGATCCAGTATCAATTCCTAATGGCTCAATGTGGATTTCGTTACTATTTGTGTCGAGAGGATTTACTATGAATGCTAGAGTGGTTTTGTTGGTTTTGAATTGCTCAAATCTATCAGCAAATTCATCTTTAAATTTTTTTATAACTGTGCTGAAGTACCTCGTGTCAACAGTTGCACTGGTTTTATCACGATATTGCTTTAGAAATTGAAAATGAAGTAATTTACCGCTCTGAATATCTTCTGCAAAAAGAATTAATTTTTCTTCAAAACAAACCAATTCTTCTACCAAAACATAGGCTGGGTTTCCCTTTCCTTACAGTTTTAAATTCAGCTCATTTAATTTCGCTGTGATATCTACCATAAAGTAAAATTTTTGCAACCATTTGTCGTTCTCTAATTCAGGGTGATTAATGCGTTTTTCATTTAGGAATGTATTTATTTCATTCAAGCACAAAGCAAAACGTTTCAATACCTTACCTTTGGAAAGCCATCGCACTTTATTGTGAAGAAGGAGGTCGGTATACTAAGTCTCCATTTCGTTTAAGAATTCTTTAAACTGACGATGGTAGAGTGCGTTTGACAAGATGCTGGTAACAATCTTGATTACAAAATTGATAACATCAACTATTTCGGCCGGAAATTTTTGGGCACAAAGCGCTTCTTGGTGTATTATGCAGTGAAACGTAAGAATTTCGTGGTTTATTTTGATCTGAAAAATTGTTGTTGCTCCTTTATTCACACTGTCACACTTCTGGCTCCATCAGTTGCTATTGAAACGATTTTATTTAAATCGATCTTATTGTCTTCAAGGTATTTTTGCACGGCATTCGCTATATCTTCTCCTTTAGTTTGTCCTGAGAGCGGTAGCAATCCTAGAAGTTCTTCTTTTGGACCTTGGCAAGATATATACCTGACAAAAATTGCAGCTTGTGCTGTGCCTTTTATGTCGCAAGACTCATCTATAGCAAGTGATAAGGCAGAAGAAAGTTGAATATCTTCCATCAGCAAATATGTTACATTTGAAGACATTTTAGCTAATATCTTGTACTGTTTTAGCGGATAGTGGCAAATCTTTGATTTTTTTTCAAGATTCCTAGTTTGTTTTTGAAATCACGAAATAGTTCTTCAGATGCACGTATGAAGCAATCTTTGACATACTCACCATCTGTGAATGGTTTACTTTACCTACCTTTACTTTGGTTTTTTTTTTATTATTATTATATATATATATACGTACATACATAACTTTGAGAAGATAATTCGCTTCTAACTCTTTTACTTGAAACAACAAATTATACGTCATGCCAAAGCACTGATGAAGACGCCAAATTGTCTTGCGTCGAAAACGAATTAAAACCTACATAGAAACATCCGACGACGGCGTCATTCGAGAACTTCCGATGGACTGACGACAGTGACGACGTGTGTCACGGGGGAGGGGTGCGGTGAAAAGCTAGTACAAGTGGCTGAGAGATAGAATCGGTGCCTAATCCTCGTTAATCGATTCAGAACGATTCTTAAATGTTTTTTTTTTTTTTTGATAAAATAAATAATATTTGAGTAGGGAACTAAAGAGCCGCAGCCTCACATCCAAAGAGCCGCATGTGGCTCGCGAGCCGCAGGTTGCCGACCCCTGCAGTAGCGGATTGAACCTCGACCCTAATGTTCGCCATCGGCGCACGTTGCCATTGAGCCACGAATCAGGCATCGAGAGTCATTCGACTACCAATTGAATGGAAAATTGGCACATGGTCGAATCGGATGGATTAAAAAAGAGTGTTACAATAGGGAAGAAACTTAACTTCGTATAAGTTTTAATTACATTAAAAATGGTTAATTTTTAATGAATAAAATTTCAAATTACATAAAATCGAAATAAAAATTTGATTAAAAAATTTCTACTCTATGTATTAACTTCTTTTTCTGGTAAAACTACTTTACGCTACATATGTCTGCATATATCAGTTTTGCCACAAAAAATGTTACCACCAATTGTATGAAAAATTGGCAAACTGTGAAATGGGACGCATTCAAACAGAGCGACATAATAGGGTAGTAAGGAAATAAGTAATTGATCACTTCTAATAAGTAATCGATTAGTCTATTTCGGGTTTTAAAACTACATTACATTTTCACACAATCGGTTGTTGAACTATACTTACATAAATAGGATGAGTATCATATAATGCAATGCAAAATCAAAAAAATTAAATGAGAGATAATGAGTCGAACATAATAACTTAATTGGAAAATAATAAGTCAGGTTACTACTAATAATACCTTTAGTATGTTTTACAAACTTCCGATTCTACCAATGGTGAAACAATAAAGAAAAATAAATTATTATAATTTTCATTTAAATATCGATTGACTATTTGTGTCATACATTACCGGAAAACGATTTCTGTCAATATATAAAAAAACAACTTTTTTCTCACTTTAACTTAAGAATAATAAGTTATAGATCAACAACATTATTAGAGTAATTATAATAATAATAAGTTAGAAACATAAATTAGTAACATGGATACATTAGCGTAAAATGAGGTCTGTCAATTAAAAAGCGGTGAATAATATTAATTTTTAATAGTTTAGTGCTAGATAAATATGTTATAGATTGAAAATATTTTTAGATAAAAAAAGATTTGTAGAAAATTAAACATCTGGAATATACTCTCCATGTTCCGATATATGTACATACTAATTTTAATGGATATCGTTTGAATGGTGTATAAGATGAAATACTGCAGCGCCACCTGGTGGCAAGTGGCAAGTAACAATAAAGTGGATAGCGCGTACATATTTTTACCAATTTTCATAGCGATTGGCTGAACGGTATAGAAGTTGATATACTGCAGCACCATCTGGTGACGACTTACAACAAAGGGGATAGCATGAGAAAGTTCTACGTGTTTTGCCAAGCACACACAAAAAATTTTATTAAAATCTGTCAAGCCGTTAGGGAGGAATTCGGTGACAAACACATGCACAGAAGAATTATATCGATTGCAGCGCTACCTATAGGGTCCAATTGTGAACCTAAACCATTTAGGGACCCACTCAAACGCACACACAAAATTTCATCAACATCTGTCCAACCGTTTAGGAGGAATTCCGTGACAAACACACATACAGAATAATTATATATATACACTCAGGAGCCAAAACATTATGACCACCCCTACATTCTGCAATGAACTCGCCTGGGTGACGTGGAAGGCTCGTGATCAGGTGGAAGTGATATTTAACTGCTGCTGGAGAGTCTGAAGAATCATTCTTCACTTACTTCTGTGTGTGATGGGAAAGGCTGCGGATCTAAGCGACTTTGATAGAGGGCAGATTGTAATAGCTCGAAGGCTCTGAACAAGTATTTACGAATCTGCACGACTCGTGGGTTGTTCGCGATCTACAGTTGTTAGTACTTATGCAAAGTGGATGAATGACGTTGAAACCAGCAGTAGACGACATGGTGTTGGACGTCCACACGCTATCAAAGAAAAAGGTCGTCGGAGACTGTCTCGCATGGTGAAGCAAAACCGGAGCCAGACAGTGGCTCAGCTGACAGCCCAATACAATGCAAGGCCAAGTAGAATAGTATCGGAGCACACTGTTCAGCGGACACTGTTGGATATGGGGCTACACAGCAAACGTCCCACTCGTGTGCCTTTGCTGACCAAGCGTCATCGCCAACTGAACCTGCGCTGGGCCCGGGAACATCGTGACTGGTCCATGGATCAGTGGGAGAGAGTTGCCTGGTCAAATGAATCATGGTTTGTCATTCATCACGCCGATTGCCGTGTCAGGATACGCCGTCTTCCAGGCGAACAGTTGCTCCCTCAATGTACAGTAGGTCATACACAGGCCGGTGGTGGCGGTATTATGTTTTGGGGGACGTTTTCTTGAGCGTCTCTGGGTCCCGTGGTTGTGGTAGAGCAGACCATGAATGCTACAGGGTATCTGAACATCATTTCTGATCAGTTGCACCCTTACATGGCCTCTGTTTTTCCAGCTGGAAATGGAATGTTCCAACAGGACAACGCCCCTTGTCACAAGGCTAAAATTGCGTTGGAGTGGTTCCAGGAACATGATGCTGAATTCCAGTTAATGTCCTGGCCGCCTAACTCACCGGATCTCAATCCGATAGAACACATTTGAGATGTCCTGGGACGGCAGCTCAGAGTTCAAAGACCACCAATTCGCAATATCTCGGATTTGCGTGATCGTTGCTTAAACATCTGGTACAATCTGTCTCCGGCCATCTACCAAGGACTTGTGGCATCCATGCCAAGGCGGGTTGAAGCTGTGTTGCGCGCCAAAGGTGGGCCAACTCGTTATTGACAGGTGGTCATAATGTTTTGGCTCTTGAGTGTATAAAGATAGCAATAAAAATAATATAAAATTTACCCTTTAGTGTAAAATAAGTTATTAGAATAATAAGATATTATTCTTGTAATTATTTAAAATATTGTTTGCGAACCACTCTGGTAAATATCATTTTATTTATTTTTCCTTTTGGGCAACAATCTGCCTTGTACCAAACGGTATTCATCGGTCTCCTAATATAAATCTTATAACTTATTTTTCTGATTTATTATTGGAATAATAGTAAATCAGAAAAATAAGTTATCAGATTTATATTACAATACCGATGAACTATTCGTGATATACGCTGGTGTGCAAAACTTAAGCAATAATGTAAAAATTTAGCAGATAGCCATGAAATTGCAGAAAAGGAGATCTGGAGATCAGTACAATGAACACGTAAGTCAGTAGAAACGTCATGCGTATGCAAATATCAGGAACGGTATTGTATCATCGGTATTGTAAAATAAATCTGATAATTTATTTTTCTGATTTATTATTGGAATAATAATAAATCAGAAAAATAAGTTATCAGATTTATATTAAAATATCGATGAACAATTTGCGGTATACATTATTAGAAGTCTACCAATATATGAAAAAAAATGTTATAATTTTATGCTTTACAAATTTATGAAATAAATTTGTTATTCTAACATTACAAATTATAGATCAGTAGTATTATTGGAATAATAATAACTTAGAAAATATGTTATTAGAATAATAAAATTTTATTCTTGGAATTAATTTATTTGCCAAACCACGCTGGTAAAAACCGTTTTATTTATTTTTCCTTCTGAGCAAGGATCTGCCTTGTACCAAAGGATTCGTGATCATAAAATTTTGTCTTTAGAACAAGATGGAACAGCAGATGCGTTCAACTGAGTTTTCATTCTGGGAATTTTTTGCACATTTGTCACTTTTTTTCCAATGTGATTCACAATGCCGACAAACTCATGATTTATTTTGACAAGAGGTATCATTATTACATCTTGAAAGAGAATGATTCTTTTTATTCGCTGATTTGTGCGGACGAGGTAAATTAATGTTAATTGTTCTTGGGAAGAATCCGTCTTGTAATTATACATAACCTAAATGGTTGTTTGATTTGAATCTATTGACCAATAAATAACTGAATCATAATACTTTGTAATAAAATGTCTAACTTACTTCGGTTATGTTTCGAAGATTATTAATAAATAAAAACAATTTCTTATGTTACACATTTAAAAAGAACAATTTTTTAAGTATTTCTTAAAAATTAAATAATGATTTACAAAATAAAAATAACAAATAATAAAACTAATAATTTATGACTTTTACTGAACTCATATATCTGTAAAAAAAGTTTTTGCATTAACAAAATAATCTTTACAAATTTAAAGGTGTAGCTTTTCATCGGGGCCTGATGGCCGAGTGTCTGGGGTTTGGTGCCACAGGTTTCGGGTTCAAGTCCTGGCAGCGGCATTTATTTAACACTCTGCAACAACCTTAGCGGCCATTAACGTTCTATAGGCCTATGATGCAAAGAAAAATCTACAATTATAAACCTATATAGACAGGTGTTTGACCTGATGGCCGAGTGACCATCTCTCTGGTATCCTGTATCACAGATTGCGCGTTTGCGTCCCAGTGGTGTCATTGATGTCTGTAATCTACTTTAAACTGTAGGTTCAGGTCTAATACGACTGTAAAGCGTAGCGTTGGCAATCCTACCTCGTAAGAAGAAAACATCTCCTGTTTCGAAATATGCCAGTAGACACACATATGGTAAAACATTGACTGTAGTGCCAGGGAGTTAATTAGAACAGATGATTAACAATTGATGTAGAGATGGCACTGCCTATAGGATAAAATTTTAGAAGAAACTGTAAGCATTTGAGTGTTGTATGGGAGAAACATCAGGCTGTATTATTTTAACAACATTTTGTTTAAATTAAATCAAAATAAATTAGCCAATAATAATAACTTCTAAATTTTAAATTGAGCGCATGTATTAAAATTGTATAATAGCATAAGTTTTGTTCAAGTTGGTGATTAGTTAAATTTCTAATATGACTCTAGAGCGTTGGACGTAGGGCTGACAACCTTACCCCGTAAAAAGAAAACATCTCATGTCTCCAAATCTGCCAGTAGGAAGACGGCTTTGGATTGCTATGGGACTGTTGCACCATTGATGATGATTATTATTTCACTAATTTAAAAGATATTCTTGTGCTCTAAATTTGTTTATATATGTAATATTGCAGAATAGCTGAAAAACAAGCAAAAGAAAATTGTACATTCCTATACCTGAGATCCTATATTTGTAACACATTAAATAGTTGTTAAAAATAGAAATTTTTAAAGTCTCTCCATACTTACTTGGTTTACTGCTAAAGCAATAACTGTTTTTGCTAGTGAAAGGATTGAAGGATACAAGTGAACTGTCTCCCTAACATTTAATTTTTAACATTAATTTTTAGGATTTTGAAAAAATAAAAATTATTTTAATAAAAGGATAGAGTGTTGGATTTTTAAACGAACTCCCGACTTCCTCAAAAATGCTCGACTTCCGACTCCAATTTTCCACATCTGCTTGTAGTGATAGTGTAACATCTCTGCCAATATTAGACCTACAACGGCTTCAAGAAGAGGGCCACTTTGAAGTTCATGGGAACACTTTAATTTTTATTTACAAGCTTCATATATAAATATATATGCTAATAATGAACTTTGGGTTATTATACAAATGAATTAAATATTAAAAATAACATTTGACAACAAGTGCACCATTAAATCACAAGTACAGTTCAGTACAAGTTCGAAGATTTTCAGAGTCCTCGAGTCTATGTTGAATCTAATTGCCTACTCTGATGCAGACCTCAATTATCACACGGCTTGGTAAACGAAACCACAGAGAGTTTACTTTGAAAAAAAGGCGGAAGCTCCAGCCTATTCAGTCACTTCAGAGAAAAAAAACCAAACACTTCTGGGACTCTTCTCAGAACTCTCTCTTTTCTTTTCCAAAAAACCTCCTTTCAAGAAAATCCATCAAGAGGGGGAGGGGTTCAGCTTCCCTCACTTCTGCGACGGATGCACAGACATTCGCTAATTTCATGAGGTCTCATTATAATATCTGCTTCAGATTGAGTGACCGGTTGTTCTCGTTAGTACAAAACATTAATTTGCATGTAGCATAACTACTCACACTGCTTGTCTGCTGTCAAATGTGAATGATGGGTTATTATATACGTCAAATAACATACATTCTTCTCTCCTGGGAATGAAATGCCAAAACTCTTCCCGTGAGAAAAAATGCTACAATAACATATCAACACGACGGGAGAAAGGCATATTTCTTATATGTACGATATCAGATTTACAATTAACATTGAACATGTGGTGTTATTTGTAGAGCATACTATGAATATGAACTATGGTTACCTGTAATTACGAATATGTGTTTTCATTCATTAAAAAGTAATATCATAGGTAAACCAACTTTTGTATCATATGGTGTAAACATAATGTACATATATATCATTTCTGCACTTAACAGAAAATATATATTGGCAAAATTGTTATCTATTGAACTATGGCTATCTACTTACTATTGACAATCTATTGAACTAATCAATTAAAAGTCCTGCCCAAATGTTTACCATTGTTAAGTACCCTTGTGAACGTTACCGTTTTTATGTCATAAAAAATATGCCTTGTTTCTACTTTCTCTTTGTATTTTTACCAATAGTAATCTGATTTAATTTTAACAAATATTACATCCATTCATCCAGGCCTCCGCCAGGATTCGAACCTGAAGCACCAAAGGCCAGAGCGCTACCTAATTTGCCATCAGGTCACCCTCAGATCGTATAGTTACGCCACTGATCATACTGTAAGCGCATCATATGCATATATTATTTCTGCACATAACAGAGAATATATTGACAGAATTGCTATCTATTAAACTATGACTATCTATCTACTACTGGCAAGCTATTGAAGTAATCAATTGAAAGTCATGCCCAAATGTTTACCATTATTAAGTACCTTTGTAATACGTTACCATTGTTATTATATCATAAGCAATACGACTTGTTTCGACTTTCTCTTTGTATTTTTTATCAATAGTAATCTGATTTAATTTTAACAAAACGTATTACTACTCTACGCAATAATTATTATGCTTCGTTATCAGCTCTTTATTTATTGAGCCTTTGTTAATAAGATCATGACAAGTGATTTAATTCCATCGGATGATTGGTCTTAAATAAGAGGATAACAAGTCGGTGATTTAAGCTTTCATTGCAGGTTGATAAACGGGTCCTCGAATAATCCTCCCAGGGTTGTTCTGAGCAGACGATAAAGTGGCCCTGAAGACGAGTAGCACGTATTTCATAACGCTTATTTAACAGTCTTCCCCTTTCTTCCTCGTCTGTTATCTCCCCGTTCACGTTTTCCAGTTTACAGTCCGCGGAGTACTTCGGACCTGCTACCATTGATTAAAAAAACTGAAAAGCGAAGAGGTTCGTTCGTGAGATAAATTTATCATGAGGGGTTTCTGAGATAAGAGGGACTGCTATCGGAAGTGGATTCGCACGCACTGAGTGTTTTCAAACAACACAATCTCATCCAAACAGAAAAAGAGATGATACCGTGACAGAAGTTGATATGAATGGATTGTTGCGTAATCAACAAAAGTTTTGATTCAAAACATGGACAGTTTGTTCAGGTAGTTGTTTAGTTGCAATAAGAAGCTTTAGGAATAATAATGAATGGCTTATTTAAATGTACAATACACACCACTTAGCAGCTTTGTGAAATTTCTTCTAACATGGCATGGCATATCGTCAGGGCCAGATTTTCCTATAGGCTAACTAGGCTTCAGCCTAGGGCCTCAAGATCAAGAGGGGCCTCATATTATCCGTGCCCCATTTTTTTATAAAGATTTAACCTTTATTTATTATCCGTGCCACATTTTTATAAAGATTAGTACTAATCACATGTTTCATTTAACATATTGACATATATTACAGTAGTGATGTATTTTATTATCTCTCATGTAATTTAAAAATGGAAGGTGAAACGATCTCATAAGTGGAATAGCCTAGGTCCTCTTTTCATCTAAATTCGGCCCTGCATTTAGTCCACCTGAAAGTTCTCCTAATATAGATATGATACTGTGCAGTAGTTGGTTTGAATAGATTGTTGAATAGAAGCAATCAAGAAATGATTTAATTAAAAACATGGGCATTTTGTTTTATTGCAATAAGCTTTAAGAATAACAATAAATGACGTGTTTAGATGTGCTATACACACTTAGCAGCTTTGTGAAATTTCTCCTGAAGTAGCATGAAATATGGTCCTCCTGAAATTTCTCCTAATATAGAAATGATACTGTGACAGAAGTTGATATGAATGGAATGTTTCATGATCAAGAAAGGTTTAATTCAAAACATGAGTAGTTTGTTTAATTGCAATAAGCTTTAGGAATAATAATGAATGGATTATTTAAATGTGCTACAATATGCAGCTTTGTGAAATTTCTCCTAATATGGCATGGCATACGGTCCTCTTGACTATGGCATGTAGTCCTCCTGAAATTTTTCCTATGTGGAATTTCTCCTAAATTTCTCCTAATATATAGATGATACTGCGACAGAAGTTGATATGAATGTATTGTCACGTAATCAAGAAAGGTTTTAATTCAAAACATGGGCAGCTTGTTTAGTTGCAATAAGCTTAAAGAATAATAATGAATGGTTTATTTAAATGTGCTATACACACTTAGCAGCTTTGTGAAATTTCTCCTAATATGGCTTAGACTGCAACACAATTAAGTGGCTTCATAGTCAAAACCATGTGCATTTTTTTCAGTTGTACAAGTATGTTTCTCGTATTATTAAATTTTAAAGGGCAATTGCAATTATTCCTTTAATAGAGTTCCTACAATAGCCCCCGGGTAGTGTTAAATGAGTAACATCGGTGCAGCCCTTGCTTATGGCATAAAGATAACTGTCTACTAAGTGTTTGCCAGCTGCATTAGAAAAAAAAATGCATTAATTTATTTTTAATAAACATACAGTTAAATAATGCACAACGTTTGAGCACACTTTAGGCTAATTAAAACTGAGACCTAAGGTTTAACATTGATTCCAAACCGCCAACAAATATGCATGCCACCGCCAGGCCTTTAACATAGGAGTTCTGTAACTTGAAGCATGGTCTCCAAGGATAAAGGCTTCAGGTTTTATTATATTAAGATACTTTAGCATGATTAACACATACTTATTAAATATATGTCTGGAATGACTTCATTTACATTGAGGCTTCTGACATGAAGGAGCTAGAATGTGGACTGAATCAAAAGTCCCATGTTTATGTTAAGTGTTATAAATCCATATTCCTGAAAGCATTTTCTTTTAATTTCCAAGGAGAAATAATGAGAACACGAAATCCATAAATGATATCCTTAGTGTAAATCACCTAAATTTTACAGTGCAGCTCAAAATAGGTTGTCTTACCGTAATGGTAGCACATTTGTTACATGGTTAACAAATTTCGATGGATTCGTGGATGGGTGATCTTTTATTTTTAATATTATGCGTCATTTTTTAATTATCCTGTTTATTAAAACTGAAAACAATTGGATCATTATTAATGAATGCTTACAATTCACAACTTGTGATATTTGTTTAAAAATGGATCTCAAATAAATTTTGATTGAAAAATGCACTGCTTTAGTACGTATTTATGAAGTTTAATAATTTGTTTTCGAGATTATGGATACTTTTTTTTAAATATCTGCTTATTAAAAGTAAACCTAAAAAAAACAAAGGATGGTTGGTGTTGCTATTGAGTGCTCAAATTTCACATTTTTTGCTATCTGCTTAAAGATTGATGTCAAATATTTTTTGATGGTGAAATGTATTGACGGAGTGTAACTTATGCTACGACTTTTTTTTTTTTTTTAACGTAAGATCTTTTTTTTTTTTTTTTTTAATCTAGCCTTTGTTTCAATTTTACAAATAAAATTTTTCAAAAGCTACCCGGTTTGTGAACCTATTATTTCCTTCTTTTTCTAATTAACAAATTTTAATTAGAAAAAGAAGAAAATAATATGTTCACAAACCAAAATTAATTTCTATTTTTTGTGGTTAATTTGTATTCATTTAAAGCAAAATACAGCGCTACCTCAGTATATTCGAACGTCTGTAATATATGACAAATAGACAACTTTTAGTAACATAATTAAATATCAAAGACATTTAGATATTTAAGTTGATAAAAGGCTCACTGAAAATGGAAATGTAACGACTCGGCCTATACTAGACCTATAACGGCTTCAAGAAGAGGGCCACTTTCAGGTTCACGGGATCACTTTAACTTTTATTTACAAGCTTTATATATATATATTTATATATATGTATAGAACTCTATTTAAAAAAAATGAAAATAAAAATTATAAATTAAATACACAACTTCAGTTCATTCCAAGGTCGGAGAGTCTACGACGAATCTATAGCACTTGGTCTGGTAACCTTAATTATCACAGGTGTGATACACAAAACTCCAATTGACTCACTTTTAAAACAGGCTGAAACTCCAGCATGTTCAGTTATTTCAGAGAAAAAAGAAAAACACTTCTTGTCGACTTGTAGCAAAATTCCTTTCTTCTTCTTCAAAACCTTCCTGTAAGAAAATCATTCCAGAAATGGGGAGAAGGTCAGCTTTCCTCACTTCTCACTTCTCATTAGAGTCGACACTTCTTCAGCCTATGGTTTATCACCAATCACTATGCAACAACTCACGGAATGGTCCATATTTGATTTGCAATTATTTCGGCCTGTGAAGGTCGAACAGACAATCGCTAATTTCTCCTTTCCTATGTTACTGATCATCTACTATCAGATTTGAGTGACAAGTTGATCTGAATAGTACAAAATACTAATTGCATGTAATATAAATATGCACAACACTACTTATCAGCTGTCAAATTTGAGTAACAGGCTGTTATTATGTACTTGTTAAAGAATGTACATTCCTCTCCCCAGGGAACAATATGTTGCAACTCTTCTCGTGGGAAAAATTCTACATACTGCCTCGTCATTCCAAACTATAAATACTCTTAACGATCCTCTTACTCATAAGTAAAAGTGATAGCAAAAGCTACTACAAGGTGCTATGTATGCATAAAAAATTTCTGTTAAAATGTACAACACAGGTTTATTAAACAACAAATTACAATTATTGACTATATAAATTAGTTTAAAGTTCTTGTAATGCAATCCTTACATCATCGACATGCATATGATAATTTTTTTCCCATTGTTTGGCATTTGGCATTGATAAATGACTTCAAAATATTTCAGCGTTTTTTAGCATTCTTCGATCTTTTTTACATCCTTTTCCCTCTGCATAATCTTTAAAATTTAATCTCTTTAAATCAGGGATAGAGTCCGCTATCAAATATTATTATTATTTTTCCTTTATGATAGATAATTTTTAAGTAAGTTTTCAAATTTCGATAAAATGTGATTACCTCATTAACCAATTCTAGCTTAATAAAAATGCAAATATAAAATTTCAGAAAATGTAATTTATTTACTTCACTATTTTTAAAAATAATTTGACATTTTGAATCTATTTATGTGCATGCATTTTGAATAAGAGTAATCATTTTTTTTATATCAACAACAGGTTGGATATCTGTTTAATTCTTTTGAAGTTTTTGCTAACCTTGGTGTTTCTTTTCTGTAATGCAAGCATTCTTGACAATTATGTTTGTTGAATTTGAAAGACAACATACAATTGGATAGAATATGTATATAATCTATCCAATTAACTGATTCTCGTCTACATTTCAGAATATCTCTTATTAATTTCTATTGTAACCTTTCCTTGCAGTTTTAGTCTTTATTTGAATCCACGAAATAATAATTAGCGGAGCATCGAAATAATTTTTGGTGCATATCTGGTTGAACGAAAAATTCTGTTCAAGAAAGATGGTAATCTGTTGGAATAGGGTCAACAGAATAGGGTGGATGGAGCAGAAGTCTCACATTTAAATTCTTTTTGGGTACTCTTGCAGTGTAGGATTTGGCATTGTCCTGAAGAAGGATCACTCCTTTTCTTTTTCTCAGTGAAAGCAGTTAACTGCTTTTAAGCATATTAACTACTGATAGTTAACTTCGAAAGTTATTGTTTGATTGTCAACTAACAGCTCATAAAGAACAATGTCCACTCTACACTCGACAGAAACTCCTTTGGATGCAGATCACTTTGATGATGCTAGATAGATCATGAAAATAGTTGTATAACAACAGATTTATTTTCACGAAAAATAAAACTTCTTATTTATAAGACTCTAATAAGACCGGTTGTCACGCATGCTGGAGAAACGAGGACATTAAACACTAAGAACTTGGATTATACCAAGGCCTTTGAGAGGAAAATTTTGAAAAAAAATTTTGAACAAAGAGTTGACAATAATATATGGATTAGAAGGCCAAAAATTAAATTGAACACCTAATTAAGAATAGAGACATTGTGAGATGCATCAAATCACAAAGAAGCCGCTGGCTCGGACATGTACATCGTAGAGATGAGGGAAACATCATTTAAAGGATTATGTTATGTAAATTGTTCAACAATAGGGGAACCAAGGGAAAGGTGGATTGATCATCTTTAATACCGTTTTATTATTTTTTTTTTTGTACACGTCCGTTCTTTAGTATCGTATATTTTTCCTCTAAGAATTTTAGATCTTTTTTTTTTTTTTTAAAAACAGTCTTTTCTGCATCACAAGACAACAACAATAATGATACAAAAGCTAAAAAATCATATTGAAAGAATTCTTTTAACTCAAATGGTTGTATTTAACTTTATAATTTTAAATGTAGATATAATTTTGACATTTAATTTCATATATAATCTGCTGCCTCCCTTTATTCAATTATGTCAAGACAGATTTCATTTACATCTGGTTTCAAGCTCTTACATCTGGTTCGAAGATTAGCTCTCATATTTTTTTCTTTCTAAAAGCAAATGGTTATGTGAATTACTTGAAGCAGATGTTCGCATTCTTTTGTCATTTAAATAAGCAAAGCAGTGATATTCACTCACAATTCAAAGTATTTCAAGGTCACATTGTTATGTGATGGATCATCGTCGATTTTATTTTTTTTCCTTAATCATTTCTGCAATTGAAATTCTTGTTAGATTGGTAAGAATTAAAAATGGTAATAAGGCAAGTGAAAAAAAACATTTACTTTTAGAACCTAAAATTATGATATTATTAATAAATTAAAATTAAAATTAATAATTATAATTAATAATATTAAATTTATTATTATATTTGTCCTTTAAAAAGCAAGACAATAAGATTCACTCCATTTCAAAGCATTTCAAGGTCACATAGCTATGTGATGGAACATCGTAGATTTTTTTTATAAGCATTTCTGCAGTTTGAATTCTTGTTAGATTGATAAGTAATAAAAGTAATAAGGCAAGTAGAAAAAAAAATTTATTTTTTAACTTAAAATTTTAATAGTATTAATAAATTATAATTATAATTTATTAATAATATTATAATTTATTATTATATTTCTTAATAATTTATACAGTAATATAGGAAGATATAAATTGGATTTTAGCTTTGCTTAACTTTTAATATTGCATTGGGAGTTATAATTTTAGGTTCAAAAAGTAAATTTCTTTTTTCTACTTGCTTTATTTTTATTTTTATTTACAAAATAATAATAAATATTATAACTATACAATTATCAATTATAATTTATAAATTATAAATTTTATTAAGTTATCATTTTTTTAATAACATTAAAATTAGTATATTAATTATAATTAAATGATTATAAATTAATAATAATTTATTAATAGTATTCTTATAAAATATAAATATTAATTATTAAGAAATTCAGCTATTTGCAATATTATTGTAAATAGAGAAATTTTTAGACACGATTATATAAAAAAAATAAATGTCAATGTCGGGTTTACTTTTCTATTTTTTTAATTATTTTTCAGTCAAATTAATGGTAGCGCTATTTAGGGAAGACGCAGTATCGCTGTGCATTTACATGTTTTTTATTTTACTTTCTTTGAATGCGATATAATCGAAATCCTTGCTACAAAACTGGAAATTTTATCTTATAACTGTCGATTATCCCTAATAAAATAGTATTTAACTAAATCTCAAGTAAGGATGGCGAGGATTATCCATTCCTAGATAAAGCCTCTGTTTCCGAAGAACCGACAAGGATACCATTTTTTCTTTTCGATTGACCATCCTTTATGCTGACACGTGACCCAAAGTTTTATTACCCACCTACTCACAGTTCAAAAAGCGAATGGTTTGGTTTGTCTCTCTACGGTCATTTTTTGCACACTTTGGGCTATTAACCCCAATAATTATAATTATAACATATGTTTCATCAGAATATACCCTTTTATCAATAGATTTTCTTCACACTCTCTTGAGCCGCCAGTGGTTCAGAATCCACATTAAATTGTAAACGGTCTATTAATCCTTGCGTACAGAAAATGACCTTAGAGCGACGAAAACGAAAAAAAACCTTCGCTTGAAAACAAATTAATCTGCCGGTAATATACGTGTCCCATTATAACTTATGCTTGTCTAGTTTGAGGTTCTGTTGCAAAGTGTGACACTAATTTTATTCAAAGCCTTGAAAACGAAATTTTCTACGTATGATTACAAACTCTCTGATTACTTGGTTCTTTAGAAATGATGACATTTGTCATACTTTAGGCTTCCCAAATATTGAAAAATCCCTCCTCTAACTTGCAGACAATTTCTATAATAATCTAAATTATATTCCAAATTCTGACACCCAGCTCTTGTCTTTCTATGATTTTTGTCTTTCGTCCAACGCTAAACGCCCAAGGGCAGTTTTGCATAATTTTCAACCCAACCAAACGAACTAAATCAGTGGAAAAAGTTCCGAACTTGTAACTATCAGGTAGCGGCTTCGAGCACCGGTCCTGCCCTAGTAAAGTCATCATTTCTAACAGAATACCTTATCTTCATGCCTTACTTAGCTATCATGTCTTACTTCTAAAAAATGTTTCAGCTTTAAAATTTTTCATGGACTGAATTCTCACCACTTCTCCACTGTAATTTGTGGCGACCTGATGGCCAACTGGCTAGTGCTCTGACCTTTGATACCACAGGCTTCAGGTTCGAATGAAGCATGGATGTGTGTGGTTTGGAATCCACTTTAAACTGTAGGTCCCTGTCTGTTTCGCCCTCATGTGCTGAAAATAACCGTGGAGCGATAAATCGAACCAAACCACTGTATCTTGAGAGAACCATCTCTTGTATCATGTAAATCTTTTATATATTGTATACCATCTCTTATATCTTGTGAAAACTATTTCTATGTATCTCTTATACTATCTCTTATATCTTGTGAGAACTATTTCTATGTATATCTTATATCTTGTGAGAACTATCTCTGTGTATCTCTTACCCAACTACGAGATAGAAATTTAAGGTCCCTGCGGGGACAAGGTACTCCGAAAACCCGGAATGACTGACGTGACAAAAAGTTTTACTGCCCAACGATTCACTGTTTCGTCTGTGAAATACTCATGACCTCTGAGAAATACCCGTCTCCCTCTTACGTGAACTACTATAAAGAAGAAAAGACACACTGTTTGAATACACTTTTGGGAAAGGAATTGAATGTTAACGAATCTGGACTTTGTCGTATATAACATAATAGGATCCTCCTCTTTTAATTTTTCACCTAATTTTTTCTAACTGCTTTTTAAATATTCTCCTTAGTTTCTTTCATACTACATTTTTACTCCTTTTTTGTTTATAATTAGAAAATTATAATAATATTTTTTTAATTGTGCCAACTTTTCGTTTTATAAAGTTTTCCTTTCGAATTTTATTTTTGATATGCTCAGAACTTCAATTTCTTTTAATTAATAACTTTTTTAATACATAAAAAAGCGAAAAAGGCATTGTCTATAAATCTTATGTAGAATGCCTTCAAAAAATAGGAGTATACTATTTTTTCAAAATGCAACAGAAATATGGGGAAATACTAAAACTTCTTTCATTGAGCCTAAAATTTTGATATCTAATAATGATGGACATATTAAATTTCCATTTCGTCCCAGTTCTTCTATGGCTACCGAGGAAGATTTTGCACCTCTCAAAGCATTTGCTCAAGTTTTGGTATCACCAGATACACTACAGCACTAAGAGTTCCACAGATTGTTTCCTGGCCTTATCTCTCAGAATACACAAAATAGATATTTAAAATTTTAAAAGCTTGAATAATTGACTTTTCTCATTCTCTGTGTCTCTCCAAATGACAAACATTTAATACAGTCGGTTATACGGAATAATTTTCTAAAGAACTCACTACATCTATTACTGGAAAAAATAAAATCTTCCGATCCTTGATGATAAAAAAAAAACCAAAATTTTTTCTAAATAAGAAATTAACTTTGCAACTGGTTACTCTCCATTCCCAATATACCTCAAAAGATTCAACCTCAGAAGATGATTTCAACACCTGTGGAGAAACATTCCATTATGTAATAATTTACAAAATTATGGCACTTTAGCCCTTTTAGCTTTTTTACCTGTGGTACAGAAATATAATTTGCTACCTTGTGGATTGGATGAAAAATCGACAAATTAATGAACTTTATAGAAGAAAATGAACAATTAATCATACCAAGAAACCCTTACCCCCTGAAATACAAATTGAACTCTCTGCGCCCATTCTATTACCCAACAAAAGTATTTCATTCTTCTTAGAATGAAAGCTGCCATATTTTATTTTTCTCAAGTTCAGTACCATTAGTAATTCCTTCTATATTGTGTGCTTCTCGTTTTACTTATGCTTATATTAGTTACATAGCACCATCCCCTATGTGGGTGCAGATTAGAAAAGCCCCGCTGCAGCCCGTGCAGTTGTGAAAGGCTACTAAAATGGGTACCTGGTACCCAGGGGTATAACTGGACTTCTCACTTCAGACTTCTCACCCCATGTCTTTGTGCCCTAAGGTCAAAGATTAAAAGAAACTGCATTTTTTACCCTTTATCATGACTTGACGTGTTCATGGACTTGGTCTAGATGTTGATGTCGACCAAGTGGGATTAGAAACAACAACAGGATAGTACCATCGCGTATTTATTATTATTATTTTTTTGTATTATTCATCGATTTCATCCAATTCTGTAATCGAAGGTTTTTCTTTTTATTATTATCATCATTATTATTATTTTTCCACCTTCATATATTTAAAGGTAAGGGGACCACATACAGGGTTGAGGTGTGAGGTAAAGTCAAGTCGGATTTATTTGCAGGTATGAGATTAAGTGCGCTTATTTAATAAAACATTATAATGAATATAACAAAAATAATTTTGTTATAATCTATCGAGTAACACAGACAATTTTTTATTGAAAACATTGAAAAAATTTTTAATGCTTGATTCAGCAATTGAATGTCGCATAAGCAATGTAAACCTAATTATTTTTCTTAAAATGTATGTCTTGCAGACGAGATTTTGAAAAAAATATATTTGAGATAGTTAAATAGTCTTCGTGATAAAAATACTTAATTTAATGAAATAAAATATTTTCATCCCAAAATTTAAAATTGTAGGTCTGAATAGATTTGCTTTGAAATCTTTAGTTTATGTAAATTTTTTACGAGAGTGTACTTAAGAGCAATTATTATAATTTAATTCAGGTAAATCTGTATGTAAAACGGAGATGAAAAGATTCTGGTTTAAATCACAGCTTTATTTATTCTTCGTTTGTTTTGACTACTGTGATTTTAAAACTTGTGGGGTTGTATTAAGATTTCTTGTTTTGCAACTAACATTTTGGATTTATTAATGCAATATGAATTAATTTGAATACTCGAACATTTTAATACAATTTGAATATAATAATGAACGCCGATATTTTAATTATTGGGTACACTTACATGCTATTCTATAGAAAATGTTGCAATTGTTCCACGTGAATTTTAGTAGATGACTTTGAGTAGGGAATAATTGCATTAACTTGAAGCTATTTTTGTTTTTGCCTTCATAAAAAAATGGTGGCCTGATGGCCAATAGATTACCACTCTGGCATTTGGTACCATAGGCATCAGGAATCCTGATGGTGGCATGGATGTTTATGAGTGGTTCGGACTCTTAAACCAAACCAATCATAAAAAATGTGCAAGTTTTAAACAATTTCTGGTACTTAAGTATTAACGCCACCGCAGCTACATATTTGGCGGTTTTTAAGTGGCGCCAATCTACACTTAAAATTTTTGTGACAAGTCATAAAATATATAAAACACTTTATTTAAAATCAAAACACTTTCAAAATTCAAAACACTTTATTTAAAATCAAAACACTTTATTTAAAAACAAAGTAGTCAATCGAATTTCGGTGGAAAATGGGCCGATATAGAGTTTAACATAGATTCAAAACAGTCTCTATTTTGACGCATTGGCAGCTCTTTATTGACGCATTGACAGCTCTTTATTGGCGCATTACCGTAACTTCTGCTGCGGTGGCGTTAATACGTAAGTACCTAATTTCATATTGAAAAGTATTAATGTTGTATGGAAAAAATCAAACTTTTGGTACTTTTCTATATATTAAATTTATCAGAAATTATATCATTATCGTAACGCATAATTAGAGCATTATTTTAATGTGTTACAGTATAATGTAATAAAAAGCAACTCGCCTAGAAAGATTCGATTCTTTTGACACTTGATTATTTTGAAGGTTTAAAAATGAATAAATAAGTGAATATAAAAATATGTGAAATTAATTTTTTTGACTAATTTTAATCGTTGGAATTAAATATCGCCATACACTGTAAATTTTAGAAAAGTTGGTAACCTTTCTTTTAGCTTATGTGGTTATTTTCTACTTATAATTCTCTTTTTATCAATATGAGAGAGATATTATATTCTTTTCTGTAACCTGAAAGTTTATCGTTAGTTATCCTTGGAATACCAAGTGAATTATCCTTGTGTATAAATGGCTCTGATGTCGATAGCTTTTAAAACATACGAAATGCCGAAATCGAATTTCATAATACAATTTAAATATTGCATAACACTTGAACAAGGATTTGCTTATGTCGGAAGTTTGGGAGATGGCATAATATGTTTCACAATATTTGCATTTATTGGCATCTGAGTGGTTTTATGTCTTATATATTCAGAACAGCACCACTGACTGAAAGTTTTAGTCATATATAATCTTTTTAATTTTAATTCGAGAATTTAATTCTTCGAGCCATCTGTTAATTTTAATTGACTGTCAAGAAGTTCATACTTTAAGTGCATTCATACTGTAATTAATGGATTTCAGTTCACAACTTAATAATATTACAAGTGAATACTTGTAATAGTGATTACTTGTGTACTTTTGATGCTTGTAACAATTTTCACTTGAATAAAAATTATATTTTCAACCCATTTGCACGGATATCTGGAATAATTTTTTCATGTCCTGAGAAAATCTATTTCTTTATCACTTGGTATTCCACTGACCATTCCTGATTTCATTGACCATTTGACTTGGTATTTCACTGACCATTCCTGATTCCACTGAATATTTGACTTGGTATTCCATTGATTGACTCATCAACATCATCAATAGCACGACAGCCCAGAGTGGCCAAGGCTTTCCTTTGAAGAGATTTCCATGCTCTGGGTGGCAATGGTCCTCCAATTCTTAACCCATAGTAAAGCAAAATCTTTTTCAACTGCGTCTGTCCATCGCAACCTGGGTCATCCTCTTCCTCTTTGTCCCTGTGGTTTTGCCAAAACGAGCCCTTTTACAGGGTTTAAATCATTCATTCTGAATATATGAGCAGTCAAGTTTAATATATTGATCTTAATAAATTTTATAATATATGGGTCTATATATTTACATATTTCTGCGTTGCACCATTTTCTCCAACAATCCCTTTCCTTAAAACCTCCAAGAATAACCTTTAAAATCTTCCGCTCAAATATACCCAAATTGGTCTGATCAGATCTTGCCAAAGTCCAAGTTTCAAAGCCATAGACCAAAATAAGTCTATTAAGGGTTTTATATAACAAGAATTTAGTTTTTCTGTTTATGAATTGTGATTTAAACAGATTTCTTAACCCAGAAAAGGCCTTATTGGCAGAAACAATTCTGTTTTTCCCTTCATTGACTATTATCGTTATAAATCCAATGTTCACAAACTTCATAAAAAATCTAGAAATACGTTTCAAATATTTATATAACAAATCCACTGTTCTATGCAAAATTCATATAACTGTTCTTACTGAATCATCCATAGCAAGTCATTTATGTTAATTTAAAGTTTAGACGTTTTTATTTTGTATAAATGTTATGTAAGAGATTTAATAATTATTTAAAAATAATTGGATTGCTGTAAAATGAATGGTAATTTGTTCACTTGTGTAGTTTCATTTGTCACAGTAATAAAGATGCTTTGTCAGTGCACGTTATTTCATTTTGTTAAGCAATACATTGAATATTAATTTCCATTTTCCGATATGTCACCGAATGTTTATGTTGTGAGAGTCCTGCAAAAGCAATTCTACGTAATTAATGGGAAAACTTAAGTATCAAATCACAGTTTGTATTCTTATTCACAGAATAAAAACCTCATGGCCTTGTCAGCAAGAGGAGCAACCGCCTCTGCCATCAATCTTGTCAAAACGTTAGCTCTTCTACTGATAAATCATTTCACATGAATTAAGAAGAGAATTATGGATTTTTTTTTTCAATCCTGACATTTTTTTTGTTTGAAATGACTTTTGCAAGACTTGCATCTAGTTGAAAGGCGATTTTTCTCTGTGATGAGATAGGAAAAAAAAATGTTTCTCAAAACCTCCATTTGCAATGATTGCTAATTCGAGATGATTGCAGAGAAATTTCTGTTTCGTAAGCAAGACTGTCTAAAAGATTTGACATCGCAAATAAAATCTACAATATGGAATATTGTTTTTGTGCAGTAAAATGTAAAATTAACGTATCCATTTCACAACAAAGATAAATAATCTGTAAAATAAAAAAATCACTAAATTTTTTCTATTCAGAGTATTTTACATAATTCTATGAAAAAGGAAACATTTGCATCAATATTACAATTAATACCACAAAAAGTGCAAAATTATCATTTATTTTATGATCCATAATGATAAAATTAATTACGGTAACATTATGTAAAAATAAATGTTTAATTTTTTTTTAGAAATTTTCTAACCTTTTTAACCATTTGGGCATGATGGCCAAGTTACTAGCGCTCTGGCGCTCGGTGTCACAGGTTTCGTGTTCGAGACCCGGTGATGCCATGGATGATAGTAGTGGTTCGGAATTCACTTTAAACCGTGGGTCCCTGTGTAATATGGCTGTAGAACGTTGGAAGTAGGGCTGATAACCCTACTCCGCAAAAAGAAAGCATCTATTGTCTCTAAATCTGCCAAAAGGCAGACGGCCTTGACCCAACATGGGGCTGTTGCCCCACTGAAGTTAATGATGATTTAATTATTTAGGTGTATGGTGTGATAGTGCGGTGAAGAATTAATAATTCTTTTTTGTTGAATTGTATTAATGCCTTCTTTTATAGTATTAGCAGTTTTAAATTTGCAAACAATAGCATTTTTTTTTTTTTTTTTTTTTTTTTTGTAAAAATTGTATTTTAGCGCATAAACAAGTATCGCCTTCCTAAAGATCTGTTTCTATTTTTTTAAATAAAATTATAAACTGTAAGCTACTATACTAGTAGCTCGTTGTGTCAGGATGGAATACTCTCTTACTAATTATATTAATATTTTGTTTATACAATTACTATATACATACACATGGCACCCTGTGCCTCTACTACATTAGTATTAATATCTAAAAGCCAAGAGCCGGTCCCTGACCGTCTGTTTTGATCCGACGCTCCTAGCGTGGATTCACCTCGTGGTCTCAAGATCTCACCGGAACTGCCTATCACACTGGACCATACAATTAACGTCACAGTTACTGGTCACAGTTACCAGTTATAACCGCGACCTCTCGCGGTTATAATTAAACCTTACAAAACGAAATTTGCAAGCTTCATTTGTTGCAATACAATTAAAGGAAGTTATAGTAAATTATATCTGTTGTTTTGGTAGATGACTTACGGTGATGCTTTTAAGGTAGACAACTAACAGATACTTTGCTTAAACTCAAGAAACTTTAAATTTCTTTTTCAGATGAATCAGCAAAGTAATCACTTCCATCAGCACTGTCAAAGAGTTAATTTTCCTACTCATAAGTAGCTTGACAGGGATTAGAAAAGCGAATTATGGGATATTTGCCCCATCTCATAAAATCCAAATCAGTGTTGATCGAAAAGAAAAATAACCAAACTATCCCTAGATTCTCAATGTAATTCCTCTATCCTCGGTGAATGAAATAAACTTCATATATCTTCTCCCAGATTACAAATTCTGCAAGAAAAATCTTATATTACATCTCCATCCAAGAGATCTGATAAATTACAGCTGGCATTAAATAGAATTTATCGTACTCTTTTTCAAATTAAGTTTAACGCTCCTCCTAAACACCTTTTTTAACAAAGTATTTTGCCTTTAATTTTGTATGCATCCAGTGTATAGGGTTTTGCATTATATAAAAAAATTTCAATTGTATACTATTTTAGCAAATATAGAAATGCCTTGTGTTGCGAATTGTTTGTGGATAATGAACAATTAATTCCGTTTCTAAATATTTCCCTTGCTAGATTTTCTCCAATAAATACCAGAGTTTTGTAATAAATACCAGTATTTTATAATAAATACCAGTAAGATTGTAAAAAAACAATTTTTTTTTTTTTTTAAATTACGCCTTTTTATTGATAATCTCATATCTACCTCAGCAATCTAATAGAGTTCTAATCAACATTAATACAACAATTTTATAACAGATTTTCTAATAGTATGCTTTACTGATGGTATTCAAATAAATGATAAACCCGCATTTTCCTATGTGTTGGCCGAGTGGCTAGAGCTCGGGACCACAGGTTTCGGGTCCGGTCCCGGCAGTGCCATGGATGTTTGTAGTGGTTCGGAATTCGTGGCTCCCTGGGTAGTGCTAAATGAGTAACATCAGTGCAGCCTTTGCTTATGCTATAAAGACAACTGTCTGTGTATTTCCAGATGCGTTAGAAAAAAAAACCATTTGCCTACATCATAAATAGAAATGGTCATGAATTACAATGCCATAAAAAAGAATTCTTAAATAAAAGTAATTGTTTATATTACTGAACTTTTGCATATTAAATTTGCATTAGACAGAACAAAATGGTTCTAGCCATTCGCTGTCTTTCTTAGCTTATTGATGTTGGAAAGATATCGAGCATCCTTTGAATATAACAATAATATTCAAAATAATATTCAAAAGATGATCAATATCTTTCCAACATCAACAAGCAAAGAAATCAATATCTTTCCTGAATAAATTACAATTTTGCTCTTGCCATACATTATTTTCGTCAATGAAAAAGACGATTAGATCGCGGAAGAGGTTTTCGAGCGTGACATTGAAATTAATTGAGTGACATTGAATTTCAGTGACTTCTTCCGCAACACTGCATCACCCGTTTCATAATTATTCAGTTTACGACTGGACGTGACAACTTTAACAGATATCGATTCTCTATTAGTGGAGAATAGATATCTAAGCCGGTTTTTATTCTCCGCTAATCTTTGTAACTGCATTATAGGTGGAATACAAATTGACTACAATCAATCCATCCATACAATATTAATCACAATTTTCTTAGCTATCTTCTTCTTAACCGTTAATTATTCTTAGCTATCTTCTTCTTAGCTGTTAATTATTCTTAGCTATCTTCTTCTTCTTAGCTGCTAATTATTCTTAGCTATCTTCTTCTTGGCTGTTAATTATTCTCATCTATCTTCTTCTTAACTGCTAATTATTCTTGTTTATCTTCTTCTTAGCTGCTAATTATTCTTAGTTATCTTCTTCTTGACTGCTAATTATTCTTAGCTGTCTTCTTCTCAGCTGTTATTTATACTTAGCTATCTTCTTCCCAGCTTCTAATTGTTATCTATCTTCTTCTTCTTAGCTGTTAATTATTTTTAGCTATCTTCTTCTTAGTTGCTCCTGACACCCTCAGAAAAAAATTTAGGAAAAGAAGTGCAGAATGTCAAAAATCTGTGTCCATCTTATCATCAAGAAGTTTTCTGTTTTAACTTTTGTAAATTTATGGGGTTTTGTTTTAATGTTTTTTATATCTCTTTCTCTCGCTTGCTCCTTTTTTGATCTCATCATTCTTTCATCTTTGTCATATAATTCATGTTACTTTGGTGGTTTAGAATTTTGTTATTCTTTATTCATTACTTATTTTTAAAAACCTCTTGTAATACTTTGCGGAATAATCACGTAGTCCATGTTTATTCCACGAAACTTCAATAAAAAGTTACTAGTTTAGATTTAATGTAAGTAGTTTTAAGGAATTACGGCCTACATGATTACTATGTTAAATTTGAATGAGGGAATTAACCTTGATAAATTAAACGAATCAAAAATACCTGTGTATATATACTGGAAATGATCATGCTGAATCTAAGGAAAGGTGGCAATTTCCTCTATTGGCTTTGAAAAAAAAAAGGGTTAAGAGAGAGAATTTCTCAGCTGTCATCCATGGGAGGATTCATTCTAAACTGTAGTAGCCTCAAATAGGAGCCTGATGGCTGAGTGGCCAGCGCTCTGTATCACAAGTTTCGGGTTCTAGTCCCGGCGGTGCCATGGATGCTTGTAGTGGTTCGGAATCCACTTTAAGCCGTAGGTCCCGGTCTCATATGAACGTCGAGCGTCACACAGCCCATTCAGACTTCTTACCCAAATCATTCCCAAGCTGTAAAGGGGCAACTCAGCTCTAGGCTCAGAGATGTGGTGTGGTAGTAGCCTCAAATATGAGTGTAGCTTTCCCCTTCCCGCATTGTGGGCCATAGTAATGCTGAATCCTCTATATGATATAGGTATAGTAGAAAAAGAATCCTCTAGAGCAGGGATGGGCAAACTTTTTCGGTCACGGGCCAAAAATTGGAAAAAAAAAAAGTTTGGCGGGCCAAGATAAATTTTTCTAAAATTTAAAAAACAATATACAAGTATTACAATTTAAATATGTTAATGAGATGAATGAAATTCCGATCTCATTTTTAAAAGTTCCTTATATTGAGGTTCGAAGTGAGATGTACTGGTTCTAAGGAACGAGGCTAAATGCTCATCTGTCAGTCTACTTCTGAAATAATTCTTTCTAAGGTACATAGTTGAAAACATTTGTTTTACATATATAAGATGAAGCAAACATGGCTCTGATTTTCTGGGGATTAAATTTGGGAACCTTACCTTCGATAATGATTTGTAAAACCCTAATTTTGGCATATTTAGAAAAAAACTGCTTGAGATGATTGTTGGATTGCAACTCAATTAATTCAACACGCAAATCTGATCTCACTGCTTCACTATTTACGTTGAAAGTCATGGTAAAAATATCCAATTCTGTTTGAATGTTTCCTTTGTAAAAAAGGAAGAAAAAAATAATGTTTAATCAAAGTTGAAAAGTATATGGATGTATAATATATAAATGTATATTTCTTTTAATTTGCCTCGGACAGGCACATTAAAATTCTATCCGCGGGCCGGAGTTGTCCCGTGGGCCGTAATTTGCCCATACCTGCTCTAGAGAGATACTATATGTTGAATCATCTATAGATGTAGTAGAGGAAGTATCAAGTATCCCACTCCTCAGATCAAATATCTCCTCATCAAAAAAAAAAATGTTTTGAAATTGCAAAACACACAAACATAAAATATGAATGAATGTTTAAAGTATCATCTTTAAATCAATTTCTCATAAGAACCTTTTCTGTTGGGTACTTACTTCACAAGCAGGTCATTGGGTTGATTCAAAGTCGGTTGGGAAAGTCTTTTGATGAGCAAAAGTTACAATCTTTTCAATGCGCTACAGATAAAAAAAATTGTATTTTCTAGAAAAAACGTTCTTGAATTGTCTGTTTTTTAATTGTATTAAGATAAAAGAATAAAAAAAACAAAATTTTGTTTGAAGTATCCAGACTTATTTATCAAGTGCTACATAATTTTCAACAAAAGTATTTATTTGTAATATATCAATTTATAAACATAACATTAACAAAACAAACAAAAATATTTATTCAATAAATATTGATAAATTCTATTCTTATGTTTGTATCTATTTTTACATAAGGAATCTCGTGTACAAAATAATATACTGCGATGAGTTCCTTTTTCATAAAATACTAAAAATTGTGCTTTAATTGCCATGCAATAGAATGTTAATTTGATTCAACATGTGCATTAAAATCTCTGATTTAAAAATCTATAAGTTATGATAAATATGATCTTGATAAATAGGATAAATATATAATAATAAATATTGATAAACATGATAAATATATAATAATAAATATTGATAAACAGGATATATAAACATCTTGTTACTCGAAATATCTTGTATGGTTTGGTTTGTCGCTCTACTGTCTTTTGTGCACACTTTAGTCTAATTAGACCGGGACCCCATTTTAACTTGGATTCGAACCACTGACAAAAATCCATGTCATCTCCAGGATTCCAACCTGAAGCCCGTGGTACCAAAAGTCAGACCGCTAGCCAGTTCGCCATCAGGCCGCATCCTCCTGGGACACATGGTTTGCTCACACACTTAGAGACTTGATGCCCATCTTCACAAAGATGTCTACAAAATATATTATGGATTATACATCGACAGGGCAAATGACCGCTATCATGAAGAAAAAACATTCTACGTGGAATCCTAACAAGTAGAGTGAGAGAGGTTTCACGCCTCTAGAATGCTTTACAAAGCATCGTTTATGCTAGAAAATAAATTAAAATCCGTAAATATTTTAGTTGGTCTTAAACATGGAACAACATTTTAGAGTACATCAAAATTCAGATAATATTATTCATTAGATTCGCAGATCTTGGAAGGCATTTTCTTACACGTCTAGAAACTTGACGGCCATTTTTACAAAGATGTCAACAAAATATATTATAGATTATATATTGACAGGGCACATGCCCCTTACCATGAGGAAAACACGTACTACTTGCAATCCTAATAAGAAGAATGAGAGAGCTATTATAATCTTTTATGGGTAATAAAAAAATGTCAATAGTTAATATCGAGGAAGAAATCGATTGTAGTATTTGTTTTCGTATGACAAAATCCCAACAAATTGTCACAAGCAATCCAATTATTGATACAAGATGCTTTGTACTGTCATAGTCTTTAGTACTGTCATAGTCATAGTCTTTAAGATTTTTTTTATTATCCATAAAAGACGGCAATAGCTATCTCTCACTCTAGGGGGCATTTGCCCCCTCAATGTATAATCCATAATATATTTTGTTGATTTTGTTTCATATTTTGTTTCACGTCTCTGACATGTTTTAAAATGCATCATTTATACTGGAAAAAAAATCAATAAATATTTTAATATGTCTTCTTTTGCATGGATAATTAAGCATGGATTGTACAACATTTTGGAGTACATTAAAAATTCAGATAACATCATTCATTAGATTCACAGAACTTAACAATATTTTAAGTACACTAGTTTTAAAAATTTTAGAGGAAATCTGAAAAATTGTGATTGGTAAATTGCAATTCAACATAATGTAATGAAACTTGGCAAGCAGTAATCAAACAGTATTTAGCATATGCACAAAAGAAAAACAATAGTCTTATTTTCTGTCTTGAAAATAAACATATCAAAAGAACATAGTACCGAATCAACTTCAACATGGAATGTGATCACCACTAACAGACTCCAAACTTATGTTATACTTAACTTAACTATACTCTTAAAATTATGCTTAAAATAATGGTATTTATTAACTAAGTTGGCAGCAAAGTATATTGCTGTGTCAAGGTTGTTCGAAGACCCTGAAAGATAGCAAGGATGAAGGCTAAGTGCATCAGTACGTCTGCTTTGAGTAATTCAAAAATGTTAAATAAAGTGCCATTCCTGATGTATAGGCCAAGAAGAGTATCTTTGCGAAGTTATTTCTCTATCATCCTATATTTATGTGGTTTAGCATTATCTTTTTTTAGGATGAAGAAGTTAACTACCTGCGTAAGAAAGAGTATGAGGAGTAATTGAATTTCTTCAGACGAGATACAGGTCAGTGTAACCATCCAAAGAGATATTGCCAACATACAAACATACTTACGCAACTCGTAAATTGAACCCTCTAAACCTCTTTCATGGATATGACAGGGATAATAGCGGATTTTCATTTCCTGTCAGATGAAAAACTACATGAGTTACTTAGCAAACAAAATCTAGTCTCATCGTTAAAGAGTCATGCTGCAATTGACTTGCACTCCAATTGGGATGTGTGACTGACCAATTAAATCTTTCATTTAGATGGCGTGGTATAAAAGAACATACAAAACTGATGTCTTGCAGATAATCCTTCTGTGTGAGGCTTTCTGTACAGAATTGATGTAGATACCAGTTTCTCTGTGACTGATACAGCTAAAGCTCTGAGGTGGTGTGGCGGTTCTGTGCCTACTTGCTCTTGGCCGCATATAGCGGTCATCCGCTACTCTTGTAGTTCTAGGTCTTCTTCGACTGCACCTTTCAGAAGCTGATTCTGTTCTCTATAAATTACAGATATGCTCCATTCAACCCTTTAACATCATAGAAATTATTCTTTCTGGCTTCTATTCACCCTATGGCTTACCCTGGTAGAATACTCACGTCTAATGCATGTCTATTTGGAAATTACGCTACACGGTATATATTTGTAGAAACGGAATACACCTTAAAGTCTGTTTTCGATTACGTGTCCAGTGATGTTAAACAGCAGTAGTTCTACTCATATGCATAATGTATTATTACTCCACTTTACGTTTTATGTATACAGCGTAATTTTTTTAATTTATTTTTTTAGCACATGATAGCAATTTTACTAATTTTCCCCCGCTAATTTTAAGAACAACTGTGAAGAAATATAAGTATTCTAATATGAATCTGTTTCAAAATTTCCATTAATAATGAATATCATGGATTATTTCTGAATAACCCATAAGAATATTAAAAAAATTTAATAATTATGAATGACCCAGTCTTTGATTAATCACTGATGTTATGGAACACCTGAACATTATTGGATGTATTTCTGTTTTAGTATCGTTTATGTTTGAAAATGAGTGGGGCTTTTTTCGATTACGTAAATATACTTTTACTATAATTATGTTATTATCTTTTTTTATTAATTTCATCTATATATTTAGATGTATTATTCTTATATACTGGTAATAACAAATCTGTATTAAATTTCCCTCCAAAACAAAGTTTTCTAATATTTCTACTTATTCATCTCCTGCAACGGATATTTAAGAAAGTCTAAAAGAAATAGCATCGATTATTGGAGCACTCAAAGGTGAAACAGTCTTAATACCAGCTGGTCTGAAAACCTACGCATTAAGGTGGAACTATCACGATGAAGATAACTGAGGAAAACAAACAATCAACTTTTTAGCACAATATAGGTTTATCGCCTTAATAAAAGAAACTCGGAATCCAGGTTCTATTTAATCAACGAAGCTGGATTACCGATTCCAACAATTATCTCAGATCCAGAATTTGTTGAAAAATGGGAGAATGCTTGAAGAGGAGATGATCAGAAACTTGTGACAACAAACATCTTTTCTGTATACAAAACTCTTAGGTATCTACGTTTTAAAACACCTTGTGGTAAGCACTACAAATTTGTAAAAGACTTATCTAGAGTTCCAGGAATACTCAAAACAACTTTGCACTGCACCTATAAACAAGAATTAAGAATAGTGACGAAAATTCTACAAAGGGATATCTCACCGTTGTTCCTATGGTACTAAAAATACATCTGTCATGCCTAAAATGACTTGGAGGAATAATGACTTATAGTAAAGAAAAAAAGAAAGAGAAGTCACCAGAAGATGATTACAAAAAAGTAAAATTGAGGACAGAGCTACTAACCTAAATATTTATTTTAAGAAAAGAGCACTTTGCAAGCAACTAATTGCTAAATCCAAGGGAAACACGTATAAACATTTCTGTACCCAAACTTCCTCTGTACATGAAACTCCCTTCGAAAGCATTTACAGGGGCAAAATTTCACCAACAATGTTGTTTAAAGAAACTGGTGATTTACATGTAGGAAATGTCAAAGGACGGTTGTCATTGAATGTTTTTAAAAGGCTTTACCTACAAGAAAGCTCCTCACTAGAATTACAAATAAAAAATTAAATGGAAATATTTCAAGAAAACCAATTTACGTCATCTGAATCAAAAAGGTTAATTCAAACATTGCTCTAAGAAAAACTCCTAGTTGCGATGGGGTTGAATATACAATTTTACAAATTGTTTTTAATCATTTTTAAACAATTCTTTTAAATCTCATCAAAACATAACTCGCTCTCCATTCCATTCCCAAAAATATTTAGGCGGGATTCACTATGCTACTTCACAGAAAAAGGGTAAATATTCTCTCAGTGCTTCTTCCTTTCAACCAACAACACTATTTCCAATATTAGGAATAATTTTCGAGAAAACAAAGGTTTAAATACAGACATATTTAAACGAGGTACCAACGAATTCATCCATCTCAATGTGTATTTAGGGAAGGAAATTCAGAGATGCAAACCAAAGACTTATTACATATTCTGAACTAAAACAGTTAATTTAAGTTTTGCCGGAAGGAAAATTTCCTGGTTAAGATGATTTTGATTATATAATTTAACAAATTGTCTGTAACCATTTTCTATCAGCAATCTTTTCAAATAGTACCTCGCTGCCCACTCATTTCCCAAAAGTTTTAGGGAGGACTCACTATACTATATTACAAAAAAAGATTTTCCCAGCGTTAATTATTTTCGACCGATTTCTTCTATTTCAAACAAGAGAAACACCTGTTACTACAAAGTTTTAACTTGTTTAAACCAATAAACTCCATTCGTCTCAATATTCAATTGACTCTCAATTGACTTTCAGTTGAGAAGGAAATTCAATTGACCATGCACTAACCAAATTAATGAATTTTATAAATAATTGTAACTATGAAGGCAAGTATTTAATTCTCATCTCAATAGACATTAAAGAAGCCTTCGACCCCGTTAAATGTACATCAATTAAAAATAGATTACCCTTATTAACCGAAACAAATCACAGAAACTATACTTGATGTTCCTAACAATAGCAAAATAACAATTCAGACCAGTAAAGAACCAGTTTTCCACAAAAGCCCCCATCTGCAATACCTACAGTGATATTGGTGTAGTACCTATTGTACCTATAGTGATATTGGTGTAGTACCTATTGGTGTACCTATAGTGATATTGGTACAGTGGCCCAGTTTTAGAAATCCAATAGTTAATGAATTCTTTTTCCTGGTCAGCAGATATCCGTTTTCAGACATTGATGATGGTTTTGCCTTCATCATTCCAAGTAAGGTAAGATAAGAAATCAAAAACTCGCCGATCTTAACAAATTCAAAATATCATCTTAATGTTTCAGAGGGGAGGGGGGGGGAAACATTCCTTTCTCTAAATTAAAATATAGCTCAAAGGTTCACTGGAAGGAAGAAGACCCTCAAATACGAAGACGTCATTTTAAATGAAAAACTTAATTGAATTGCGCATCTTAAAGAACAATTAACCGAAGCAAAAGACAATCCAAAATAAATAACGCCAAATCCAAAATAATAATGACAAAGATCAATCCTGTCTATAGAATTGCACACAACAAGTGCAGAATCAGCAAACAACACAGAAAACTACTGTACAAAACAGTTATAGAACTCATGTTCTCACACGGCGAAATAATATGGGCAGCCAATCTTATTTCAAGACAAACAAGAATACTTACCTCAATTATTAATATATAGATATTTTTTTAATTTTTAATACCAGAAATTTTAACAAAACTTTTACTAGCAAGTGGTTACTGAAACAGCTTTATATCTGACAATTAAACCTTATTTAACAATTAAATCCTGACAAAATACGATTTTCATACAAAACACTAAAGGTCGAACAATTTTTATACCTGATATTAGTTTTGACACTATAAGTGGAGAATCAACACAAACAAACTACTCTAAAACTCATGTTCTCACACTGCGAAGTAACATGGGTAATCAATCTTGCCGAAGGAAAACAAGAATATTTACCTCAATTCTACATCTTTTTTAGTTTTTAATGCAGGAAACTTTATCAAAACTTTTATTTCCTTGCAAGTGTTTATTGAAATAACTTTATACCTGACAATTAAATACGGAACGATTTTCGATTTTACGAAACGATTTTCATCACTAAATGTTGGAAAATGTTTTTAATACATGATATTAGTTTTGATTTATATGATTATAGAGGAAGAATAAAACATTTCGAAGTGCATACAGCAAACTTCGACACAGATCACAAAATCCTCATTCATAACACCTTTAAATATAATTCCAGAATTAATATTTTAAGGGATGAGTCTAAATATGAAATGGACACTGGACAAATTAATTAAGGACAGATTAATTGACGATTGGAAGGAAAAAATTTCCAACTCTACCCTCCAAAGTGAACTTTTAGGTAGCAAAAAAGCTTTAGAGTTTTTTTGAAACTCAATAAATCAAGTCTATCTGGAATCCTTAATCCTAAAAACTTTCATTTAATGACCAGAAAAATCCAGAAAAAAAATTTAGAAAAAGTAGAGAAGTTTTCCACTACACAAATACTTGTACTCTTGCAGAATCATGACATTATATATCACCTCTCACCATTTTTACATTCAACGGCATAGAAATATATTACACATGGACTAGATGGAAAATCACCAACTTGATGATGAACTTTATAGACGAAATTGAACACTTGTCATACCAAGAAACCATTACCAAAGAAATATTAATTGAATTTTTCTCGCCAATTTCACTTCAAACAAAAGCATTTTGTTATTTTACACTCTGTAGACTGAAAACTGTTTATCTACCATGCATACCTATTTTCATACCATATCGTGCTATATTTTCATATATTTATAACCATTGTTTATTCCTTCTGTATTGTATATGTTCGTTTCACTCATGCTTACATTATTATATAACACCATACATATTTTCTTTAATACATACTTTTCTTAATACCATACAGATTTTTCTTAGTACCACAGCATATTTTTCTTTTCTGTATTGTAATTCTGTAAATTTAAAAAAAATTTATTTTTTATTTTTCCATCCTTTCCTTTTTAAATGGTAGGGAACTGCGGTTAACAGCCTTCAGGGTTGAAGTATGAGGTAAAGTCAATTGATTAAGTATCAGAATTAGGATTTTTTCAAATCTATTTTTTTCCTACGTCGAGGAGGAGACCATAACGGCCATGAGCCCTGATTTTTTTTGGGGGGGAAGGCAGTCTCCCCTCCACTTGGTGCCCCTTGGAATGCCTTTTGGTAACCAAACGAAACACGAGTTCGTCTCTGCAGCTCAATTATTCCTGTCATTTATTCAAATCTTCTACATGAACTATTATTAACTCATCTATTACAAGCAAAACCACTGCACGCACAATATATAACACATGGTATGCTTGTATAAATTTTGTAGGCATATCATCACTACTAGATTTTGTATATGACCAAAGGAATTTAGTTTTAAATTGTTGTATTTATGGATTTTAAAATCAACAAACAAATATTTGTAAGTGGAAAATCATAGCACATCCGGTTTCCAGATATGAACCAAGGTTAAGATCGAATTAAATTCGTAAATCGAGATATGATTGTATTTGTTATGCGAAGTTATAAAAGTAATTGTGAAAAATAACTGTGATCTCTGCGCACTTTTGATTGATGATATGGCAATTCCGTTTTACTAAACTTCGATGTGTCAGATAATATATCAATATTATTTCATCATGCTTTGTGTTTCCATTGAAAGAGGAAACTCCCATGACTCGAAATCTAATGTCATTGTTTTTTATTTATTCATCTTTGTTTTAGTTGGATATCTTTATTTGAGCAATAAAGGTCTTCTTCCGCTTACTATATCTCTTCTAAATACAGAATTTCACAATTTTTTGGAAGAAAAAAAAACATGTTTAATTTTTTTTTACTTTTTACAATCTGTCATTTTTTTTACCTTGAGTAAATGTCCTGTTACCTATTTTCGTTGGATAGATATTAATTTTTTATTAGGAACTACTTGACAGCAAATTATCTAAAGCGATTAAGATGAAGTTTCACTTATAAAATAGATTACAAAAATTATTAATTCTTTAGAACTATGAAAGAATTTTTTTTATAAAAATAAATATCTGATCATGTATTTCCAAGTAGAACCTTTTGTCTTTGATTTATTATTTCGATAATAAATTATCTACCTGCGAATTCATAGAATTTTCACGTTTGCAATGCAAGTTTCTAAAGATGTGATACTGTAACCGGATTTGGAAAGATAAAAATGTTCCAGATTTTCTTTTGACAGTGATTCAGATTCATTAATCACAAAAGGAGTCATTGTTTTTATTGGTTGAATCTATTTTTAGTGTTTATTTTTTTACTTTAAGTAAATATGTACCCTGACTACCAAGAATTCGAGTTCCAAAACAATTATTGAGCTCCTGTGATGCAATTATATAAAGCTTAAATGAAAACGTTGTGCTTTAATATCTATACTGCCTTTATGTATTTTGTGCATACATACTTTTATAACTATTGTATTTAAAAACTAGTAATTAGATTTTGACAATTTATCAGTGAATAATATCATTAAATTGATTACTTGCTTATTATATATTGCTATTGATTGCTACGAGTATTTTATTCAAAAAGCTTTTAGAGAATATTTCGATAAGTATTGTTTTTTTATCCATCTTGGTAGACATCTAGATCAAGCCCACGAAACCGTATGGACTCATGGTTGAAGGGAAAGGGGGCAGCGTCTGTTGTGATGGAGCACCCGTAGGTAGAAGTCATATGAGATCTACAGTCATATACAGCTTTACATATACCGGGCTACAATCATATACCGGGATTTACAGCTTAAAGTGGATTCTGAATCGCTACAAACATCCATGGCACCGAGCGCCCTCTAGATACTCCGCCATTCAGGCCCTTTTCAATAAATAAACAGTTTATTCTAAGAAAATTATAATAATTAACTAGGAATTCTCAGTGCAATATTATATCCTGTTTCTATGCAGTTTTCAGTGCAACCTCTTTAGTTAAATGATAAATAGAAGTTTATTTTATGAAAATATTTATGCTATGAAAATAATTGTGATTTAGTTTGAAGGTTAAAACAAATTCAAGAAGCCGATGCGATATAGAATGACTGAAAAGGCATGCATGTGAAATAAACGAATCCCAAATAAAAAAATCAATTTAAATCGCTCATATAGAACTGAATACATCGCTCTTTTTCTGCCCCCTTTCCCTTTTTAAAAAACAGAAAAAGAGCGATGTATTCAGTTTTAAAATGTTTATACGATTATCTTGTCCCAAAGTAAAGCCTTTATTTTCATAAGTAAATAATAAAGCCCATTTCTCTTAGAAATGCATTGTACCAGCAACAAATTAAACACGGCATCGTATTCAACCATTTTACATCATAGAAATTATTCTTCCTAGTTTCTATTCACCCCATGACTTGCCATGGTAAATCTTATGTAGAATATTCCTGTATAAAGCATGGCTATTTTATGCCAATATTTATGTATACAGTACATATCTGGGGCCTCGCAGCACAAACGAATAAGAGATACAAATCCTCAAGAATAAAATTCTGTGAATGATTATCGAAGAATTTTGAGTTATTGATAATAATGTTGTACATTACGATTTCAATATACAAAATGTAGAAAAAAAACATAATAAAATTAAACAGAAATATTTTTACAAGCATGGTTTATTAAACTACTCAACTTATTAATGCTCAAATCTTCTTTTTCTCATGATAATAAGAAATAAATATTTATATTAAAATGTTGACTTTGTATAAAACCACTTAATCTATTTGTAACAAATTTAATTTTCCACGAAGTCTGTAATCCCTAATAGTGCTATAAGTCTAAATAATTTTGTTTGAAGTAGAATTGGTATTCCCAGTTAGGGTTGAATGTTGTTGTCAGTTCTATGATTTGAATGGTAAGTGGTCAACAGAAATTACAAACAACACTTTATTACCATATAGACATTACTAGAAGAAATCTCATAAAGCATGGCTGCTTCCTATTGTTGCCCTACCGCTGTTGGGTCTGCTTGAACAAGATCGATCCATCAATGGCATTACAAATTCCTATTCAAGTTCTGTTGTGTCTGCGTGAGTTCCATTGCCTCCTATCAATCAATGCACAGAACCTTATTATGTTCAATAATAATACTCTTAAGACTGCATTCACGTCAAAGACATAACATTGTTCAAGACAAACCCATGTATACAATTGGAGTGAAAATTGCATTGATGGGTTAGTGTTTAAATTCCTGGGTTAAACAAATTAATTATTATTATATATTAAACTGATTGGCTTATTATTGATGGGTTTAACTGAAGGCAATATTTAGTAAACTGATGGGTTAAAAGTCAGTGCAGTCTTCAGTCCGATTGTAAACAAGTCGCATTCAACCTAAATTTCCTACAAAATTCATATTTGAATTTGTACTGAATCGTTCGTAAAGGTTAATTTCGGAGAGAAAATGGTATATAAGAAAAGATTTATTCATTCTGAATTAGTCTTGAATTTTTAATTATGTTTGCAAATACAAATTAATTATAATAATATCCTTTTTTACAGGTGTTGTAATGCAATAGTAAAAAAAAATCAACTTTTCTAAACCCTTACGATAGCTTTTTTTTTCAAAAGATGACTGTATTTATGTATATTCCGTTTATAATATTATCTTACTGGGGAGACAATCATGTTTGCATATTGTTTGTGCACTATACAGTATAGAAGGATTGAGGTTTGATAATGTCCGTTTTTACAGGTGCTGTAATGTAATTATACAAAAAAATCAACTTCTCTACACCTTACAATAGTTTTTTTTTTTTCACAAGAGGACTGTATGTTATGTATATTTCACTTTTAATATTATCTTTCTGTAGAGGCAATCATGCTTGCATATTGTTTATACACTATATACAAGAATTGAGGTTTGATAATGTCTGTTTTTTCAGGTGCTGTAAAGCAATGGTAGAAAAAAATTACTTCTCTAAACCTTACAATAGTTTTTTTCTTCAAATGAAATGTTTTATGTATATTTCATTTATAATATTATCTTACTATGGAGGCAGTCATGCATGCATACTGTTTGTGCAATTATTATCTTTTACAATGATTGAAGTTTGATAGTGTCCGTTTTTTATAGGTTCTGAATGTAAAGGTACACAAAAAATCAAATTGTTTAAATCTTACGATAGCTTTCTTTCAAAAGATGACTGTATGTTATGTATATTCTATTTATTACATTATTATCTTGCATTTTTCTATATCATTCAAATTATATTTCAATCATATCTTATTTGGACAAGGAGCTGCTATTCTTATTGTGCACATTTCTAATGATAAATGAGTTTCCGTTTAATATGATAAATTTGTTTTTGGTTTTTCCATCTCAACAATAGTGTATTTCAAGATCATATAGGAAATTTCTTGATGTTAATATTGAGAAAAGTGAACATTACTATATGACTCTTTATTTCTAAAGTTCAAAAATTTTAAAAGGAAAATTTGATAATAATTAAACTGAATCTATTAATATTTCATTAATCCATTCATAATACCACAGCTATTTCAATAGTTATTATTATCCGATGTTATTTCAATAATATTTTTGATAGTTTTTACAAAAAAGAAACTTCTTTGTCTGTTATATGTGTTGCATCATGTTTTCAAATATTCAAATTTTCATAATCAGCATTGAATAATAAATTACTTTTTAAAATTCATGAGAAAGCGGAAACACATTAAAAAATGGCTCATGATGCCAGTCGAATTGTAGTTGCAAATTTAAAATTCAGATCTATTTTCACGACATTGAACAGATAAAAAAAATCCATACGTGAAAGACCACATAAAACTAAAAATAGCCTTTCAGGTTTCCAGAACTCAGGCAGAAGCTTCAAGAAACATTTTATTTAGTTACAGCAGACAATAACAATTGCTGTCACGTCTGCATTATGAATCGTTTTAGACAAGAACCGAAAACAACTTAATTCCGAAAATCGTGCGAAAATAACCCTTTCTTTCCAAAGATTTGGTTCCCAAAGTAGCTTTTTAACACCTCTTAATGTTAATTTACAACAATCGACTTGCAGTTTTCGGAAACATCCTTTCGAATAAGTATTGTTCATCTTTTCCTTACAAGAAGTCATTACTCCTTTCAATAGAACACAATGGGAATCTCTACAGGCGTCGTCTCATCTTAAGATACGATGCATTGTTTTGTATCGCTTCTTGCAGAATGATAGATTAATGGCGCTGTGGAAACTTCTGAAACTTAATCAAGGCCGAAGGCATCATCCTCTGCGGCGAAATTTACGAGCACGCGCTGCTCAAGAAGTTATTTGAACAGATTGAGCGGGATGCAACGGATGCGCCCTTAGTTTCATTGCCGGAAAAAGCTCATTTTCGACGCTTGTTTATTCCAGTAAACAGATCTTTTAAGGTTATGGTGTGTTCCGAATTAGATTGTTTTCGTCTACTGCGGTTTGGATTAGTATCGCATTAAAGTGATAAGCTATCGGCATTAGTTTGGAATCAGCTCTAGTTTAAAGTTTATTTTAATAGTTTTAATATATTTTAATAAAAGCATGTAAATATCATAACAATAAATGTACACTATTTTTATTTTTAATAAAAGGATAATCAATCTAAAATAATTTGAGAAAAAAAATATAGATATATTCCTACTACTACTACTACCTTACTAAAAATATAGAAATATTCGTACTAGGTTCGTGATTTTTTTTCATTTAGCAACTTCGCAACCCATTATCATCAGTTTCATTTCATTTTCTAGCGCTCGGCTTTAGGTTCGAATCACGGAAATTCAATGGATATTTATAGCGGTTCGGAATTCACTTTAAACCGTAGGCCCCAGTCTAATATGACTATTGGGCTTAGGGCTGACAACTGACAAACCTATCCCGTAAAAAGAAAACATCTTCTGTCTGACAGTAAGTAGATGGCTTTGGTCCACCATGAGGCTGTGGCGCTGAAGAAGAGGAAGAAGTATATTATTATACTGGTTTAATTTCAAGGGGATATATTTTTGATGTTCATTTTATAATGTTTTGAATTTATCATTTTGGAATGATTGGTGACTTTAAATATTTCTACAACTTTCAACCAGTTTAAAGATCTTATTCATACCCCTGTTTCAACGATTCACTTGTAATAATATTTTCCTTCAGTTAACTCAATTAAATACTACTGTGATACTACTACTACCCCAGTTGATTTGTTCCAAATGAACCCCTAATAGAATTATAATGACCCGTATATCAACATCGAATGCACATACCACTTTAGCATACATTGATGTATCAGGCTAAAAATATTGGATAACCTTCATCTTCGATAAGCTTTAATGTTATTAATAAACCTTTCTTTTAAATATTGCCTTTTGATGAATTAATTGCAATCCAAAAAATTGTCAACAAGAAGTAAAAAATAACTTTTATCTCGTAACACACATTAAAAAAAAATGTACAGATATTAGAGTGATTGCATCTGTGATATAACTTTAGAGGCAATCAAGACCAATATCACTAAAATTGCTCATCTTTTTTTTTTAAATTTTAAACAGGCTAAATATAAAAACTTATCTTAGAACTTATCTCTTATCATAAAAACTAAAATCTTTTATGAATAACCCTTACTTATAACGTAAACATTTATAATTTAACCTTAAAATTTTTTTTAAAATTATGAATTAAATAATCGAATAATTAATAATAATAATTAAATAAATATGAAATTCAAATATGAAATAAATAAAAAGAAATTATACTTCAAATAGGTTTATGTAATTTTGAAATGAAAAAGATAATTCTAATTTAAAAATTCAGGACCCAGATTAGTATATACAAATAACATTTTAATTGAAGGATAAAAATTTTGTATCCATTTATATTTTTATCGAACCAGGCTTTGGACCAGATCTAAACCATTTGAACCAGATTTTATTGAACCATAGAATATACTTTGATTCAATCTCTGTTCATTTAACAATTTCTCAATAAGTTTAAAGCTTAAAAAGAAAGGACTTTTAATTTTATAAAACTAAACAACATATGAGAAGTCATAGCAAAGAAAAATCTTTTTTTCTATACTGCAATAAATCTAAACACGAATTGGTGGTTGCGGTATGGTGGTATGGCCGTTAACTGTTAAATTACTTTATCATTGACAGTATAATTTAATAGTCCTTGTTGTGAAGAGTGAAATTTCAAACCGAATTTAATTCTACGACCTCTTTATTCTTCGGGGTTGATGAACTTTTCTTAATTGGGACAAATGTCTACAAGGCTGAGATCTGCGTAAGTTAAAATTATATGCATTCATTGTTCTTGGAAATTTTTCAAAGGGCTAAGTAAAAAAAAAAATGTTAAGTACTCATGTTTAAGATAGTGCATTATTAGAAAGTTTTATTTCTTAAGCAGTTTAACTCAAAATAGAAAAACCTCAATTTTCATTATTGTCTTGACCATGGTTTGGTCATTTACCATCTATGGAATCTGTGTGTGATTATTTTGGTTTTAAGAAATCGTGTGTTCTGTACAAGACTTTTTAGAAATAACAATATATAAAAGTTAAGTACTCATGTGTAAGAATATATCTAGATTTTAAGATAGTGCATTATTAGAAAGTTTTATTTCTTAAGCAGTTTAACTCAAAATAGAAATTAACTTTTATTTTTGTCTCGACTATGACTTGGTTAATGACCATCAATAGAATCTGTGTGTTCTGTACAAGACTTTGTTGAAATACCAGTATTATAAAAGTTAAGCACTCATGTTTAAGAATATATCTAGATTTTAAGATGAATCAAAACTCAATATATACATGAATCAAAAGTTAATATATACATGAATCAAAAGTCAATATATAAATCAAAAGTCAATGTATTCATGAATCAAAAGTCAATATATTCATAAATCAAAAGTCATTGTATTCATGAATCAAAAGTCATTGTATTCATGAATCAAAAGTCAATATATTTAGAGATCAAAAGTCAATATATACATGATTCAAATGCTATTTAGTGAAATTTTACAATTAAAAGAATTACTTGATTTTATCTATTCAACTTATTTAATAAATACATAGATTCTTTTCTCCATTCTTATTATTTAAATCCTTAAACTAATTTTCGTGCACTTAATATGTGTCTCACTAAATGCTGTTTAAATATTGGTCAAAAAATGGAAAGCTATAACTTTACCTTAATGTACAAGCAGTGTAATGATTAACCTCTTATTGGAAAATAACTAATAATAAAAACGCCTTTAATGGAGTGCTAATTATAAATAATGATGAACAGCGTTTTCTATTAAAAATTGTGCTAATAGATTCATTGAACATTTAATGAAAAAATATAATTGCAAATTAAAAGAAATAAAATTATTTCTACGAAATATTTCCATATGCATAAAAATAAATGCATGCTTTCCAATATAAATAACATTAAGTAAAATCTTGAGTAAATAGTGATAATTTTTTATTTATTTTGATTAATTCAAATTATTTAAACATTAAAAGGCAAATTTATAAAATATCATGTAAATAAATAAATTTTCCATTTACTAAATGATGTATTTTTTAAACAAAACAAAAAAAAACATTCATATTGTTAACTTGAAAAATATTGGTGAAGAGATTATTATTTAAAATATCCTGTTTTTATTTATCGTGATATTAATGATTAACTTATTAAATTAGGAAAATCAATAATCAAAAAACAATCCAACAATCACAAAAACAAAATAATTTTCCCTTTTTAAGTTATAATGACATTAATGATTAAATTAGGAAAATCAATAATCGAAAAACAAAATCGTTTTCCCTTTTAATTTATTGTGACATTAATGATTAACTTACTAAATTAGGAAAATCAATAATCCAAAAACAATCAAACAATTACAAAAACAAAATCATTTACACTTTTTAATTTATCATGATATGAATGATTAACTTACTAAATTACGAAAATCAATAATCAAAAAAACAATCCAACAATCACAAAAACAAAATCGTTTTCACTTTTTAATTTATCGTAATATTAATGATTAAATTACTATATTAGGAAAATCAGCAATAAAAAAAGCAATCAATGAATCACAACCACAAAAACAAAATTGTTTTCAATTTTTAATTTATCGTGATATTAATTATTAATGTCTAAATTAGGAAAATCAATAATCAAAAAACAATCAAGCAATCACAATCACAAAATCGTTTGACAAAAAAATCAATTATGAATCAAAATGAATCTTTATCATTAAATATCCACATAAATTGTGCCTTCTTTTAAAATCGTATTCAGTTATTTTAAAAATAAAGAAAATTTAATAGTTTTTTTCCTTTTTCCTTCCTATAACAATTGAAAAAGCGAAACAAATATTTTATTATGTAACAGTGTATAAATTTTTTTTTGTTTTGTTCATGAGTATTACTTCAGTTTTTAAAAATAATAATTCTTTTGTATTTGAAATAAAAGAAGCAATAAATTATCATACAAAAAACATCATGGGTTTTTTTGTGTGTTTATTTTATTTTTACATTTGCTTTACGAAAAAAATAAAGATGAACAATAGAATTTAATCTTTACAAATAGCAATACAAGATATTAAATTTCATTGAACAATGAAACTATTGACAATGTATTTTAAAACAGTTAGCAATTTGTTACAAATAACATTTAAAACAGAAATTTGTTAAAAATAACATTTAAAACTGAAATTTGTTAAAAATAACATTTAAAACAGAAATTTGTTAAAAATAACATTTAAAACAGTTAGCAATTTGTTAACAAAAACACTTAAAACATTATGTAATTCTAATTCTTAAATAAATATCTTTAATGTCAGTTTTAAATAATAAACAAAAAGAAATGAAAATGATAAATATTATAAAATTACCTGCATATTTATAATTAGTTATATTCAAAATAGTAACAGTATTGTTATAAAAATTTGTAAATAAGCAAATAATTTTGCTGTCTTAATTAATTTGTGTTTTTCTTAATTACATTTTTTATTTTGATTTATGAAAAATTTCAAAATTATTTAAAAGCATGTCAGTTACACAAAGTATTAGGATTTTATAATTCTTATAAGTTTCAAAATACCCAAGAATTTATATTATAAAATAAACTGGTAAATTTCATAAAAAAATTCTGAAATATTTGTTAACAAAATAACTAATTAGTATGTTACCTTTAATTAATTTGAACTAATTAGTTTGAATTCAGTTCCTTTAACTAGTTTGCATTAATAGCATAAAAATTCAAAAAATTTCATTGAGTTTTATATAGTTATTTAGTTATAGGTCAATTCAATATCAGTAATAGCATGATCCACTTGCAGAATATTGTTTGTATCTTGTATTTTTTACTTTATAGTTCGATTTGATAGTTTTATTGATTGATAGAGTAGTAAAATTTTATGTCTGAAAATAATTGTATTTTATAGATTTCAATAACTTTAGCTTGTTATATCAAGTATACCAAAAAAACTATAAAAAAAGGGCAAAATAATGAATGATTTTATAAGTATTTTGTGATTACTTTTCCTAATAAATGCGCGGAAAATATATGAATGTGTTTATAAAAGGTGCGATATACAAAAGGGTATAAAGAATTAAAAAATAGAGTCTATAAAGAATTTTAATAATAAGAAATAAGCTATAAAGAATTTTAAAAAACCTTTCACTTATGTTTCTGCTAGTTATATAGTATCATTCAGTACTTTTTATCTACCTTAACATTCAATGTAATTCTGTAATTTCCTAATTGGAAATTTCACTTATTTTTTTATTTTATTCTTACTACCTTGTCTGTTTTTAATTGCCAAGGATTATATAAACCTTGGATACGCGAATAAGATGTATAGTAAATGTTCGATAGCTCACACATAAAACAAACTCCAATAATATTCGACACAGTGGACTGTATGTAAATAAAACTCCTTTATTTTGGCAGCCATCAAACTCGTAGATGGACTGACCACACAACCTCTCTCTGGGGTTACACATATTGAACTCATTTGTTTATGCAGCCATCATACTCGAAGATGCACTGCCACACGCAACCTTTCTCGTTGGTTACAGAAGTTCGATTCTTTTATTTAAGCAGCCATCAAGCTCTAAGATGCACTGCTACACGACCTCTCTCTTTGGTCGCAGTTGCTCAACTCCTTTTACTTACATTCCTTCTTTCTCTCCCTGGCCCTCACCCACCCGCCAGAACCCCCACAGACAGGGTGTTTTTTGGGGCATAGGGCGTTGACCTCCCCTAAGCAGGGGGACCGGGGTTTCGACGTAACAGTAAACTAAAATAAAGTAAAAATAGATTTCAGATTCGGTACTTAAAACTGGAGAAAACAGTGAATGATCCATGATAAATCGACCCACTTAGTCTGTCGTTATTACCACACATTTTAGTTGATATCAAAGGATTACCATGTCTACCCCAGTCTGGTAGTATAAAATCTATAGTATTCCATTTTATATAAAGGAATTTATGTTAATTGATAACCCTCTAGATATCGATCCTAATATGATGATTCCAAATTTGCCCTGTCAGTTTCTAGTTTTGCAGGGTCCAACAAAAATACAGTGTTTCTATAAAATATCCGTTAAATAACCCCCATATCAGTATCTTCAGTTTTCTTCACTAGAAAGATAGAGAAATACTAAAAAATTTCATTATATAAAATCAATGACTGTAAAACTCTTTAATTATCATAAATCGATTCACTTAATCTGTAGTTGTTGTCACATATTTTAGTTGGTATCAAAGGATTTCCATGTCTACGCCGTGTTTGATCGTATAAAATCTGTAGTACTCCATAGAATTGTAGATGCAATCCATGCAATCGGTAGTACTCCATACAAGTCTAGATATGTACAATCCATACTCCAATATGGGAATTTGTGTTAACTGAAAATTCTCTAGATATTGATTCTGCTATAATAATTCCAAATTTGTCCTGTCATGATTCTAGCCGTGCTGCGTCTTGCAAAAACAGAGTGTTTCTATCAAATATCCCTTAAACTAATATCAGAGTTCTCTTAAAACGTGAACTTGTTCACAGGAAGGGAAGTTGAGAAGTTGAGAAATACTAAAGAAAAACTTCACTATCTAAAATAAAACAAACTTCATTTTTCTCATTATCTAAGTTGCATAGATTACCTGTGATCCATGGTAATGAAAAAAAAAGAACAACTGTTCATAAAAATTCATGGGCCGATTATAATTATGAAAGATAAATCACTTAAAATTCGTAAATTCCTCAAACAGCGCCAAGGTCTGTTTACGTTCCTATAATTTACGAGTTTCAATAACGGTTTCAAGTAAATTTCTTACAGTAATTCTTATTTGGCAGATGTTTATTTACAGTCGCTGAGTAGGTACTTGCTTTAAATGAAGTACGAAAAAAGGAAGGTTCAAATTTAGTCTCGGGTACACCCAGATAAAAATATCTCTACTCTATTATAGTTCATTTTTTCGTGAGCGAGACTAAACAAAAAAAGTTTTTTAACACCAGGGCTAATGAACAGAGAATTAAAAAAAGTGCTGAATCCGAATGGAAGCCGCAGAAATGTTGTGGGGGAAAAAAATTCAGAGAAAATATTTGGCAAATTTACAGAAGTGTTTTGCTTTTGCAACATTTTGGCACCCACTACGCTAAAAGATAGGAATTCTTTACTTTGACAAAATTTATATATAAGCAAGTTGAAGAAATTGTATATTTTTATATATTAAAAAAGGCTTGTAGAATAAATAAAAGCTATTTGTAGAACTGCCTTGCATAACTTGGGTTTTCTTTTAGAATAATTTTACATTAGAAAAAAAAATTATTGTTGCAAGTTGTTACTTGCTCTCAAAACATAATTCATATATTAAACTAGCTAGAGTTAGTTATATATAAAATATATTATATTCCATTTGCTATATAATTTATTAGAAAAACTAAATTCTTGTTACATAAAACAATTATTATACCTATTTCGGTCTATGACTCTGAAACTTGGACTTTGGCAAGATCTGATGAGGCCCATTTGGGTATATTTGAGCGGAAAGTTTTAAGGGCTATTCTTGGAGGTGTTAAGGTAAGTGATTGTTGGAGAAGACGGTACAACGCCGAAATTTATAAATATAAAGACCCAGATATTATAAAATTTATTAGGATCAATAGATTAAACTGGCAGCTCATATATTGACAATGAATGATTTAAACCATGTAAAAAGGCTCGCTTTGGCAAAGCCATAGGGACAAAGAGGAAGAGAATGACCCAAGTTGCGATGGATAGACGCAGTTGAAAAAGAATTTGCTGTATTAAAGGTTAAGAATTGGTGGACCCTTGTCACCCAGAGGAATGCAGGGGAATCTCTTCAAAGGAAGACCTTGATCTGGTTGTCGCGCTATTGATGATGATGATATAATTTTGAATAAATATTGGCTAAAAATATATATAAAATCTTCAGCTTAAGATAAATCTCATTTATAGTCAAAAATGTTTGGAAAGTCCTTTATTTTGTAGAAGAACAAATTGAAGAAAAATTATTACCACTGCAAAAACGCTTTATCTAGAAATTAAAAATCCACAATTTTATACACAAAATGAAACATACAGAGCCATTTTTTTTTTCATTTTTAATAGGGACTTCCAAAAGTAAAATTATAAAACTATAATAACAAATTATAACTAGTTTACTTTATAACTAGTTTAATGCACATAATTTATTGTGTGCAACAAATCTTCTTTTATCAATAAATTTCTTATTTAAAGTTAAATCTACTTAAATGCATGATCCTGATGAACAGAAACATCTTCACATACCTTTCTAATAGAAGACATTTAAATAAATTCACCAAAAGCAACACAAAATATTTGGACAAATTCAGCCCTAGAAAGGGATACACAAAATATTTTTTTTAGCCCATCTTATCTCGTGTCGTGTCCATTTTAATAAAAAACCCAAAATTAATAAGTTTTCAGAAAGATTTTTTCGAAAGTTTGGAACAGTAAACATGATCCAACTTGAATTTAATTAAAGTTGTAAGCATTTGAACATCAGAAAGGTATTGAACAATACATTGTTTTAGGAAGGTTTTCAGATTTAAAAGAAAGATTAAAACAAGGAACATGATCCATCTTAATTTATCAACAACTTTGGAAGGAAGTGAAAAATGCTTTCTCTCAATAGATAGCGCTGTTTACAACACCGTTTTTTGAAGTATTTATTGCTAGTGACCTCTTATGACAAAATGATCTTAATGAAGAGGAGGTTAGAATAGTTTATAGAATTCAGGAGTTTCATTCCATTTCAATAAACTCCTGGAATTGTTCTAGAGCTTCTTGGCTTTTTTTATAACAGAGGGGAGTAGCACATATTTAAATATGGGGAAAATATTTTAACCAATGTTTTTTATATCCTTGCAAGCTAAAGAATCAGATCCATTGCTAATAACATGCTAGCATAAGTGTAAGATCCCTATCCTTAATGTTTATCTTTACAACATATATTGCCCAAAACATGTTTCTTTTTTAAAATTACTCCCAAGAAAGTAAATATGGTTGTTGCTATACGATACATTGAAATATGTAAGCCTGTTTGGATTGCCTTTATTTCATTTAAAGTCCGCAAAATGATTAGATTTTGCACATTTATGTATAAAAAAGACTTCAAAATTTTGGAAAAAAAAATACTGTCTCGTTACGAAAGCAAGTTTAATTTTTTGAATCTTATGGCCACGGAAATATTTGGTGAAGTAAAATTGAAGAAATGAAAAAGTAAAATTTGTTGTGAAACATTGGGGAGAGGTAGTGGCATGTAGAGGGTCAGATAAGTAAGTAGCTGGTGTGATGAACTATCACTGCTGAGGTGCGTGTTCATGTACTGTTCTTTCAAATATGACTCCAATTTAATAATGAAAAGTTATTATTTTATTTTAACACAACAATACTTGACAATACACACAACTCATGCATAAATCTATAAAAATCTATTGTCCATTTATAATATACTTTCCAAATCGATTCCAAATGAGGTCTGGCCACAACCAATTCCAATCTGTTGCATTCCCTCACCAGATAGGGAAAATACGCGTTATGGTTTCCCTCTTGCAGGGATTATCAAGTACCAGTGGCTCGAGTTGCCATAGCTGGAGTAGATAATTTAGTTTTTATTAATTGTACTTTGGATCGATTTATATATTTGAAAATATTACAAATTAATTTATAATCGTGTGTTATTAAACTGTCATAAGAAAAGAGCTGGATCATTCAACAAGACAATGGCCTTAAATGTGTTGCCAAAGTTATTAAGGAATGGTTCCTGTACAAAGTTCCCAACCTCTAAAGTTTCAAGCAATTCTGTTACTACAATCTCCAGTCTTAAATCCTATTGAACCTATATGGGATGAACTTGAGCGCAGAATACGACAATACCCAATTACTACCCAAGAAATTCTGAAGGTTGCAATTCAATGCGTATGATTTTAAATTACAAAAAATATAACAAAAATTCCCGTTTTGTTGATGCCAAATAGATTGCAAGCAGTGATAGATTCAAAAGGTATATGTATACGATATTAATATTAATTTATTTTTTGATACATCAATTCTAAGTAAATATATTGTGTTATTCTTTTTATGTAGACTTTTTTGACATCAATTGTGATTTTTGTAAATTTTTGTTGACAAAAATATTTATTTTATTTTATTTACTGAACATGATTTATGTCTCAAAAGTTTATTTGAACACATTTATTTTATTATTTAATCTTGTAATTTCGGTATAATAGCGAATAAACGTATTTTGATAAGTCAATGTAAACTTATGTGACTCACTGTATGCGAATATCAAAATTTTATTTCAGAGCCTCTCTTATTATCTTTTCTGTCCTGTTTAAATAATAAATTTTTTTGTATTTTGTTGTTATTGTAATTTTGTAAGCAATAAATCAATCACTTAGGTTTCTACGCTTGTTACATATAAATATGTTTCTATATGTTATCATAAACATAAGACTATGCATTTTTGTACTGCATCTTGATTAAAATATCCTTCAAATTTTTATGGGTATTTTTCATGTTTATAACATATGCGGATAGAAAACAGACTTGATTTCGTTCCATTTTGCGAAGGAACAAGTTTTATATTAACATTTGGTAAATCAATAAACACTATTGTCCTTCTTTTTGTGCAAGTCCTAGGTCATCAATCCTGGATGTTATATCATTATAGTACAGTCCGATCACTGAAACTGTCGAAAATTGGCAAAAGGTCAAGTAGAAGGATGTCAAAAAGAACTTCGGCATAGGGAAGGAAAAGTCATTGAGGATAAATTTGAATGGTAATAAAAAAATTTTTTAATTTTTAATAATTTTAGATTACAGTACATTAAAAGAAAAGCTAGATGAGAAAATTTCTATATTAACTACTATTGTAATCATGTTTCCTACTACGCACTGGTAAGAGTTCACCCTGTGGCGTTCAAGAGAAATGGTCGACATCGAAACTCTCACCTGAAGAGGAAGAACGATGCTCTCGCGGTAAGAAACGTTTAGTTTATAGTCTTTCATTTCGAGAGGAAATATATTTAGAGCATCCCAGCACATTAGCTGACCTACAGACTCTCCACAGGTTTGGGTTTGGTTTGTCGCTCTACGGTCATATTGTGCACACGAAGGCTAAACAGACCGGGACCTACAGTTTAACGTGGATTTTGAAACACTAACAAACATCCAGGCCACAGCCAGGATTCGAACCTGAACCTGTGGTACCAAAGACAAAAGCACTAGCTAATTGGCCAGCAGACCGCACTCTCACCAGGAGAGCTATTTCGCGCACCCTGCGAGTATCCGAGTAACGGATTTTCTGCTTAGAAGTGCAGTCCTTACCCTAATCCATAATTATCTGTTTGTAAAATTAAATATTGTATTCTCTAATTGTCGTATTTATGCGTGTGTCAATAAACCTGTGAGTTCTCAAACCTGTGCCTCAAGTATCTCAATCCAACCGCATCCAGTTACAATCTGGTTGCCCAACCTGGTGTCAACAATCTGGTTGTTGAAATTTTCATCATTATCATTGCGATAACATTAATTTTCTACAGAATATGGATTTTCATTTACATCGGTTGATAACAAGAAGAAATGGCATTGACAGATCTTCAATAGTAGGAATATGTTCTCATTGCTTATAGTATACATGCTTACTTAAGATAGTTTAAACTGTGCCTCCCCTTTTATGTGATAACCTTTATTTTTGTAACTCAAAAAAGTTTGAAAAATTACATTTAGGCTTTCTTCGCTTCATTGAAATTGTAAATAGAGCATGGTTAAAGCTCTTTTTTCTCTCTTGTTAAAAATAATATGCCACACATTTACACTTCCCTTCATGTAAGAACACAAATTATGGAGCTCTATTTTTGTCTGTTCTTTTAACTAACTCTTCTTTTTCTTCATTGACGCAATAGCCCCATGGTGGTTGAAGGCAGTCTGCTTATTGGAAGATTTCGAGACAGGAGATATATAGACGATAAGTTGTCAGCCTTACACCTAACGCTCTACAATTCTATTTTAATAGGACCTACGATTTAAAGTGGATTCCGAACCACTCCAAGCATCCATCGTATCCCCAGGACTTGATCCCGAAACCTGTGGTCTCGAGGGCCGGTCACTCGGATATTAGGCCCCTCCTTCAACTAACAGCAAACTAAATTGAATTTTTTTTATAGAAATAACAATGCTATTTTCCTCGAATTTAGCAGGACTTAAAGTAAAAAAAATATATAAATAATTATTAATAAGAATAATAAAATAAGGGGCCTGATGGCAGAGTAACTAGAGCTCCAGCGCACGGTGCCACAGATTTCGGGTTCGAAATGGATGGATGTAATATGGATGTTTGTAATGGTTCGGAATGCACTTTAAACAATATGTCCCGGTCTAATATGACTGGAGTCTCAGGCTTAGGGCTGACAACACAACCCCGTATATATCTCCTGTCTCGAAATCTGCCAATAAGCAGACTGCCTTCAACCACCTTGGGGTTGTTGTGCCATAGAAGAAGAATAAAAAAATACTTATACTTATAAAATTCAAAATTTAAATTAAAAAAATCTTATATTATTCATTTTAGAGAGAAATTTTGATAGTAGGATTCCTCGCATGGAAACATCATGCATTTAACTATCTTATCATATGGCAAGACAGCTATATTACTGTGCCCAAAAAGTAAGACAAATTTTTATTTTTCTCAAAAACTTATTATCTTACTCTCTTATTTATATTATCGCCTTCAAAATAATCCCCTCCGGACACAATGCACTTATGTCAACATTTTTTCCAATCCTGAATGCATGCTAAAAGGTCATCGGCAGGGATGGCCTTCAAGGCAAGTGGCGATTCACGTTGAATCTCTTCAGTCGACTCAAAACGGTGTCCCCGGAGTGGTCTTTTGAGTTTAGGGAACAGCCAGAAGTCGCACGGTGAGAATACGGTGGTTGTGGAAAGATATAGATTTCATTTTTGGCGAAAAAGTCAGGAAGAATCAATGCAGTGAGTCAAAAACCAAGAGTTGTCTTTCCATAGAGAGACCAAGAGTTGTCTTTGCGAATAGCTTCTCGCAAACGCCGCACAACACTCAAATAATATTCCTTGTTGACAGTTTAGCCCTGCGGAAGGAATTCATAATGCAACATACCACGGTAATCGAAGAAAACAGTCAACATGACCTTGATTTTTGAGCGACTTTGGCGTGCTCTTTTCGGTCTTGCTTCACCTTTGTCACGATATTCGCTCGATTGATCGGTTGTTTCCGAGTCGTGAGCATAAATCCAAGCCTCATCTCCAGTTATGATGCATTTCAACTTGTCCTGATAGTAAGAAAGCATTGTTTCACACACTTCAACGCGACGATGCTTTTCCAAAAAATTCAGTGTTTTCGGTAGCAATCGAGATTTGACGCGTTTGAGGCCCAAAACATGTTTTAAAATGGAACTGACCGATCCTTTTGAAATTCTAACGTCATCAGGAAGGTTTCTACTTGTAAATCGATGGTTTGCAAGCACCAAATCTTTAATTTCGTGGGCGTGAGTTTCGTCGGTTGAGATGAATGATCGACCAGAGCGCTCTTGTCTTCAACACGTTCTCTGCCTTCTTTGAACTGTTTATACCACTTGTAAACATTTATTTCTGATATAAGAATGCTCACCGAATGCCTTCTGCAACATTGTAAACGTTTTCACAAGCAAAATTGAATGCAAGTTCTTTGCTCAATGAATTCAGACATTTCAAAAATCACCGGAATCAGTTTTAGCGTCTCACAAAGTCAAGCGTAACTCAAACACTAATGAATATTTTGATGTGAAATTTCACACAGATTTCAAAGATAGTGCCAGCAACCTAAAAAAGAAAAAAAAATTTGAAATTCCATAAGCCCTGGGAGTTTTAAATTGAAAATTGTTTTTACTTTTTGGGCACAGTCGTATTTATTTATTCGTTTTAGTGTATCATTTTGAAGAGTCATTAAATTTAAGCGACATCGTAGAAATGATTTAAACCAGTTTAATAGCCAAACTAGAAACAAAAAAATGATATCATGCCATAATATTATTTTTTCATGTATCTTAGATACATGATAAGAGCGCAGTGGCCAAAAACATTGAAATTTTTGGATAAATAATCAACTTCATTGTTGTTGTAGAACTTCGTTTCCTTTTTACGATGTCACGTATGGGCTTTGTCTGGGCTTAAGTACTGGGAAATTTCTTTTCGGTGATTTTATGTTGCCCATAAAAAGGTAATATGAAATTCAAAGAGATGATTTTTAAATAACAGCACGAGTAGGATTTCTAATTAATAAAGATAATTTTGATTTATTTGGATGGATTCTATTCAACCATTGTTTGGAATATTACGCTTGGATGTAACGGGGAAAAAAAATTATTCTTTACTGCTCATTGATTCAGTGTATTAAATCAATAAATTTTGCCTTTCTTTTTAAAAGCTCTTGCTTCTAAGTAGTTTTTATTGTCTGTCGTATGTCATTGAATGGTTTTGCGTATGCTACAACTGTATCAACTGCTTACAAAATGGTTAGTGAATCACGGAAAATAGATTGGCATTATCCTGAATAAAATATGGATATTTTTATGTTGTCGTGTCTGCCAATTTTTTTAAGTTGCTGTTTGGGATGCTGATTAATTATTAGCCACAGTCTGAAATTGCACTAATTAGCAATAAAATAATGATATATAATGTATGCCATTATAATAAATCTATTCTTATGACTGATGACGTGTGAGGACATTCTGTGATGTTTCAAAAATATTTCGTAAACCTGGACTTGTATTATAGTACTTGAAATTGTAATACTGTAAAATATTTGATTAATGATTTCTTAATAATAACAACATGCAATTCATTGTCTGGTATTCATGACAACAATTAAACATAAAAAAGTTGCAGACGTTTGTGATGTTCGGATTCTTGCCTCGTTAGTCGGACTACCTAGTGGGATTTTTTGGATTTCCTCCCATATGACACGTAAATGCGGGTGCGTAGTTCCTAAAAGTCCTCCAGGAAAGCACTGATTTCCTTCTTCAGCGACTCGGGGACCAAATCAGACTTCTACCTACGGATGTTCCATCACAACTGAAGCTGCCCCTTTTTCCCACCTTCCATGATAGCACACGGACTTCGTCTAGATGTTGCTGTCTAAAAAGTGCGATTAGAAAAGAACAAACAAAAAAAAAAATTAAAAAATTCATAAAATCATAATGAATGAAAATAGCGCAAGTTCAATTACACACGCAAAAAAAAAAAAAAATATTCTGAAATAAAAGATGCCATTAGTGTAAAATGTTACGCATGCGATGATCTTCCAAAAAATCATCTTCCGTTTTTATTTGTACAAAGAATTATTGCATTAGCATTGCGTACATTCGTTTTCGTTACTCGACAGTTATTTTTAGAAATGACTTTGAAGGAAATTAAAGCACACACATGCTTATTAATCCCTTGAGCGTAAAAGCGTGACGGTTAGCTTATAATGGTTTTATTGAATTTTTCAATTCCTTCTATTAGTTCACACTCTCGCTACATATATCTTGTTCAAATTTTCAATCGTTCATAAAATACTTTTTATTCATCCACTCAAGTCCAAATACATTTCTTTTGAACTTGTAGTGGAGGACACTGGATGTCAATACAGTTTTTTCAAATATTAATTCATTCATTAAATTTAATGAATTAATTTTAGTTTTATAGGGTAGAAAAAAAATTTCCTCTTATATAAGATATTTAGCAGGATATAAATTTAGGAATAAATACTGTCAGTGGCGAAGCGTGTAGATCGCTGGAAAAAAATTTCTTTTTCAGATTCTTTTTTTCATTCTGGGTTCTAGTCTGAGTCAAGGAGGGAACAAAGAAAATGAAACATGTGAATGAGATGGAAATGAGTGAGAGAGATGGAAAGTGTGTATGTGTGAGAGAGAGAATATTTTCTAACTTAAATAAAATGAATGAAAATTATTTATAAAGGACTTTGTGAAATAGAGTGAAAAAAAAGTAATAATTGACAAAAAAATTTTTTTTTTAATATTACTAGTTTTTAAGAAGAATGATCAAGAAAAAGCTTGTTTGACAGGAAAGTCATAAGCCAGAGTGATCTGGTAGATAGCACATCGGATACTAGAACTAAGAAAGTCTTGACTTAAGCACTTGGTCTAGATGTTGCTGTCGACCAAGTGGAACATGAAACAACAACAAAAGAAAATATTCCCTGTGTATTTCAATCCTTCACAAAATATTTTCAGTGCTAAAGAAATTTTTATTTTGTTATATTTTTTCATACAAAATAATCGAGAAGAATTTTTTTAAATAAGAACATATTTAAGAATAAATAAAAAAATTTGCAACAAAAGTTATTAACTATAAACAATTAAGGCAATCACTGGATAAGTACATTAGTATAGTTGTTTCCACGCGCTTTTCAATATTCACATAATCTATAATACTTGATGAAAATTTAGTTAGCAGTTCTGTTTCGTCTGTGCAAATCGTCATTAGTTCAAATCATCACTAGTTCAATTTTTCGCGAGTTCTAAAATTACTGAGCTGAATATCAACTGTTCATTAAAAACTAGTTTTTATTTTAAAATGATAAATTTATTTATTTATTATAATTATTATTTTTTTTTTTTTTTAGTTTAGCCCTCGGAGAAGTATAATATTTGATTAATACTATAGACTAAAAATTTGCTTATTTATCACTAAATTCATCCGACACTAAAGTACATGACAATGTAAAACAAACGCATCTGATACATCAACGGCCATTTGCTCTCCAAATAGGTCACACTAATGCGGTTTACAAAAAAAAACCTCAATCTAGAACGTTCTGTAATTACTCCAGTCTCAAGTTTCAAGAAACACCCTTGCGTAGGAACAAGTTCAAAAGCCTCCCTTCAATTGTGACGTGTTGTCTTCAAGCAACCGCGAAGAATTGGATAAACAGCCCGTCATCTTGGGATTCTTCTGGAACTGCAGTTATCCATTTCATCCACGGAGTAATCATGAAATAGAGCGCATCCCTATTCTAAAGGAACAGAAAGTTACAGTAAACATCTGCAGTGCTTTTCGTACCAGAATTGGCGTTGTATCGCCTCTTGGCTTCTTTTTTATTGCGCTTGTTTATTAAGAAAACGTAAAAACATGTAATGAAGCGATTCTGAAAATTAAGAGAAATGCCAATAGATATCTATTCTATAAACAGATATCTATTCTCCGCTAATGTTTGTATTTTCAATATAAGTGGGGCGGCTTGAGGGTCAATTGATAGCTCTCATGCCTTTGATATTACAGGCTTCAGGTTCGAATCCTGGTGATGGCATGGATGTTTGTTGGGAGTTCGGAATCCACGTTAAACTGTAGGTCCCGGTTTGTTTAGACCTCGCGTGCACAATATGGGCGTAGAGCGACAAACTAAATTAATCTTCTTCTCAAGTCATACATTTCTTTAACTGTATGCCTATTAAAAATAAATAAATACATTTTTTTCAAATGCAGCTGGCAAATACTTCCACTGATGTGAGTAACACTACTCCTGCAACGCTCTTCGATCATATTAGGTCGAAACCTACGGTTTAAAGTGGATTCCGAACCACTACAAACATCTATGACACCGCCGGGACTTGAACCCGAAATCTCTGGTACCGAGCGCCAGCCACTCGGCCATCAAGCTCTAATATATAAATACAAGAAATATTATATTATTTACAACTCTGATCATTTTGTATGAAATATAATAAAACCTTACAAAAATTTCAAATAAATTAATATTTTATTTTTAATCATTTTTGAGGGAAAATATTCCACAATAAAATTGTTAATAGAATTTTAATGCTAAATATTTAGTAAAACTAAATTTATATTTTTTAATAGCTAGAAAACAGGAACCATTTCTTTTGAAATCGCTGTATGACAATAGACGTTTTTCTCCCTTCTCGCCAACGGCAGAGAGTAATAATAGCCAATAGTAAAGAACATTGTCAAAAATCGCCAAGTTAGCCTCTCATGTGTTAAGCTACAAAGTAAAAATCCCGTGAGGTATATGATCACGTAAGGATTATGTTCGTCTAAAACTGGCAACCCCTATGAAACTTCCGAGAAATGCCTGGAATTCTTCTTCTCAAACCATACATTTATTTAACTGCATCCTTATTAAAAATAATAGATACAGGAAATGTTATATTGCGCATAACTCTAATCATTTTGTATGAAATATAATAAAACATTAAAAAAAATTCATATAAATGAATATTTAATTTTTATCATATTCGAGGGAAAATATTGCAGAATAAAATTTGTTGATAAAAATTAAATGCCAAATATTTAGAAAAATTTAATTTATATTTTTTTTATATCCAAAAAAATGAACCATTTATTTTTAAAATCGCTGTATGACAGTAGACCTTTTTCTCCCATCTCGCCAGCGGTACAGAGTAGTACTAGCCAGTAGTGAAAATCATAGCTAAAATTCGCCAAACTATCAGCGCATGCGTTAAAGTACAAAGTAAAAGTCACGTGAGGTATATGATCATTTAAGGATTAAATTTGTCTCAAACTAGCAATCTCGATATTCTATTATATTATTCTGTGTGTGCGCGTGCGTAGTTGTAGGTGATAGAATTAATTAATTGGCGATAGAATTAATTATATAACTAATTAATAGAATTTAAATGAATTATTAGAAAACTTAAATTTATATATTTATTTATAGTTGAATAAATGAACCATTTCTTTTGAAAATCATTGTATGACAGTAGACCTTTTTCGCCCTTCTCGCCAAAGGCATAGACTAGTACTAGCCAATAGTAAAGATCATTGCCAAAATTCGCCAAGAAAACTGCGCATGCGCTAGAGTACAAAGTAAAAATCACGTGAGGTATATGATCATTTAAGGATTATATTTGTCTCAATCTAGAAAACCCGATGCGAGCTCTATTATATTACAACTCTAAATTTTGTTTGTGTGTGCATGTGTGGGCGATAGATTTTGAAGAAAATAATCGCCAAGCGCTAGATCCCCGCCTATCAATTGTCGCATCCTGTCAAAGATCTTTCACCCGTTGACCTTGACTTACATGCACTGAAGGGCCTGGCAGACAATTCAGATGAAAACTTTTATTTTAAATGGCCTTAATTTAAATCAAGAATTAACTGGTTTGAGAGGAAGGATGGTTAAATGATGAGGATGGGAAAAAACGGCTGCTGTGCAACAGGATTCAAACGTTATTTTTAGATTTGGGACTATATACATTAACAAAGTACAAAATTTTTTTTAAAAACAAAGTGCTGTTTCAGAATACTTGAGGCATATGCGCTGCCGTATATTTGAGTCATAAAATAACTTATAATACTTGAGAAAGCAATCGATAATCAAAACCATAAAGACTTTTTAACATTTTTCTGTCGACGTTGGTTTTAGTGGAAAGATGGTTAAAGGATGACAGATCGAAAAAACGGCTACAGTACAACAAGATTCATACGTTATTATAGGATACGTTATTGTACGCAACTTTACTTTTACTTTTATCTCTTCCGTCGCCTGTATACACAGTCCAGTCATATTAATGTGGCCACCTGTCAAAAGCCAGAATAACCACCTTTGACAGAGCGGACCGCTGCGAGACGTGCAGGAAGAGAGTCAATAAAGGTTTCTGAAAGTGTTCACTGGGATGTTGAGCCATGCCGATTCCAGTGCCGTGGCCAGCTGCGCTAGATTACGCGGTTGAGGATCCATGGCGCGAACAACCCGATCGAGGTGGTCCCATAAATTGTCGATTGGGTTTGCTGGCCAGGGGTGTACGGTAAACTCATCCTGGTGCTCTTCGAACCACGCACATACACTGCGAGTTTTATGACACCTCGCATTGTCCTGCTGGTAGATGTCATCATTCTGAGGGAAAATAATTCTCATGTAATGGTGGACATGGTCCGCAAGGACAGATGCGTACTTGTGCTGATCGATCGTGACTTCCACAATGATGAGCGCACCCAGTGAATGCCAGGAAAACATTCCCCAAACCATAATGCTCCCTCCTCCAGCTTGGATCCTTCCGGAAATTGTTACAGGGTGTTTGTTTTCAGACGTTTCACGCCGTATACGCCAACGTCCATCTGTCCGATGGAGCATAAAACGTGATTCCTCGGAAAAAGCCACCTGTCGCACTCTGTGGACGTCCAGTTTCGGTACTGGCGTGCAAATTCCAGCCTCCGTCGCCGATGAACAGCAGTCAGCATAGGTGCATTTACCAGGCGTCTGCTGCTGAGGCCCATGAGCAGCAGCGTTCGCTGAACCGTTGTTGAGGATACACTCTTGGTAGCCCCTTGGTCCATCTGGGCGGTCAGTTGCTCAACAGTTGCACGTCTATTCGCCCGAACGCATCTCCATGGCCTTCGTTCGCCGCTGTCATCTATAACACGTGGTGCACCACATGTGCCACTCCGCTGATTTTGAATAGTGCCATTTTGCCATGCACGGTATACTTTTACCACTGCGGCAAGCTGACAGTTCACAAAATTAGCCGTTTCCGAAATGCTTCCACCCTTGGCCCGAAAGCCAATAATCATGCCCTTTTGGACGTCGGATGAATCGCTACGCTTCTACATTACGCCAACGATTGAAATGCTTTCCGATGCCCTAGGACATGCTTTATATACACTCCACTGCAATGTGCTGCCACCTGCCTTTTGTGATTGGTTATTTCACGTTGATGTCGAAAGTAGGTGGTGGTCACATTAATGAGACTGGACTGCGTATATGTATTTTCTTTTAATAAAATGGTCATGAGAAAGTGACAGCGTTTGACAATCACTTTTTGGCCACTGATGACTATGTGTTTTTTCTTTTTCTTTTTCTTCACCGCATCCCGTAGTTAGGACTATGTCGCATCCTAACAGCGTGAAAGGTGAAGGTGGAACATCGGTGGACCTCGTGTATATCATGAAACAACCCCCCCCCCGATTGATGATAGGGGAGGACTGTTTTCTTCGCAGTAACTGCAGTTAGCAACTTCGCAGTTCAGAATTTTAGCGGTAACTGTGGTAACATTTTAGTTATAACCTTTCCCATGTCGCATGGCAGAAAATTAAGAAAACTCCCATCGGTAGCCTAGCCATCGATGCGAGACGGTTTGTCACAATCTGCAGTGCCACAAATGTCACAACACCAATGTCACAATCGTCCTCTCGTCCTCGAGTTGTAGCCTCGCTTCTAAAAGCAGTGACTACAACAATTCCCGCACGTTGTCACTCGGTCATTACGTATTTTTTTAAGAACTACAACATCTGGTGAGGCGAAAGAACATAAAAAAATAATTTCAAGGACATTTTTAGATTCAAAGGTAAAATTCGCTTAGTTTATCGCTCTACTGTCATTTGTTTTGACATTTTAGGTTAATTAGACCGGGACCTACAGTTTAAAGTGGATTTCGAACTACTAACGAATATCCATGCCCTGCCTAGATTCGAGCCTGAAGCCTGTTGTACCAAACTCCAGCGCTCTAGCCAGTTGGACTTCAGGCAGCCTAAGGCAACATGTATTTATTCACTATTTTTTATCATATTGAAATTAAGATGATTCCTTTGCAGAAAAGAGCCCTTCATTGCTTATGCTAAAAAAAGAGATGCACCATTGCTAAAAAAAGAGCCTTCAAAAACAATTTTTATTTATTTATTTTTTTGAAGTCAGTAATTCTGAATTGAAAATCGACGAGGCCCTAGTTAAAAGCTTGTTAAATGCGCGTCCTGTGGGAAGCGTTTCTATCGCTTCCTGTTCTTCACTCAGAAGCATCTGACACACCATCCAGATGGGCATGCCGAATGGCCTTAATTGAATCCAGAGTCGACTGGTTTGGGAGGATGGCTGTTCCAGTGAAGGGAAGAGAGGGTTGCTCTGGAACTCATGTGATGGGCTTCTACAGATCAGGGATGAGCAGACTTGTGAAGAATGCAGTCCCGCAAATTCCTTGTAATTGAATAATTAATGACAGCTAGCGTTTTGTGCATGTCTGTTTTAGATTATAACACATAAATTTTGCCGACCTAAAAAAGTCTGTTTTTAAATAATTGGTGAAAATAGTATGTTATAATTTCTCGTTGGATTCTTCTATTGATCATTTCTTTTGCATAGAAAATTTGGTATTAGTGATGAATAATTAAATATTTGATTATATTTGAATTCCTCGTCCCCTCCATAGATATCATAAGCGAAAAATAAATCGTAGGAAATTATAATTGACAAACAGCATGTCTATAATTTGGCTATTTATTTTATTACTTTTGCATGTATTTATTTTTTAATAGTGAGAGTCATCTAAGAGATGCCACACTTTTCCCTTTCGATTGAGCTCTATGAAAGAACAATTCGGCATACAGATTTATTGTGCTTAATTTCAGCATAGATACAAAAGCTTTTTATTTGGTACAGCTTACCAAATTTCGAAACCCAACGTAATATGTACCAAGCTGATCAGGCTTCGTTGTTGTTGTAAAATATAAAATAATGATTATTATTGTTAATATATTGCTAATTAATAATAATAGTAGTTATTATAACGTGATTACCTGGTAAATAACACTAGTAGTTATTATTATTTACTAGGTAATAACGTTTGGTTTTCGAGCCAAGGGGAAGGACTTTCGAAAATCGATACGTTGCTAAATAATAATGAATAAATAAATAATGGATTGCTAAATATATAAATAAGGAATTGGTAAATATAAATAAATAATGGATTCTAAATATATAAATAAGGAATTGGTAAATATAAATAAATAATGGATTATAAATATAAATAAATAATGGATTATAAATATATAAATAAGGAATTGGTAAATATAAATAAATAATGGATTGCTAAATATATGAATAATGAACTGCTAATTATAAATAAATATGAATATGAAGTTTGTTATCCATCTACATTAAACAGCTAAAGCTTTTTTTGTCCTCCACAACATCTGCAGCAGAGCAAATGCATTTAAAATAACAAGAGCGTGTGGTTTTCCTTATCTCTACCTCTTTATTCACCAGACCATGCATAAACAAATTATCACGCTTTTCATCTTCTTAGCATTTCATTTTGGCCGCCACAAGCATTGAAAAACAGCGCAAAAAAAAGCATATCTGTTTACCGGAATGAATTCTTAAATGATAAATGAATTAAAAATGTTTACACAAACTTAAAGAATTGCGTTGATTCTGTAAACAGATTAATGTTCTGTCATATGTCATTCAATATGTGAGTTTAAAGAATTACTTCCTAAAACTTTTTTTTACAAATGTGATGTTTAAAGTCGTTTTGTTATTAAAAAAAATGTTTATAAATTAGTTGTTACTGCGCTATGCGTGCGAAAAGGTCCTATTTCCATTATTCACATGCGTTGTTGTCACTCATTTGTAAAGCGAATAGATTCGATGGGGATTGTATAAATTTGTTTGTTTTAGAACTGCATTTAGACCACCACGCTGAAATTTTTTAGGTCTAGATATGCGCATATGGGAAATTATTTCAGAAATTTATATTTAAATATAGAGCAATATTAACTTATGTCACCTGTAAGTGCCAACATGTAAAAAACCTACTAAAAACCCATAGAACAGACAGCCAAAGGAAGCAAATATTTTAATGATCAAGCATTATATAAGACGTCCACCAACAATGATACAAAATTCACAGCGAAAGCGCATGGATTGGCGTACTTTAGCAAATGCATCAGGCATGTCGTGCAGATTTCCAACAGCAACTAACAGTCTGGCCATTATATCTTCTTCAGATCCATTGAATGTTTTTGGAAGCCATTCCTTCAATGTGACCCCAAAAGAAGAAGACCCCAAGCATGCCAAATAGGGGAGAGCATGGTGGCCAAGGAACGGATCCACCTTGCCCTATCCAGTGCTGGCTATAGGTAGCATCGAGATAATTCCTGACGTTCCTGCTGAAGAGAGAGCTGGAATCACCGACAGCTGAAGAAACATGGAAAATGTTTGGCAAAACCTCTTTAAGAAAAATGCAGCATGTGTGGCCGGTTAAATGACTAGATAACATCTAGTATTGTCCTACTAAGTTATTGTGCACAGTGCCAGCACAAACATTCTTTCTTGGTAGACATGTTGTGGTCTTATGGAATTTCAAGAGCCCATGAATTTATATGTGTTAAATATACATGACTGTTGTTAATAGGTAGCCTTATCACTGAATGAGATGCTCACAAGGAACGTGCGATTTGCTGCATCCTATTAGTAGCAAGTATTAGTAGTAATTGTATTAAGACTATTAATAGTAATTGTAGGTACCAGCGAGTAAAGTTGACACGCAGAGGGTATTCGCCAGTATTCAATACTTGCACTCTCTGCAAATAATACGAGTGTATTTCCCCTTCTTTTAAAGTTCTCCAAACGGTTGAACTACTCACAACAACTCTCGTGCTTGTAGCAGGATTTTCCTCTACTGTCTATAGCATTGTTTCTTTCACTGCAGGAATTCTGTGATTTATTCGATTGCAGGAATTCTGTGATATCTTTCACTTCCCACATCACATCTGGAAGCATGAAACAAACCACTCACAGCCAACTCCATATGAATGCCTTCGAATGTTTGACGATTCGGCTACTTCCTCCTTGTAAATCGTTTCCAGCAAATCCTTGGAGCAGCCGCCTTATTTCTATTTGCAGCTCCACGCATGAAATGCATTTCGGCGATTGCCGAATTGGTGTAAAGATGCATTCTGCTCGAAATCTGTGCGGAGAAGGATGATAAAAGCCAGCAAAACTTTCACCTGACGATCTCAACAGTACCCTTTACCATCTCAACGCGGTTTTTCCGCACGCAATTGTTATACTAAATTTGCTTATTTTGGTACCTTCTACCTGTCTTTACATTTCTGATAGATACTTAATTTGCCCGATATTTAAACAACTTATATAAAATGCCCAGCAAACCATTGGTAAAAGATATTTGCAAGATATATATATATATATATTGCAAAGCATATATATATATATATATATATATATATATAGTTCAATCGTTCAAGAATCTATTACTTCTATTGGTAATCACAAAATCTAATTTTATGATAATTTATTGCATATTTCTACATAAGAAATGCTGGATTTAATGAGAAGTCAGTAACAAATGAAGACAATGATTTTAATTTTCTTATCCAAGCTCACGTGCCCCTTGAACCAACCCCACTGACCCCTCAAGAGATCTGCCAATCCTTGATTAAGAATTCTTGCAATAGAATGTTAGATAAACATGAAAATTTCAAAGCGCAACGATAACGAAGCAGTTGTGAAACCTTTCCGCATTATTCAATATCCTTTTCAGTGAGGTTATTGTCTGTAACTACTCGGTGCTTAACACATCAGCGGCTGCAATTGAACACAATTGGGCAAAACTGAAGTTCCCACAGCAATTCGGAGTTCGCATGCTAAAGGGACTTCCTTTCGCAGAAGTAATGGATTGTGTTGTTAAAACTGTCTGACATGATGGTACTTTTGATTTTATTCATTCACTTTTATAATCCTTTTGAAGGTTGGGAAACACATTTTTCATTGTGATTGAACAGGGTTTTCCATTTCTCTCCGCAATTATAGTGTAGATATCGAATTGTTTTTCTTTTTAAATTTATTGGATAACTATTAGAAGTAATTTTGTGGAAAACCTATTAGAGTAAAAAAAAAATACAAAGTGCATTTGTAGGTTTTTTTTTAAGTATTACCCGTTTTTGTCTTTAGAAACACTTTTTTTTAATATTGCAACAATATTGATTAATTTTATGTTTTCCGGATATTATGTTTACTACAAGCAAAAAAAAAGATAAGCCAAACCAATCTTGACACAGTGATAATGTGTTCCACTAATGACTTTCTTCTCGTGATTTTGAATTGTACATTTAATTACATTTTTAATTAGTAAATAAAATGTAGAATCTTAAAATTTTTATTTGAAGAACTGTAGGAAACACTGTAAAAGAACTTTTTATACGTTTTTCGAAATACAGTTTGACGCACTCTCCACAAATGTAGATCGTAATGCGACAGAACTTTCAACATATTTTGTAAAACGAGCTCACCGATTCTCAAGTAAAAGGAAAAGAATGAAGAAATTGTATCTTTGATAAAAATTGCGAATCAAAAGATTGCAAGTGCTTACATGTTGGCAGCGAATGTGACATCAATAAAGACGAATTTTGAAACAGCTTTTCATTTCATTGATTGCATGGAAATACATTAAGAAATGACTTTAATTTTTTCCTCATTTCTAACTTAACTACTTTTGAAATTAATAACAGAAAAAACTCATAATGATATCTCAAAGTAGTAAATTTTCTTGTAAGTTATCCACAGGGTTGTGGAGAAACCAAACAAAATTTAGTATGATATTTATTAAAGTAGATGCTTGTTGGGTTAAATTGTGTAACTGATCACGGAAATCATTTATTTTCTCTATCTGGCATCTTTAAAATGCTTATGTACAAAATGCTTCGAGAACTGATATTGTTAATCTAAATCTTCTTACCTGTTTTTGTTTGATACTTTACACTTATAACAGACATATTTGCTTATTGGTATAATGTACCTTGGGTATAAAATCCAATTTTTGGCACAATAATATCGTTCTCAGGTAATGTGTATAAAAGAGCTTTGTTTCGGATCCGTTGGTTGTATCCATTGCAATCACTGTTTTCACGAGAAAGGTGGAAAACTACGTTAGTTGTGAAAACATGTAAAAGCAACACGTATTGACAGTCAGACTGCCTAATGAAGTCCTCCCAGAATGCAATGCTTTCTCTTTTTCATTCTTTGGTGAGTTATTTGTGATATATATGAATAATAAAATAGATATAAATCTGCACGAGCCTGTATCATTATTAGATCGAACCAATATCATAAGTCATAATAATGATGGTACAACAAAAAGAATGAGTCTAAGACTATACTCGGGAGTAACAGTATAGTCTGACCTGCATTATTGTAAGGTAGAACCAAAAATCATAAGAATCTTCCAGTGGTACAACAAAATAAATGGATATAATAAATGGATTGTTGTAAGATCTTGTATTGTTAAGATAGAACTTCTATAGTTAAGGAGCTTGTATTGTTATGGAGCTTGTATTGTTGTAAGATCGTATCACATATCATAATAAAGGAGGAGTCTTCCAGAGGTATAGCAAAAAGAATGAGTATTAGGCTATACTGGAGAGCTTGTATTGTTGTATGATCGAATCATATATCATAATAAAGGAGGAGTCTTCCAGAGGTATAACAAAAAGAATAAGTATAAGGCTATACTGGAGAGCTTGTATTGTTGTATGATCGAATCACGTGTCATAATAAAGGAGGAGTCTTCCAGAGGTATAGCAAAAAGAATGGGTATAAGGCTGTACTGGAGAGATTGCATTGTTGTATGATCGAATCACATGTCATAATAAAGGAGGAGTCTTCTAGAGTTACAACAAAAATTATGGGTATGAGGCCTGGGGGATCCTGTATTGTTGTAAAATAGAACCACATATCAAAATAAAGAATTTTCCAGGGATACAACAAAAATAGGTATAAAGCTATACTGTGGAGCATATATTGTTGTAAGATTGAATCACATACCATAATAAATAATAATCCTAATTGAAATAATCGTTTTTGTTTTACTATTCATAACTCATAACTCACTGCTTTTACACTCATGTCCATAAGGATAATGAAGTTCAGGCAAAGAAAGAGACAGAAGCAAAACAAATTTGACTTATTTGTAAAGTCTATTTATTAAACAAAAGGTAAAGAGCAAAAAAGATGCTATATGTTTGACATAATTAATAAAAATTGCGATTTTTACTCCCTGGAGCAAATTTGGGGAATATTACACCACTCATCAAGCAATGCCCTCCGAAGTTCCGGTTGACAGGTGGGAAGGGGTTGACGGGCTGCAATTCGTTGGCCAAGCATATCCCACACATGCTCTATTGGATTCAAGTCCGGTGAGTATGCTGGCCAATCCATACGGGTGATATCCTCCAATTGAAGGCATTTGTCTACAATGTTTGCAAGGTGAGGACGGGTCGTTGTCCTCCATAAACAGAAATTCAGCACCCAAACAAACGTACATGTTGTTCCAGAATGACATCCCGATAGATGTGGCCTGTCATCGTTACACTCTGAACATGCAGGTCAGTTCTGGAACCAAGAATAATTCCTCCCCAAACAAGCCATCCTGCACCACCGTAACGGTGTCGTTCAATGGTGTTCTCTTGGTGGTAACGGGTACCTGGCGCTCTCCATATGAAAGTCCGGCGAGAATCAGACTACAAACTAAACCTTTACTCGTCGGAAAACATCACACAAGACCACTGTTGCGGTGTCCACAATGCATGCTCTCTACTCCAGGTTAATCGCAGGCGACAGTGAGTTGCGGTAAGTGGAACACATCTGACAGGCCTACGAGCATATAGACCAATGTGCCCTAAGCGTCTGTACACGGTCTGCCTTGAAACTGTCGTACCGGTAGCTGAAGAGAGCTGACGAGACAGGTCTGATGCTGTGCTCTGTCTGTTTCTTTTGGCAGTAACTGCTAAATACCGGTCCTCATTCGGCGTTGTAACTCGGGGGCGACCTGTGCTGTAACATCTACTCACATTACCATCATCTTGGAATAGTTGCCAAAGCCTGGAGAGGTCACTCTGGGCGATTCCAAGTTCCTCGGATACTTCCATCTGGGTACGTCCACATTCCAGTCGTCCGATAATTATACCACGTAAAAAATCATCCAAATGCTTCCTTTGTGCCATAACTACGCGGTTATTGCACTGAAAGGCTTTTAAAGCGCTTGTGAACAATTTTACTTCTTTGCCACCATTTCTTATATACCCCTCTCTTACACTCTCGTCATTGTGACGTACTATCCGCGCCATCTGGTGGTTTCCTGTAATTTGCATATTCTTCTTCAAGATGTGTGTGATAATTCTACAGGTGAAATTTTTATTTTAGAGTTAAATTTCTGTGTGATTCTGAATTATCCTTAATTTATGGACATGAGTGTATATTAAATAAAGTTTTATATATTTCACTTATTTGGTTTCTTTCTAATCTATGTTTGTCAAATAAGGGTTTTTCGTTGATTTTCTGGTGATCAGTTTCACCATGTGTTACTTTTAATAAGCCACACAATGATTAATTATTATTAATAAACTGCGGGAATATTTCTGAAAAATTAATTATCCATTTCAAAAATTGGATGTTTTGAAAGTATTAGTAATTTGATAACAGGTTTCAAAAATCTATTTCCTAGTTTTCAAAAAGTGTATATGTTGATACATTGATTCAGAAATTTTTTTACTGAAAAATATACACCGACTAGGACAGCTTGCAACTTGAGAAAACATTATGGGAATTAGAGAAGAATATTTAGTAACAAATAGTTTATTAAACTTTTATTCTATCTACATAAGCAATTATAAATCTGTGGGAGATAATTTAATAGAATACGCAAACCTCAATGTGCCAATATATACATAAGAACAGCATTTCTAAGTGAAAAAAGTAGAAAAACGTAACGAGAATTGGAAGTGTGTGCAGAAATGTTCAAGATGTATTCCACTGATGATGTCCATTGCAAGTATTGTTTTCAGAAATTAAGATAAGACAATTGACAAACCAAGGTAATCAGTTTCAAACCAAGTGTGACAAACCAAGTAAACATGTCACATCGGCAGTCAAGCTGTTGTATGTTTTCAGAGTTTTTATCGGTATGACACAGTGCTAGACAATCACCATCAATATATATACATTTTTTCACTCCTTGGAGTGCTGTGATATGCATAAATGGAACAACGTGAACCGGGGTCCACCAATAAATTACAAAAAAAAACTGAAAATTTAGAATTAGCTTTTTATTAAGTTGTTACAGAAAATTAAGAAAAATACTAAAAAAAATGATATGTGAAGAATCAAAATAATTTCTTTATTACTTTTCATTATTTTAACCATTACTTTAATTATTTATTCATTATTTTATTCATTACTTTAATTATCTTTGCTATCTTATCTTAAATTACGTTGGATCCACGTGGCCATGAATCTTATCAGGACTTTAAATCCTTGGTTTAATCTATAATTAATAAACATTAAGCCAAAATTTCATGAAATTGCATTTAATATTTATTAAATTATCCCATTTGGCTAACTAAAATAAACAATGAAGTATTGTAACGTCATTAAATGACGTCTGGCATGTCTTATAAGCAAACTGAATTGCTAACCTTAAATGGGCAGGATGCCATTTACAACCAAAGTGGAATGGCCGAACTTTTAAATACTGATAAAAAAAAACAGTTACGTCTGGAAATGACAAAAACATGTCAGTGGTTACATTGTATTGACGACAGAATCCAATTATGGTCTAATCAGCAAGAGATATTCAACTAGGTTTTCAAATATGATCATTTCTTGATAGGGACTCTGTTATAACCATCTGAAAAATCTCTTGAATTATAATTAAAGTTCAGTTAAAAACTTCTTGAACATTTTAAATCGTAGGTCCCGGTCTAATATGACTATAGAACTTAGGGTTGACAACTCTACCCAGTAAAAAGAAAAAAAAATCTCCTATTTATGAATTTGCCAGTAGGCAAACGGCCATGGTCCAACATGGACTGTAGTGCTAGGGAGTTAGTTAATTAGAAAGTGGCATTTGGCATTAGCATCCAAATCACTCAGCAATCAGGGCTCTAATACATTTTTTTGAGCCCTAGTACATGTGGAAATACTACCTACAGATTTAACTAGACTATAATCGGACTTGGGCCTGAATGGTCGAGTGTCTAACACTCTGGCGCGCGGTGACACAGGCTTCGGGTTCGAGTCCCATGGATGTTTGTAGGGGTTCGGATACACTTTAAACCGTAGGTCTTGGTCTTATATGATTGTAGAGTGTCACCGAGTCAAGTCAGACTTCTACTTACGGGTGCTCTATCACAACAGAAGCTGCCCTCTTTTCCTTCAACCATGAGTCCATACGGGTTCGTGGGCTTGTTCTAGATGTATACCAAGTGGGATAAGAAACAAAACTTAGAGAGGAGGACTTTTAATGATGATGTTTATACCATAGTATTAAATAGTTTATAGGGTTTTATCATGGTATGATGTTTATACCATGAAATGATCATCGTCAAATCATTAGCTTAGCATGTTAACCCTCTAATCTATATTAAATCCAATTTATTTATTTATTTATTTATCAATTATCTTTTTAATAGAGAAATTACCATCGAAATTTTTTTTTCTGATATCAGATTAGATTTTGATTGACGTGTAATATGCTACCACTTAAAAAAAGAGCAGATGGTAGTCAACTTCCGAATACGTAATTCTTTTGCCAGTAGGCAGATGGCCATGGTCCAACATAAACTATAATGCCAGAGAGTTTGCTAAGACGTGGCATTTGGTATTAACATCCAAATCACTCAGCCATTCATACTCTAATACATTTTTTAACCCTAGTACAGATGGAAATATTACCCATAGAATTATCTAGACTATAATTTATCTTAGCGAGGACTTTTAATGATGATGTTGATACCGTGGTAAATAGTTTATAGGATTTTATCATGGTATGTTGTTTGTATCATAGTATGAAACAGTTTATAGGGTTTTATCATGGTATGATGTTTATGCCATAGTTTGAAATAGTTTATAGGGTTTTATCATGGTATGATGTTTATACTATGGAATGATCATCGTCAATTCATAATCTTCATCCATTCATAAACTCTTAGCCATATTAAACGAATATATTAACTCGATTTTAATAATTTATTTATCAATTATATTTTTAATTGAGGAATTATTATCGATTTTTTTTTTCTGACATTAGATTAGATTCTGTTTGACGTATATATGCTACCACTTAAAAAAAAAGGGCAGATGGTAGCCAACTTCCGAATACGTAACTCTTTTTTTCTCGTGTTTGATTACAACTTATCGATGTGAGAAGATAAGACCAAAATCTCGAACTTCCTATCTCGAGTGTGAAGCCATCCAAGTGTCTTTGTATGCGACTCTGTCGCCATCCTTGAACCCGTACACGCATCTGGAGAGTGGGGCTTTTCTCATTATCCACGCACTCGCAGAGATAAGATAAAATGTTTGTTTGTTTTGTTTCTTTCCCTACTGTTTTTATGTTGTAAAATTCATTTATCATCCGGTCCAGGGAACGTCCTGGTTATTATCAGCGTTGCCTAAACAAGACTCTTTTCTTCTGGAGATTTATCATCGTTTTCCTTAGAAATAGGTAATATTTACATGACACATCCAGCACGTGTGTATTTATGAAATAAAAGCGTGTTTATACACAATACACTTTTGATGCTCTTAGAACCAAAGGTGCGGAGACTAAAGTCGAGAATTTTTGAAGGCGACAGGAGTAGGTTTAGAAATCCGACTCCGGACTCTTTCACAAAAATAACTTTTTTTTTTCTAAATTCTACGTATTATTGTTGGACCTGAAATGGCCGAGTGTCTAGCGCTCTCGAGCTTGGTGCTACAGGTTTCGGGTTCGAAATCCGGCGGTGCCATGAATATTTGTAGTGGTTCGGAATCCAGTTTAAGCCGTAGGTCCCGGTTTCATATGACTGCAAGAGCGTCACGGAGCCAAGTCACACTTATACCTATGGGCGCTCTATTCACAGCAGAAGCTGCTCCCCTTCCTTTCCCTCCATGCTTGAGTAGATTACTCATGGGTTGTCTGTCCCGCACTGTAAGAAAATGAGGTTTAGTCACAATAACAGGTATTATTGTTAAAATAAAATGTTAGGGAGGCCATTTAATTGTCTCCTTCAATTATACATTCAATAGCAAAGACAGTGATTTATTATGTCCTGGTTATTATCAGCGTTGCCTAAACAAGACGCTTTTCTTCTGGAGATTTATCATCGTTTTCCTTGGAAATAGGTAATATTTACATGGCACATTGTGCACGTGTGTATTTTTCACATAAAAACGTGTTTATACACAATACATTTTTGATGCACTTAGAAGCAGAGGTCGGAGGTCAAGTATTTTTTAACGAATTGGAGTCGGGAGTCGGCATATCCGACTCTCGACTCTTTTATAAAAATATTTTTTATTTTTTTTAAATTATAGGTATTATTGTAAGAATTAAATGTTAAGATGGGCATTTAATTATATCCTTCAATAATACAACCAGTAGCAAAGGCAGTAACTGCTTTAGGTTTTTGCTTTGGCTTATAGCTCCACTGTCATTTTTTTTTTACACTTTAGGCCAATTAGACCGGGAGCTACAGTTTAATGTGGAGTTCAAAGCATTAAATAATATATATGTCATCTCTAGGATTCAAACCTTAAGCCTGTGGTATCAAAGGTCAGAGCACCGGCCAATAGGACATTAGGCCACAGCTGCTTTAGTAGCATACCAAGTCGAGAGACTTTTCTCAATCCTTTAGTCTATAAGATATAATCTTGGATCAACAACGAAATATCATAAAAAATCTAAGCCATCATGGGGCAAAGAGGCTATGTCATTAATAAGAAAATGCAAGATTTAATGTATTTCAAATATAGCGTCTTTGTGCTTAAAATGTGCGATTTTCTTTTGTTTGTGTTCAGATATTCCATAATACTTTCTATCTGTTAATTTGATAATGTTATTTTTATAGAATATATGTGTTTTTTGTAAGCAAATTTGGAGTATAAGAATGCTTTTTTTTTTTAATTAGGACAAACACTATATCTTTAAAGTTGTAAAATTAAACATTGTTACAGAACATTTTTAAAGATGAGTTCAATAAAAGTCATTGAATTTATTTCGCCAATCCTTCTAAATTCTTCAGTAAATATTTTAGTAAGCAAAATTAATTAAAAAAGTCAGAAATCTATATAAAGAAAATCGACTCAAGAGTTGGAAACTTTTTGATTGAATCCCTACCATTGCTTAGACGTAGTTGGCAATTATTCATTGCACATGTTATTCATTTGATTGTTTGTTTTTGTAGCATATTGGTGAACCTCGCGTATTTGTACTATATCCCTTATGGAAGGACTTTCAGGTTTAATTGTTTAGAGAGAAAATCCAGAATACTCCCACCGAATAACATGGCCGTAGATAGTTGTGCATAGGTCTGATAATCCCGTCCTATGAAAAGAAAGCATCTCCTGTTTCGGAATCTATCAGTAGGCAGACGACCATGGTCCAACATGGACTGTAATTCCAGGGAGTTAATTAGATAGTTAGAATAGTCTGACCTCGGATGCTAGACAGTTTGCACATGTTGCCACAATCTCCTCTGAGTTTCCTGGTTTCTTAAATCAGTAACTATAATGGAAACTACTAATGGATTCGAACCTCCGTCCTCATGTATTGTAGTTACGCACATTACCTCGAGTCGTCATCCATTCAACATTGGTAAGGTATTGTGGCATAAGCATAAATACCATTTCCAAATTTAATATTTGTTTAACTGTTTTAATGAGTATTTTACACTATTTTTATGATAGAATATTTCCGTGTTGTAGGCATGATGTCAGGAATTGTATTTCGCACATTTCAGCTAATTGGAATACAAGTTTTCCAGTTTTTCTAAGTACATCTATCAAGAATTTTATCAATAAAAAATAAGTGAAGTAGTGACAGGAAATTTTTATGCCAGAAACTGGAGGAGTGTATCACTATGCAGAGATACAACACATAAACACCGTTAAACACTCTCAAGATGTATAACGTGATACAATCGGAAACTCATTCTCAAGGACGCTTTCAACTTGAATTTCATCAAAGGGTCTTCATGTCAGTGGTTTGATAACCAATTGGCTAGCACTCTGGTCCTTGGGACCACATGCTTCAGATGGTGGCATGAATGTTTGTTAGTGGTTCGGAATCCCCATTAAATTGTAGGTCCCGGTTAAATTGCATAATTGTATATCCAACGTTAAATTGTATAATCTAATCAGCCGAAAGTGTACAAAAAAAGGACCATAGAGAGACAGATCAAACGAAATCTACCTCAATGTCAGATATTAGCAAACCGAACTCCAAAATGATGTCTCTTTAAACAATAAAAACTTCGGACTTGTATAGCGCTAATCAGAATCTTTGATACTAGCCGTCATCGTCATACATCATAATAACCACCATTCTCATACGGCATATATATATATATATTCTGGTTCTAATATTATTTTCAAAAGTATTTGTTTCTGTTTTTGATAACAGAATTCAATTTTATTTTCTTGTCAGAAATAGAACTTTTTATAGAAAGTTTAGTCACGAATCAGATTCGAATCCACTGGTGACTTTCTGTTACAGTCTCTGCTTTCGAAACGAGAAGACCCGATGGAAAATGGTACATGTGTAAAGTATCTCTCATTCATAATTAGACTTCCTGATGAAAGTTTGCCTGGTGGGAGTTTTCAAACTTCAGCTTCAAATACTCCTAAAATCTCATAACATAAAAGTCCTCACACTAGGTAAAATCCTTTCCTAATCGCCGGTCAATCGGTCCTTTGTGGCATACGTAAGAGAAACACAAAACCCATCAATGTTCAACAACAAAAAAAAAAGAGTCCATTTAAAATATACAAATCAAGCATAAATATTCGAAATCCAGCATCAAATTTCTGTGGAATGTAAAGTGGCGATGACTTTTCCGATACAGATTCTAGACCACGAATCCTGTTTTATCTCATGATTGACCATTCATTTAACCAGCCTGTTCTAGCTTTACAGCCAGTTTGGCGAAGTGATGAATTGATACTATTTTACAAGAAGCAAAGATAAGACTTTTACGTCAAAGAGATAAAAAAAAGGATTTCTTTGACGAACATGGCTTTATGCTGAGTGGGAATGTTTATGATGATCTTATCAATCTTTGCCATCTAATCCAAGTTTGTCCATAATAAAACGACGACTCTAAAAAATAAAATAAATATGTACTGTTCTAATCTTTTTGTATCGACTGAACTTTGATCTAAAAACTTCTGGGTTTTTTTTTTTTTTTTTTTTTTCTTTCTCCTGAAAAATTTGCTTCATATTATCGAGGACAAAGATTTTATAAAAATAATTCTTAAATATATCTATTTGGTATATATCTAATGAATAATTAAATATATCAAATGAATTTATCATCTTTGTTTTAGACATCAAATGTGAAAATTTTGAATCTTTATTTTTTAATTTGATTTAATTTTTTCTTAACTTGTATAAAAGAGGTACCTAGTGGTTTATAGTGTCTGGGGGGTATAGCAGGGCACCCTGACCCTGGTGATTATATCTGGGGCCGGTCCTCCAGGTTGGGGGAGCATGAGGTAGAGCGCATATTAGGTACTGCACATGACCAGTTAGAGAGCTTATTTTATTATAAGTATTGGTAGTTGAAGAGAGTTCGATTTCCGCAAAATGACCTGCGTTGCAGTCACAACAAGGTAGATATAGTATTGATGGTAAATATTCTCTTCTATTTCGTCCTTCAGGAAGTTTTCTGAGTTTTTTTCTCTCAAAAGCAGGGCAATCATATCCTCGTCAGTAATATATGTGAAATATAAGGAGACATATAAAGCTGCGTCCAGATTTGAAACATTTGTTCGTATGTTCACCGGTTTCCTGACGTTGACGTTTCAACTCAGAAAAACAATCCCCTGCCTAATTCCCTTAAGCCTCGATAACCAGTTATAAACCAGTTTATTGGAATCCTCCGTATGTGTCACGTGTTTCGGCCCCGCTCCGACCAGTGGCGGTTTTTTCCACACATCAAATGGACTCTGACAGATCCCATTTTCGACTAGCTGTCCCTCGCAGCGGGAGATAACATATGTTGCTCGCGGTTAGACGGAGATCCCCCCCGGACAGAGATTGATTCGCTTCTTTTGTTCTCTCGTCTGGCCGCTGCAAGCCTACATTTGTCTTTCGGAAGATCATAAAACCTTAGATATTGTTGTTCTAATGCAGTTGGCAATACAGAGACAGTTAATCTTAATGCCATAAGCAAGGGAAGCACCGCTGTTATTCATTTAGCACTACCCAGGGGGCTCATGTAGCTTGAAGAATGCTATATATATATATATGTGGTGTGGTGGTGGGTGTGGTGTGGTGTGGTGTGGTGGTGGTCTAAAACAAATCCACAAGTGGATTTGTTTTAGAAAATAATTTGATATACTCATTCCGCCAAAACACCAACCCCCGAAAGATATATATTGTTAAAAATCTACACCAGGAGAAGCAAATTCAGGTTCAGTTTCAACAAAAGAAGATCAAACACATTCAGAAACAGGTTCTTGAAAAATTGCAAACGCTTTGTTTTGCGTCAAATTGAAAAAAGCTATATATATATATACACTGAAGTGACAAAAGTCATGGGATAGCAATATGCAAATTTTCAGATGGCAGTAGCATCGCGTAGAACAGGTATAAATGCGCAGTGCTTTCGCAGAGCTTTCATTTCTGTTCAAGTTATTCATGTGAAGAGGTTTTGACGTGATGATGACCGCACGACGGGAATTAACAGACTTTGAGTGCGGAATGTTAGTTGGAGCTAGACGCATGGGTCATGCCATTTCGGAAATCGTTAGGGAATTCAACATTCCCAGATCCACTGTGTGAAGAGTGTGCCGAGAGTATGAAATTTCAAGCATAACATCCCACCATGGACAGCGCAGTGGTCGACCGCCTGCACTTAACGACCGAAACCGGCGACGTCTGCAAAGAGTCGTAAATTCTAACAGACAAGCAACACTGCGTCAAATAACCGCAGAAATCAATGTGGGACGTACAAGGGACTTGTCTGTTAGAACTGTGCGGAGAAATTTGGCTTTCTTGGGCTATTCCAGCAGAAGACCGACTCGAGTGCCTTTACTGACAGAACGACATCGCTTGCAGCGACTCTCGTAGGCACGTGAGCATATCGGTTGGTCCCTAGATGAATGGAAAACCGTGGCCTGGTCCGATGAGTCACGATTTCAGTTGGTAAGAGCTGATGGTAGGGTTCGAGTGTGGCGCAGACCCCACGAAGCCATGGACCCAAACTGTCAGCAAGGCACTGTTCAAACTGGTGGTGGCTCCGTAATGGTGTGGGCTGTTTTTTCATGGCATGGACTTGGTCCTCTGGTGCGACTGGACCGAACATTGACTGGAAATGCTTATGTTCAGCTACTTGGAGATCACTTGCAGCCATTCATGGACTTCATGTACCCAAACAACGATGGGATTTTTATGGATGACAATGCGCCATGTCACCGGGCCACAACTGTTCGCGATTGGTTTGAAGAACATTCTGGACAATTCCAACGAATTATCTGGCCACCTAGATCGCCCGACATGAATCCCATCGAGCATTTATGGGACATCATCGAGAGGTCTGTTCGAGCCCAAAATCCTGCGCCATCAACGCTTTCACAATTATGGACGTCTATCGAGACAGCATGGCTCAATATTCCTGCAGAAGACTTCCAACGACTTGTTGAGTCCATGCCACGTCGAGTTGCTGCACTTCGCCGGGCGAAAGTAGGGCCGACACGATATTAAGAGGTATCCCATGACTTTTGTCACTTCAGTGTATATATATATATATAATCTGGCTTCTAATAATTCCTTAAGAACTAGTTTTTTTTTTTTTTTTTGATAACAGAATTTCATTTTATTCTGAACTTTTAATAGGTTTAGCCATGAATCAGATTCAAATCCACTGGTGGCGTTTGCTGCAGTCACTGCTTTCAGAGACCCAGTGGAAAATGGCACATGTGTAAAGTGTCTCGCATCGATAATTAGGCTGCCTGGTGGAAGTTTTCAGCTTCAAATACCCCTGAATTCTCATAATATAATAGTCCTCCTACTAGGCAATATCCTCTCCTAATCACCCGCCAATCGGTTCTTTATGGCATACATAAGAGGAGTGCATGCGTACGCTCAAAATATAAGCATTCAAGTGTAGATGTAACTTAATAGCTTGATATTAATAAAAAAAATGTTTAATTTCTTCATAGTCACACTATAGTAGACTTGAGCAATCATTAACGTAATTATTAATTTAATTATGCTTACGAGAATTAACGCTCAACTCCAGTCATGAACCAACTCTCCGGTTATGAAACGAAAAATGAAGTTATTTTTAACAGCGGTACTCGTCGTCGACGATAGATGGCGTTAGGAGTCGACTACTTTTTCTTTTTTTTTTTTTCCCAACTCCAACTTTTTACATCAATATCTCCTGTCTATTAATATGTGTTAAAATTCAAACCTTTTTGCATTTAAAATTTCGATAATAAATAAAAAAATAATTGAATTTTCATATAATTTATTTTTTAAATAAATTATAATTATAAATTGATAGTTTATTATAACAATTTATAATTAATTATTATAATTATTTTTTAAATACCTTATAATAACTTATAATAATTTATAATAATTATTTATTAATTTATAATTTATTATAAATTAAAAAAAAAAATTTTAAGGAACAATTCATATATATATATGTTTTTAACATAATGTTAAAAAAAAAAATATATATATATATATATATGAATATAGCATTACATTATAGCATACTGTCTAAATAATGCATTATATGTATTAATGCATACATATAATGCATTATATATATGCATTATAGCATTACTGTCTCTTATTCAGATTGCAGTATCCAAATCATAATCGCTTTGTGAAATATTTATAACGAACAATTGAAACAAATATATATAACAAGTAGCCATAAAAAAACTTTTAAATATAACAATGAATCAAAAATAGTAAACGACCATAATCTCTAAATAAATTGTTCTCAAACTTTATGAACTCGGGCTCATTTAAAAACCTACAAATAAATGTAAGCGCTCATTATATAAATTTCTGACAAATAAGCATCAGCTACTAACGCCTTACAGTTTCATATCTAGATGTTCAACTCCATAGACTATAACTTACAGACGATGGAGTCTCAGAGGCTGCAATGAAAATTTTTTAACACTGAAAATCACATAGACCCTAATGCTCCTAATAGCCAATTATGGAAGTTGCCGCTCCTAGTTTCCAAGAAATCTTCTTTGGAGCATCATTGCTATTTGATGACTTTTTTAAATTCCTACTATTAGTTCATACTCTCCCTATATATATCTTGTTCAATTTTTCAATCGTTCATAAAATACTTTTTATTCACCCCCTCCAGTTCAAATACATTTTTTTAAACTTGTAGTGGAGGACACTTGATGTTAATACATTTATTTTCCAAATGTTAATCCATTAATTAAATTTAATTCATTAATTTTAGTTTTTTTTAGATTTCAGTTGCATGTATCTAATAATAGATGGCACCAGATGTAAGAGAAAAATTTCAACTTTATTTGTAAAGGACTTTTCTGCAATACAGTGACAAAAAAGTAGGAATTGACTTTAAAAAAAAAAAATTTTATATTATTTTGATATCTGGGGGCATATATGTCTTGAATACCACAGGGCGCATTTGGAAATTTTCTAGGGCTCATCAGTACGACCTGGCGCACTATTTAACAACCTCTGCTCAAAATTGATGAAATTGAATAACAACAAGATAACTTAATTTGATTAAAGTATAAAATACATGTTAATGAATGACTTAAAATCAAAGTTAAACTTTATATTTGCCACATACAGTACTTTGTTTAGGGCGAAATTAAAGTCAGTTATCTTATTCAAATTTTCAATCGTTCATAAAATTCTTTTTATTCATCCACTCAAGTTCAAATACGTTTTTTTTTTTTGTACTTGTAGTGGATGACACTTGTTGTTAATACAGTTTTTTCAAATATTAACTCAGTAATTTAATTTAATTAATTAAGTTTAGTTGTTTTTTTTTAGATTTAAGTTGCATGTATCTACCAATAGATGGCGCCAGATAAAGTTAAAAAAAATGAATAAAAATTATTTATAAAGAACTTTCTGCAATATAGTGAAAAGAAAGTAGGAATTGACTTCAAACTTTTTTTTTATATTACTTGTTTTTTTTTCTTTTGTGACGTTTAATTGGCGTCTTAAAAACAAAGCCGAAATCTTTTGGGTTTAATCCAAATTGATTCACGTGATATTTTGTAGACGCGAGGTTGTAAGCCTACATGATCATAACAAATATGTGACCTCAACAACTTCACTAGAAGTCGGCAAATGACTGATCTTCAGTTATTTATTATTATTATTATTTACTACTTGTGGTTAGTTGTTAATAAGATTAAAGTACAGAGGAAATTGGCGATTTTTTTGGCCGCCAAGTTTGTATGAAACGTGATATCGAAAGGAAAAGCTTAAACGGAACGAAGTAACAACAAAGATACTATATTTGATGCAAAATCTCTGTTTTGGGTAATTGCTATTAATAAATTTAAAAATCCCATACACTTAAATACTATTTAGCTTTCAAGCACGTCTCCATCGCCCTGTAAAAAAAATGGCACATAATAGCGATATTAGAGTAATTTAGTCGAAATTGTATTACTTAAAAAATAGTGATCCTTTAATTTTTCGAGTAACTACTTTTTTGCTCAGAACTAGTTTATTAAAATTACTGCTGTGTCCAAAATGTAAGACCAATTTTCGATTTAAAATTCCTGGGTCTTATGGAATTTCAATTTTTTCTTTTTTAGGTTGCTGGCGCTGTTCTTGACAATTGTGTGAATTTTGACGTCGAAATATTCATTAGCGTTTGAGTTACACTTGACTTTGTGAGACGCTAAAACTGATTCCGGCGATGTTTGAAATGTCTGAATTAAGTGAGCAAAGAACTTGCATTCAATTTTGTTTGCGGAAACGTATAGAGTGTTTCAGAAGGCATTCTGTGAGCATTCCTATATCAAAAGAAACGTTTACAAGTGGTATAAACAGTTCAAAAAAGGCAGAGAACGCGTTAAAGACGAAGAGCCCTCTGGTCGACCATCGACCTCAACCGACGAAACTCACGTCCAAAAAATTAAAGATTTGGAGCTGCCAAACCGTCAATTTACAATGAGAGACCCTGCTGATGATGTTGGAATTTCAAAAGTATCAGTCAATTACATTTTGGGCCTTAAACGCGTCAAATCTCGATTGGTACCGAAAACACTGAATTCCCCAGCTCACACTGCATTGATTCTTCGTGACTTTTTCACCAAAAATGAAACGCATATCGTTCACAACCACCGTATTCACACCGTGTGACTGCTGGCTATTCCATAAACTCAAAAAACCACTCCGGGGACACCGTTTTGAATAGATTGAAGAGATTCAACGTGAATCGCCGGGCTCTTTGATGGCCATCCCGGCTGATGACTTTTTAACATGCATTGTGAATTGGAAAAAAAGTTGGCATAAGTGCATCATGTCCGGAGGGGATTATTTTGAAGGCGATGAAATAAATTTGAAAGAATAAATAAAGAGTTTTTGAAAAATAAAATAATTGGTCTTACTTTTTGGGCACAGTAGTATAATAATATGATAAAGCTGTCAATGACCGCCAAATACGTCAACTGGTATTATCAAAACTTGAAAAGTACAAAACCTACAAAAGGAAAACTTTAATTCCATTATTTTATTCAATTCCTTCTATTAGCTCACACTCTCCCTATATATATCTTGTTCAAATTTTCAATCGTTCATAAAATACTTTTTATTCATCCACTCAAATTCAAATACATTTTTTTTTTTTAACTTGTAGTGGATGATACTTGATGTTAACACAGTTTTTTTCAAATATTAATTCAGTTATTAAATTTAATTCATTAATTTTAGTTTTTTTTTTAGATTTAAGTTGCATGTATCTACCAATAGATGGCGCCAGATAAACTTAAAAAAAAGGAATAAAATTTTTTTATAAAGGATTTTCTGCAATAGTGAAAAAAATTGACTTAAATTTTTTTTTTTTATATTACTTGTTTATGATCACCCTTTTTATGATTACTTGCTTATGATAATGTAGAAAAGAATAATTTTACTTTCAATAATGTACTTTTTTATTTCCTACTATTAGTTCCCACTCTCCCTACATATATGTATATTGTCCCTACATATATGTGTTATTTTTATTCATCCACTCAAGTTCAAATACATTTTTGAAACTTGTAGTGGATGACACTGAATGTTAATATAGTTTTTCGAATACTAATTCATTAACTAGAATTAATTCATTAATTTTAGTTCTTTTAGATTTAAGTTGTATGCATTTACCAATAGATGGCGCCCGATAAACTTAAAAAAATGAATGAAAATTATTTATAAAGGACTTTCTGCAATAGAGTGAAAAAAAAGTAGGAATTGACTTTAAAAAAAAAAATTTTATATTACTTGATTGTCTGTGATTTCCTCACAAATAAAACGTTTAACTGGCGTCTTAAAAACAAAGTCGGAATCTTTTGTATTTAATCCAAATTGATTCACGTGATATTTTGTAGACGCGAGGTCGTAAGCCTACATGATCATAACAAATATGTGACCTCAACAACTTCACTAGAAGTCGGCAAATGACTGATCTTCAGTTATTTTATATTATTATGATTATTTACTACTCAGGGTTAGTTGCTAATGAAATTAAAACACAGGTCAGTGTACTGAGGAAATTGGCAATTTTTTTTTGGTCGCTAAGTTTGTATGAAAAGTGATATTGAAAGGAAACGCTTGTCGTTAAATTTAAAAATCCCTTACACTTAAATACTATTTAACTTTAACGCCCTGTGAAAAAAATGGCGCATACTAGAGATATTAGAGTAATTTAGTCGAAATTCTACTACTAAAAAAATAGTGATCCATTAATTTTTCGAATAACTATTTTTTGCTCAGAACTATTTTATTAAAATTATAATAATATGATAAAGCTGTTAATGACCGCCAAATACATCAATTGGGATCATCAAAATCTTGATTATCAAAACTTGAAAAAGACAAAACCTTGGAAAAGAAAATCTTTTAATTTTCTCTTGTTTGTCTGTGATTCACTCACAAATAGAACGTTTAATTGGAGTCTTAAAAACAAAGTCGGAATCTTTTGTATTTAATCCAAATTGATTCACGTGATATTTTGTAGACACGAGGTCGTAAACCTGCATGATCATAACAAGCCGTCCATAATCATTGCCAAGATCTCTTTAATTGTTCAGCAGGGCGAATCGAGTTTTGACTGCATTTTTAATGAGCGCCTCGCGATAAACAGGCACCTCGTTTACTGGCTGAAGGAGATGAAAGCTTTCGCATCGCTGCAAGTGTCTCGGAGGCAGTCATCTAAATTGATCACAACTGAAGAAAGCTGTTCGCGCGTGCAGGAAATCTTTCATCAAGAGAAGAGGCAGTTAATAGTGATTAGCATAAGCAGTCCATGCAGTTTTAGCAGAAAGAAAATAATCGCAACTGATAGTTCTCTGAAGTTGGAAGGAGAAACAACAATTATCGGACTGTCAGTTATTTGTTTTTAAACGTTTGTTTTTTGTGTGTCGCCTTCAAGAATGCGTTACTGAAGAATGTGCAAGGGACAGAAATATGCGACCTCAGCAAATTCACTAGAAGTCTTCAAATTATTGTCTTCAGTTATTTTTTTTAGTTATTTTATTGTTGTTATTATTAATTGCTACTCATTGTAAGTGGCTAATGAGATTAAAACACAAGTTAGTGCACTGAGGAAATAGGTGATTTTTTCGGTCGCCAAGCTTGGACAAAAAGGTGATATCTTATCAAACGCTTAAACGGAACGGAGCAGAAACAAATACTCTATTTGATGCAAAAATTTATGTTTTGGTTAATTATTGATAATATTATAATCATTATTATTGTCACTAAAATCAATAATCCGAAGTTAATAAGTTCAAAATTCATGAAGTTAATGTACACTCAAGAGCCAAAACATTATGACCCCCTGTCAATAACGAGTTGGCCCACCTTTGGCGCGCAACACAGCTTCAACCCGCCTTGGCATGGATCACCACTTAATACCAGTTAAATACCACTTCCACCTGATCACGTGCCTTCCACGTCATCCAGGCGAGTTCATTGCAAAATGTAGGGGTGGTCATAATGTTTTGGCTCTTGAGTGTAGATTAAAAAAATAAGGAAGTTGTCAGTTTTGTCACAACAAATTAATTATTTTCGATTTAATAAATATTTACAAACATTAGAAACTATTTTTGTACAATGAATCATAATATTCTGACATATAAACATGTTAAAGATAAAAAAAAAAAAAAGGCAAATAAGTAAATAAAGTGCGGGAGTTGTTTTCTTGTAAACAACATGCTTTTACTCCGATCAAGGATATCGTAAGTAGAAAAAAAAAATTGCCAAATTGGTAGGATTTTGCTAGATCTGTAGTTGCTGTCGTTTGATTATTAATGTTGATAATGGATGAATTTCAGACAGACATATTTAGGTACATGCTTAATTAATAATCAAAAGACACATTTGAATAATTTAGGTTATGTTTCTTGCATTGTCGAAGTTGTATGGATAAACAATTATTGAACTGTCAGTTATTTCCTTTTAAATGTTTGTTTTTGTGTTTCATCTTCAAGAATGCGTTACTGAAAAATTTGCAATGAACAGAAATATGTGACCTCAACAACTTACTGATCTTCAGTTAATTTATTAATTATTTTTTTATTATTATTATTATTGGTTACTCAGTATTAGTTGTTAATGATATTAAAACACAGGTTAATGTAGATGGGAAAAAATAAGAAAGTAGTCAGTTTAGCTACAACAAATTAATTATTTACAATTTAATAAATATTTACTATACAAACATTAGAAACTATTTTTGTGCAGTGAATCATAATATTCTGACATATAAACATGTTAAAGATAAAAAAAAATGCAAATAAATAAAATGCAGGAATTGTTTTCTCAGAAACAACATGCCTTTACTCTGGCCAAGGATATCTTGAGTAAAAAAAATACCAAATTGATTGGTATGATTTTGCTAGATCTGTAGTTGTTGTTGTTTGATTATTGATGATGTTATTAATGGATAAATTTCAGATAAAAGCATTTAGGTACATGCTTAAATAATGATTAGAATACATATTTGAATAATTTAGGTTATGTTTCTTGCATTATCGAAGCAGTATTCATATATATGAATTCCATTTCATATAACTATCAAAACAATTTTATAATCGCTAATCGGGGCAACGGGCAACGGGCGTACCTATTTCGGAGTTCCTAGGTGGCCTTAAGAGCCACAACACCTCCACATCTTAATTTAATTAAAACATTAGCATAAAATGAAGTTGCTTAAATTAATGAATAAAAATAAAAGAAGATTAGAACAAAATAAAATTTAAGAAAAACACCTCCTGCTTGCTAACAGTTAAAGCAGGAGGTCGAAAAAGCTAAAGCTTAGGTACAATTAAGAGTCCGTTGACGATGCCCAAAAATAAAAAATTAAAGTTAAAACAAAAGTTTAAATGAATAAAGAAAAATAAAAGAATTTAAGATAAAACAAATAAAAAAGAAATAAAAAGGTGTGATATACAAGCTGTGTAAACACAGGTTGTTTACATGTCGGGTTGACTATTTTGCCGATAGATGGCGCCATGAGTCTTTTAATTTTACAATTTTTTCAAAACCTAGCCTAGGCTAGGAAAGTACATTCTTTTTTTCAAATGTTTATACAAAATATACATAAAATAATATTTACAATTAAACACGAGCAGCGAACAGTTCAGATTAACTATTGAAAAGATTAAGATTAAACGTTAAAATAAAAGAAAAGGACTTAAGCCAGGTAACAGAATTTTAAGAGTTAAACGTAAACAATAGATCAAGGTTATGCAATTAAGTAAAAACAAATGCTGGTAAAAAGATTACAAGAAATTAATTTAAAATAAGCTAACAATTAGAGGATAAATGTAATTAAATAAAAGTGAACTATTAAAAATTTACAATTAAATTTAAAATTACAACTTAAAGAGTCAGATAGCCATGTTCTAATTTAAGGTGCACATCGTAGCAAATAAACAAGTTAAGATTTATATGCCAAAGATTAGCAGCTCAGATTCGCTTGAAGTGATCGGAGTGACTAGACAACAGCCTCAGCGGTAGGATCGGCGGTTGTAGGATAAAATCCACAACGCCTCTTCAATGCCGGGAAAGATTCCCATTGCTGATCATAGATGGCTCTGGGTCTCTTCCTGGAGCTAGCCACACCTGGATGGTATACAGGTATTTGTCTGATCGCTTCGTTGCGGATCTGAGGGCATTTAGAATGAAAATTCTTAGAAATTTTGAAAATATAGTCCATAATGAGTTCTATATTCAGGTCTCTGTGGAGTTGTTTCCTTCTAACAAACCACGGGGCGTTGACTATCATAGCTATCTGTTTGTTTTGAAACACTTGGAGCTTCTTGAGATTTGCGATAGAGGAGGACGCCCAAATAGGACATCCATATGAGAGAATTGGTCGAAGGATTGACTTATAGAGCAAAACCTTGTGTCTGATCGCTAGTCTGCTCTTACGAGAAATTAGGCTTCTTAGCTTTACGCTAGCAGCAGTTGCTTTTGCAACTACTTTGGCAAAGTGGGTCTTATAGGTTAATTTTGAGTCAAAAATTAACCCCAGGTACTTATACTCAGTAACCCAGGGGACTGGTTGGCCGAAAAGAGTGACATTCAAAAGTGAACCGACGTTCTTTTTACGTGTAAACAAGAGGCACGCGCTTTTAGAAGGATTTAATTTGATCTTCCAGGTGGTCAACCAACTTTCCAAGCGAGAAATATAATTATTGAGAAATGCAACGACGGAGATTGGTGTCTTGTGCTGTGCAATAATCGCTGTGTCATCTGCGAACATGGCCAGTTTACAGAACTCTGGCTTAGGAATATCGTTCACAGAGATTAAGAATAATCTAGGACCGAGCAGTGAACCCTGTGGTACCCCGCTCCTGATTGGATGATTGCTGGAAATGGTCCCTCCCACTCGCACTCTGAAATTACGTGAAGTGAGATACGAGTGTATAATTTTAATAAACTGGGGCGAAAAATCAAGTCGGATGAGCTTGAGAAGTAAGCCATTATGCCAAATTTTGTCAAAGGCTTTGGCTACGTCCAGAAATAATATTCCCGTAGATTTACGATTGATAAAGCCATCATGGATCAGCTCATTAACACGTAAGAGCTGGTGAGAAGTACTGAGTTGGGATCTGAACCCAAATTGCTCAGGTATGAGTAAATTATGGTCTGTGCAGTGCTGATCCAGGCGTTTAAGAATCGAATATTCGAATATTTTACTCACTCCACTAAGTAGTGAGATTGGACGGTAATTTTGAGGGTAGGCCCTATTGCTATCAGGTTTTGGAATAGGAATGACTACGGCAGTTTTCCAGCTCTGTGGGAAATAACACTTATCAATTAAAAAATTTATTAGATAAGTGATCAGTAGCACATAAGTATAAGGTAAAGATTTTAACATCCGATTACTAATGCGATCAATCCCAGGAGACTTATTAGGTTTAATTTTTCTAATGAATTCACAGACTTCCGCTGGGCTGACCTGACTGATATCATTTACGTGTGGTTGTTGAAGGAAGTCTGCTACTTCGGTGTTAGTGCGTCGAAAGAAAACAGGATCTTCGACGTCGTGGTGCGTTTCAAATTGATCTTGTAGGCTATCAGCTAAAAGCTCGGCTTTCTCCTCTGGTGCATAAGCAGAAGATCCATTGGAGCGTATGAGTGGTGGAATGTTGCAAAAAGGTTTTCGCAACAGAGACATACGTCTAAATAATGTTGTCTGAGGCGTCATGGCCTGAATGGAGTGTTCCCATCGTTGCTGCGAGAATTCTTTAGTTTTTAACCTGACGACTGCTACCTGCCTGAAATAATCGGCTCTGTTGCTAATCTTTATTTATTTATTTTGAGTCTAGCAAAAAATACCGGATGTGATGCATATAATAGGAGAAGCTTTGTTAAGTATAGAAATATTTTATTAGGCCGTAGAATTATCGAAAAAGGCGCTCGATAAAAATCTCACAAAATTAAAAAGGGAACCAAAATAAACTTTTTTTTTGTTCTGGGTTAGTCCGGAATTGCGGCTCTTAGATGGTAAAGGGTGCTATTTTTTTTATTCGATAATATCTTATAAGTATTAAAGCGTCATACTACAAAGGAAATTTCAAAAATATGCATCATTATACGAATTTGGAGCTTGCAGATATCCCTCTAATATATAAAGCTAGGCGATGATATCAAAATGGGCAATTTTGTTTTGGGTCTATCCTGAATTACCAAAATTGGGTAGTAAAGACCACCGCTTAGATTTGTAAATAATATATTGCAGGTACTAAGGTGTCCTTCTTCGTTGGAATTTTCAGCAATATGTTCCAATACAAGAATTATGAACTGGCAGACATTCATCTAACAAGCAGGATTGGTAAGAGGTGGAACTGCTCGTATGTCGTACAGTGCAAGATTCTAACAAGTTACTAATGATATCTACAGTAAAAACAGGCTATAAAAGTGTGACTGAATATGTTGTTTTTCACAAAGCATTAATTTTCACTATTATTTACATTTTTGTTTGCAATTTTGCAAAGCATACTGAATAGCAATTAAACCTAGAAATTTCCGATACTTTTAACTAGAAAAACTATTTAGTAACACACTTTCAACCAATTAGAATATGTATTGTTTCTTTATTTATTAAATATGCATTCCATAATATTTTGCACTAATTTATCCACGTTAGAATAGGCAGGGATACATAGACAGTGACTGCAAATACATATAAAATTAATAATACATATAATTAATTTCCTGATTATTACATGTTATTTTATATTCACGCGTTGTTTTTATTATAGTTCCTTTTATTTTCATCTTATTTTTCAATATATTTTCAAAATTTTCCCTTTAACTATCGATAAAAACAATTAGAACTCTTTACTGGATACTGCACTGAAATGTACAAATGTGTTTGTGTCATTAATATATATATCTACTTTTTTGTCAGTGTTGAATATTAACAAATAAATAAAAATTGGAGCAGCTACTTGAGGGATAATATACAATAAAATATTCATTATTTATTCTATAAAAATTAATCCAAATATTTAAGTACAGGGGTATGATACAAATATTAGAGAGTTTTTGCATACCTTTTGCATTAGCTTTTTCTCCCTAGCGCGCAGGCTCATAGGAAATTATGTTTCCTATGAGCATGCGCCCTAGGGAGAAAAAGCTAACGGACGTCCTACGGTAACTAACGTACGGTATGCAAAAACTCTCTATTATCTCGATATATGAGCCCCTATCTATCATACCTCTCGCAGAAATGAACAAAATTTTGGTTTAAGGTACACTGAGGTACGCACTCAAGAATTATATGAAAAACAATTGTTAACGGTTACAATGACAAAATGTCGAAAATTTCAAATGGCAACACCTCCTTTTCTATTGGGATGTGATCTCCACAGTGGAAAACCATCAATAGCATTCGAAAGGTACCTGCAGCATGAAACCCCCGACGCTGGACAGACTAAGAGAAGGGCAGACAAGCAAAACATTTGAATGTGTTTCCTTCACTCAAAATGACACTTTGCATGCGGCAGAGCAGGGATAACACCATAGCCCGCATCATGGCAGATATCCTTACAGTGAATCCTCCATCCGACGTCAGATGGTGCATATCTATACGACGATGATACGACGTCAGACGTCCTCACAATGTGGTTTCGTAACACAACAGTTCGGTGAAATAAATATTTCTCGCCATTTCGTGTTTCCCTGCCTACCAAGGCCTCCCGATCTCATTCCAATGGACTTCTGGTTGTAGGGATACTTGAAATACAAAGTATAATATGCATCTAATCCGTAAACTGTATCTGATTTAAAAGATGTCAAGTTTAGCAAATTCCTCTTGCCGTGGTACAAGCTTGAGTGCTATCCACCATCTGTCGTATCTGTCTGTAGATCGTATCCATCATATGTCAAAAAAGTAGATGATGTCATTTGAAATTTTCCAAATTAGATCACAATAACCGTAGCTTTTATAGTTTAACTGTTGTTTTTCTTATGATTCTTGATCAGGGCCTGAATGGTCGGTACCACAGGCTAGCGCTCGGTACCACAGGTTTCGGGTTCGAGTCCCGGCGGGGCCATGGATGTTCGTAGTGGTTCGGAATCCACTCTAAACCGTAGGTACCGGCCTCATATGACTGTAAGAGCGTCACGGAGCAAAAAGGCAGACTTCTACATACGGGTGGTCCATCACAACAGAAGCTGCCCCTTTCCCTCCATCCACGAGTAGATCATTCATGGTATGCCCGTACCGCACTGCGGGACACTGAGGATTAGTCAACACATGATTCTTGATCACATATTTTAAAGTACCTTAAACTAAAATATGTTCAATTTCTATGAACGGTATGATTGCTAGGGGTTTATATATCGATTAGTATTTTTATGATCACCCTGTATACTGATGCGAGGAAAGTGTTGTGTTTCCAAACTAAGGCAGTCGAGCTCGAAATTCGACAAGAGAAGCGGAACCGAAATGTCCCCCACCTTTACCGAGGATGAGAACGATAAATTCATCAGCCAGGACGTTCTTCCTTTGGACTTAAGGAAGAGGCAAGGAGTGTGAAAGCCCTTTACGCCGTCAAAGGAGGTATTTGCTCAAAATCGCAGTGTAAAAAATGGGTACAGTGTAGTATATTCTCTTCAATGCGCCTCTGATAACATTGAATCTGCTACATGACTGTCGCTTTAGTGGCGAATGATTAATGTACTGAATTCTTTGTTTGTTTATATATTTTCTAACAATACATAATAAATTAAAAAATATATAATACATAATAAATTAAAATATAAATAAAAATATATAATTAATTTTCATGTTATTTTATCTACATGGCCCTACGTTTGCGTTGAGATAATTAAAATTATTCAATGATTCTTATGCTTATTTTTTTAAATTTATTTTTACGTCCCATTGTAAACAGGAGAAAAATATTGCCAAGCGCATCGCAATTTTTCCCTTCTCATTCTTTCGTTTTTAAATTAAATGCCATAGTAGCTTTGATATTTTATTCAATGTAATTTGTAAGCGCAGTACATGGAAAAACGGTCAAAAACCTTGGGAGGTCGATTTTTAAATTTAATTGCCCGAAATTGGTGTTATATGGGGGAAACTCCGGAAAACTTTCAACAGACAGCCTGAATGTCGATGCAAACGCTTCACACGTGTTGTTACAACGATCGTCGAATCTCGTTGTTTCTGAAAACAGTGCCAGCAATGCCTGTTGGCAGCGGAATCGATTCTTAGTTCTAGTGCTTAGGTTGCCTTTGTACATGAGTCGGTTTTTCATTATCATTAATTATAATATATCAGTTTTGTAACAGAAAGAAGTTAAGTGTTAAATATCCCAAAAATAATCATATTTTTCTAATTGATTCACAGAAGTTTTAAGTGTAAACTTTTAGAAAAATGCATTAAAAATTAATCCTAAAAATTTATTTTTCTCTCTGTGGTTCGAAAACCCTTGATTAAAAAAAGTGTAAACGCAATTAAATGGGACATTTCAGTAACAGTTTGTCGTCGCTGGGTTGGCTGCGTAGAATTCTAATAATGCTGTTCATTTTCTCAGAATGAATCTGTCATAGAAAAAATGCATCATACTTTTATGTCTTGCGCAGTACAGCAAGCTTTTTGTATTAGATAATCTGTCTCCTATTGAAATTACGTCCATTTCTTACTTTTTTGTGAAGCAATTTAATCAATTTCACTTAGTACAAAAATCCTCCTTTTTCCCAACCCTAAAAATAGTACCTGGCAATGAGTTGAAAACATTGGAGATTTCCTTTCTCACGCTCTCTGGTAGGTAATTCATTCACGATCACTTTGCCGCTGAACAAAAGTAATCTGTCTCAAAAAGGAAGCTCACTTGCGCAGGATGTTTCCCACGTTCTCGTCGTCGCGCGTGATGTCTCCTTTTCGCACCCCGTCGAAACAATCGCCTCCTCGTGCTGTAGTTCCGATTGAAAACATTGAGTGCAAAGCGGGGCCATCATGGATTTCGACAGTGTCACTCTGAACTTTGACAGCGGCTTTCTGGACCTTGACCGCGCCCAGCCTTTCATAGAAAAATAAAATTTTGCGTTTAAGTCTTTCGAAGCAATACATATCTATTTTCAGTAATGATTTTCAAATTGTAGGGCACGATATTCTATAGGAACCCTTTCAATGTAATGAGTGGCGATGATATGTTCTCTTTGAATTTGACAGCGGCCTACCTTTCATAGAAAAATAAACTTTTAAAAAAAATTTTAAAAATACCTTTTTTGCGTTTTAGTCTCTCGAAGCAATTCATAACTACTTTCAGCAATGATTCTCAAACTGTGGGGCACGATTTTCGATTGAAACCATTCAATGCAACGTGTGGTGATAATGTATTCTCTTTGAAATACGACAGCGTTCTACCTTTTATAGAAAGCTAATTTTTTACGTTTTAATCTCTCGAAACAATGCATAATTACTTTCAGCAATGATTCTCAAATTGTAGGGCATGATTTTCGATTGAAATCTTTTAATGCAACGCGGGGAGATGATGTGCTTTCTCTGGACTTTGACGGCGCCCTACCTTTCATAGAAAGATAAATTTTTGCGTTTTAGTCTATCGAAGCAATGCATTTCAGTCATGATTCTCAAATTGTAGGCTACGATTTTCGACGGGGGAGACCGATGTTTTTCCTTCTAAAAGAAATTAAATCACCTTAAATAAATCGCAAAGTAATAATTATTCTTAAGGAAGAACTTGCAGATTACGAACTTTAATTATCAAAAATTCCAAAATTATTTTGTGTTTAGTAATAAATTTCGGATTGAAAATCCTTTGGATCTTGTAAGACCATGAGATGATGAGTTTGGTTTTCAAAAGTTGCTGTTCAACAACTGGTAAATGCAACCTAACTAAAAGCTTAGATACCTTTTCCAGGTATGCTGGCGATGATGATGTCGACTGGAATTCATACCGTTGGGCTAAAGGAGAAAGGGCTTGAATTCTTGTGTGGTCTTGGAGTCATTCACTCAAAATTGCTGTGCCACCATGAATGAGGGTACGAGTACTCCCTCCTAGATGTGGTACGAGCCTTAAGTGTTGGTACGGGCACCTGACTGATTCCCTTAGGGAGCGTTCGATCAAGATTTCGAGTGCCACAAAATAACTTAAAAATAGGAATCTAAATAGCTGTCTCTCCCTCTTATGTGTGTTAATTAAAAATTACTCTGTCACGAAATGACTCTAAAAGTTGAAGAAAGGTACACTTTTATTTGTGGCCATTCTTTCAAAATTGAGGCGCTACAGAGTGAAAAAAAATCAGTCGTTGGTGGACAGATCTGTTGGAAGAAGTGTGTTAAGACGGCCTTGGCCTGTAATAGGCTGTAGTGCAAATAAAGAAGAAGATATATATTACACATATTTGTTTATGAAATTCGATAATTGTACTAAAATATACAGGACAGCTAATATACTAATGATTTAAGGAGTAATATCTGATATTATATTTATTAAATACATCATATTAGCAAAACCAATCAGTTATTCCAATTTATTTTTTGTTGTTTATTCTATATGAAAGCATTTACGTTTCTACACATTGCTCCAAAAATAACGCTATCGACCACTAAATACGATAATACATTTTCGAAATGAATAATACATTTTTCAGCTTTGTTTTTTTGGAATATCTTTTAAGAGTTAAGTCTTACATTTGTGTGATAAATTTAAGAAATGGAAATTTCTTTCTCCGGATTAACCTATCTGCCGATACGTGGCACACATTCACAATCTCTGCCAGGTTTACTAATTTACAAAGCAGAGTTCTCCATTATTCATTCAACGAAAATATTTTTTTTTTTTTGTTTTGTAGTCAACAAGTTTAGCGGTTTAATGAACTGTTACATATTAAAAATACCTCAATTCAATAAAGGAAAAATGTTTATTTATTAAAAATATGAGATTTTAGACTGCTATAATATATTTTTAATTATACGAAATTCAATTAATTTAAAGAAATATTTTACACTTGACTGAATTAAAAAACAAGTAATATAAAAAAAAAAAATTTTAAGTCAATTCCTACTTTTTTTTTGCTATTATGCACAAAACTCCTTTACAAATAAAGGCGCCATCTATTATTAGATACAAGCAACTCAAATCTAAAAAAACTAAAATTATTTAATTAAATTTAATTAATGAATTAATATTTGAAAAAACTGTATTAACATCAAGTGGCATCCACTACAAATTCAAAAAAAATTGTACTTGAACTTGAGTGGATGAATAAAAGTATTTTGTGAACGATTGAAAATTTGAACAAGATATATATAGGGAAGAGTGTGAACTAATAGTAGGAATTGAAAAATTTCTGTGTTTGCTAGACAAGATTTATGAAAATGAGATTTAGAAAATTGAGATTGATTATTGTTATGCAAATGGAGCATGACATGATTTACATGAAATGAGTTTTACTTATTATGAAACATTGAAGTTTTATTAATTTTTTAATTAAAAATTCATTACAAACTTTAAAAATAATGAATATTTTTTCTGGTTTCTGGAAATAGATAAATTATAAATAATAAAATATATAAATTTATAGTAGTGTGTTATTTTTTTCTAGTGGCCTAGGGTTATAATTTCTCGTGACCGCATGGGAGCTTGTTTCATGATAAATACTTTTAGAAACGTTTCACATTAAGTAAATATATACAAAATTTATTTAATAAACTGAATATTATGATTTTTTAACTAAATTAGCTTTCTGGAGTTAAAAAGAAAACAATTTTCTATGTAAATATCATGTGGAGGTTTCATAATGTTTGGTTATTGTGTTCCTTATTTATGTTTTTAAAAAATAAACGTTCGTTTTAATGAGATTTGGTTCTCTAAAAATAGTTCAAAATGGCTTTATTAAACATTTACATGATTAACTTTTTTTTTTTTTTTATGTTCATCATTTCTCCTTTTTTTTACTAAATAGCATTTAAAAACAATTTCAATTAAATTAAAATTGTAAATACTATCATTTCCTGACAATTTAGATATAATATTATTAATTTTTATAATTCAACAGGATGTTTACAAAATATATTATACTTAATTTCAAATATTCGCTATCATTTTCTACAGTATGTTATTAATTCTCTTCTTACATTTTCCTTATTGTTAATATAGTATTTTAAGTTGTTAAAATTAAAAGTAGGTGGGAGCACCAAACAATGATCTTCTAAAAAGAATACATTAAATTTTCTTGATCATTAAATATAGTAAAATATTAAAAAAAAAAAAAATTAAAAAAAAAGAAGTTTTTATTTTAGTTCTAAAAGGAACTTAACATTTCGTTAGCATGTTTATACAATGATTTTGAACATTTGTCCTTGATATTTAACTTCCCAATATTGCTTGAAATATAGTTCAGCATCATAATATAGCATCTTGCGAAAATTGCAGAACAAGACACTGGTTAAATGTAAATTCGTAAAACTTAAAATGTATACATGTATTAATTTTCTAAAAGTGTTTTAATTTAAAAAAACTTAGAAAGAATTATTAAAAGGAAATATTTATGTGAAAAATAAAGTGATATGAAAGAAGAATATATTGAAAATCATTTTTTGTTTAAAAATCACTATGTGAGTAGTTATACTAAATTCATTAGGTAATAATTATTGTATGTAGTTGAACAGAATAATGAAAAGAAATTAGGTATAAATTTATGTATTTATGTTTTGAAAGTAAGTAGTTTGCCTCTTTTTTATTTGAGGTTTATAAAAATGAAATATTTTACAAACAAATATGTAATAAATGCGTATAGATATTTAATTTCAGTTTTATTGAATAAGAAACACAGAAAAATTATTTTAAAAAATCCAAATTTTAGTTTTAAACTTTATACTTAACATGATATGATCAACAAATACTTTCTTTAAAATTAATTTATCTATTTACAAAAAATATGCTTTGAAAAATTAAGTTTATAAGAAAAATTTTAATTAAAGAATTTTCAACATCATTTTGGAAAATTAAAATAGATTAAGAGTGCAATTTCTTTTATTAATTTTTCTTGGAGAAGTATAAATATATAAAGTTATTGAATTCAAGTATAGATGGCAGCACTAACAGATTCATTCTACTATCGCCGTACTCGAACTCTATGTCAAAGGAATTTAAATTTAAATTTACAGTACTTTAAATAGTTTTCTATTTTAACTTGACTCAATAACTTTTATCTACATTTTGAATTTTAATTGTTTATCTACTTTTGCTTAATTTTGTTTAATCTAACAGTCTCTGAACTGAATTAGTTAAAATTAATATTTTATTTTTATTGTTTAAATTCTCATCTGAATATTTTTACTTGTTTATTGTAAATTCTCATATAAATTTTCCTTTAACTTTTAATTTATTAATTTCAATAGTAATTAAAAACGGCTCTGGATGTCAATCATTAACTGTATAAATTTCTTCAATTTATTTAATTTTGTATCTGCTAAAAAAAAGATGTACTTTTCCTGTCTTTGTCAGGTTTTTACACAATGTTCTATCCATTGACTGATGGCGCCATCTACCGGTGTCTCAGCCAACTACCAAATGCTGATTGTTATTGTATGTTTACTATTTTGTGTCAACCGCATTTTTACTTTATGTTAATCTTTAAATTCTTTATTTTTATTGTTTCTTAACCTTAAAATTTTTTATTTTTAACTTTTAACTTTTTTATTTTTGGGCATCGACAACGGACTCCTAATTGTACGTATAGCTTTAGCTTTTTCTATCTCTTGCTTTAATTGTTCTCAAGCAAGAGATATTTTTCCTAAATTTTATAATTGTTCTATTTTTGTTTATTAACATTCTATAATTTAAGCAACTTCATTTAATGCTAATTTTCTAACTAATTTAAGATGTGGAGGTTTAGTGGTTCTTAAAACCACCAAGGAACTCCGTAACCGATACGCCCGTTGGCCAGGAATTTTCATTTAAAAAAGGTAATGTTATCGAATAAATGAATTCTGACTGATTTTTTTTTTTTTTTTTTTTTTTTTTTAATGGAACTGAAATCAAACTATTTCATTCTTGTATCTCATTAATTGCCGAATTTTCATATCCACTTTGAACAAATTAAGTTTAAGCACGTATTTGAAATACATTTTTAATTGGCTTTATCAGAATAGAGTATTAATTATTTTTATCTATGTCCATACGATCATATTTTATATTATTTAGCGCAACTTGATCAAAATTGGCCTTTGTGAAATCTAACAATCAATGAACCTCAAACGAAATTGTAACAATTAATCTAAAATGTCATTATAAACAAAATAAATAAATTAAATTATATAAAAAAAAGCTATTGTTTATTATTCTATAAAATAACAGTTTATTTATTTATTATTATTTAAAACTATTCATTATTTTACTTAGTGTATTAAAATTGGTTCTCTGACTTTACAATTTAGCCTCAAATGTTTGAAAAAAGAAATATATTTCAAAATTTTAAACTTATAATTTGGGTCAAATGACAATATTTCCTACAGATCTTGTGGATAGATTAGGTATACTATTTTTTCGAATGCCGGGAACTTTGAGCTGAAGTCATTCAGCACCATAACAGCATAAATGTAACAGATTCAATGTCACCCAGGAAACATTCCTTCTGCATTCCATATTGTATAGTTCCCCCTAATTGAATGAACACCTGCGAGAAAGGAATCCGGAGTCCGCCCCCCCACCCTCATACATCAATGTCAAAGAATCCTAAAGGTCAGAAGTGACAATGACTGAAGATACTACGAAAACTGCTGTTTGTACTTTGAACCCACATTTTGCCCTCATAATTTGGAACAAACATTTGGCATATTGGATTTGACACATTTTTCACCTACTCCTCCAGTCCAACCGAAGGACTTTCCAATCTATAAATTTATTGCATTTACAACGAATGCAACAGAAAATTAAAAAGTTTTATCTGAAAGCTATTTAGTTGGAAAGATTAAAACAGAACGAATTAATTCACTGTAAATTCATTCTATCGAGTTGGAAAGCATGAAATAGAACTAGTTAAAGTTTCAATAGGATATAGTCATAGAATAAAACGGCACATAAGAATTAATTCACTGTAAATTCATTCTATCGAGTTGGAAAGCATGAAATAGAACTAGTTAAAGTTTCAATAGGATATAGTCACAGAATAAAACGACACATACGAATTAATTCACTGTAAATTCATTCTATCGAGTTGGAAAGCATGAAATAGAGCTAGTTAAAGTTTCAATAGGATATAGTCACAGAATAAAACGACACATACGAATTAATTCACTGTAAATTCATTCTATCGAGTTGGAAGGCATGAAATAGAACTAGTTAAAGTTTCAATAGGATATAGTCACAGAATAAAACGACACATACGAATTAATTCACTGTAAATTCATTCTATCGAGTTGGAAAGCATGAAATAGAACTAGTTAAAGTTTCAATAGGATATAGTCACAGAATAAAACGACACATACGAATTAATTCACTGTAAATTCATTCTATCGAGTTGGAAAGCATGAAATAGAACTAGTTAAAGTTTCAATGGGATATAGTCACAGAATAAAACGACACATACGAATTAATTCACTGTAAATTCATTCTATCGAGTTGGAAAGCATGAAATAGAGCTAGTTAAAGTTTCAATAGGATATAGTCACAGAATAAAGCGGCACATAAGAATTAATTCACTGTAAATTCATTCTATCGAGTTGGAAAGCATGAAATAGAACTAGTTAAAGTTTCAATAGGATATAGTCACAGAATAAAACGACACATACGAATTAATTCACTGTAAATTCATTCTATCGAGTTGGAAAGTATGAAACAAAATTAGTTTCAATAGAATGTAGTCACAGAATAAGGCGACATATAGGATTTACTTCGTCGTAAATTCATTGTATTGAGTTGGAAAGTATAAAACAGAACTCGTTAAAGTTTCAATAGAATGTAGTCGCAAAAAATTAATTCAGAATAAAACGACATATACGAATTAATTCATTGTAAATCAATTCTATTGAGATGGAAAGAATGAAACAGAATTATTTAAAGTTTCAATAGAATGTAGTCACAGAATAAAAAGACAGATACGAATTAATTCACTGTAAAATCATTCGTAATAATTCATTGGTTAAATTAATTCATTCTTAAAACGCATTGTGTTAAATTTTAATCTAGATGCCTTTCAAAAGGGTTTTCTCTGTTCTATAAATTAAAAGGAGTTCAAAGCGATTATAACTTGACTAGTTGCTTGATTCATATTATGCAGTTAGACCTTCCTCTTCTTTTGTTTGCGAGAATAGTACATGACCTTGATGCAAAAGTTTTTAACTACACTGATGCTTAAAACTTTTTACCATTTAGCCCCTTCTCTCAGCAAGGCAAAATTCTGTCGATTTCTCTGTTATGAAATACCAGATACATTCTGGTCAGCGTAATGTTATGTGAATGTCCAAGTTTTTTTCTTTAATTTGAATTGAAATACGATCCGATTTTGCAAAGCTGCATGAAATTAAACATCTTTTGTTATTAAATTATAAAAATTATTACAATTATTTAAATTATAATAATTATTATTAATAAATTATTTAAATTATACACTTGATGTTAATACAGTTTTTTCGAATATTAATTTATTAATTAAATTTAATTAATTAATTTTAGTTTTTTTTAGATTTAAGTTGCATGCATCTAATAATAGATGGCGCCAGATGTAAGAGGAAAATTTCGACTTTTTTTGTAAAGGACTTTTCTTCAATATAGTGGGGGGAAAAAGTAGGAATTGACTTTAAATTTTTTTTTTTTTTTGAATAAATTTATTTTAATGTTTAGTATTTTTTTAATTAATGTGATTAACACTAAGAGAACAATAAATTGACAAGAGCCAATTTTTAACAATTCTTTTTATTATAAAACAAACATTCTACACATAAAACTACAACATTCTGACTATTACACACAAATACATTCACTTTTATTTACATCTCAAAAATAATAAATATCATCTGTTACAATAAAGGTTTCTATAACAATTTCAATTTCCATTTAGAATATTCTATTTTTTTGTAATATTAATTTAGAATTTTAAAAAAAGAGAAAATGAGATTTTTTTCAGAAAATTCAAAATACTCAGATATATTAAACTTAAAAACGTTCAAAAATTAATAATGAAATAAAACTACATTTTTTATTGTTAACTTTAACAAAAGAATTTAAATATACGTCCATTAATCTATTTAAAATGTATACTTCAATTATATAATTACAAATTCTTTAAAATGTTTTCCCTATTTTATGAAAAATAAAACATATTCTCAAATTAATATACATTTGAGGAATTTATTTATAATTTTGAGTGCCTATTCTATGAAGCAATACAATTTTAGATTTGAGGTGGATTTTTGGTTAGAATTTGTGTTTTGATTAGGAAAGCTCTCATAAATCTCGTTAGAAAATGAATGAGATTTTTTTGAGAAAATCCAAAATACTGAGATATATTAAACTTAAAAACGTTAAAAAATTTATAATGCAATAAAACTACATTTTTGATTGTTAACTTTAATAAAAGGATTTAAATATACGTCCATTAATCTATTTAAAATGTATATTTCAATTATATAATTAAAAATTCTTTAAAAAGTTGTCCTTATTGTATGAAAAATAAAACATTTTCTCAAATTAATATACATTTAACAAATTTATTTACAATTTCGTGTACCTATACTACAAAGCAATACAATTCTAGCTTTGAGGTGGATTTTGGTTGGAATTTGTATTCTGATTAGGGAAGCTCTCATAATTCTGGTTGGAAAATGGCCCAAATGCAGCAGTTGCATAGCTATTCGCTGAATGCATATTTTGCAACTGATTTGTAGTCATAGTCACCATTGGATTCGTAGCCACAAAAGAAACAACTAAAATAAAAAAATAAATAAATGAATAAAGAATGAGATTTTTTGTAGCAATATATTAAATACAAAAAAAAATATTCTAACTACTATTTTTCAAACCAAAGATTATTTTTACTAAAAATTATATAAAACATAAATTACACATATATATATATAATAATAAGATATAATTAGAACTTTTTCCTAACAATCAGTAATAAATACTGGAAGTACCACATTATTTTTTGCATTAATCTTTATTGATATTTTATGTAGGATTTCTAAACAACCTTTAATTTAAAATTCAATTTAAATTCATTGATGTTAATAAAATTAAGATAGCCATATATCAAGCAAGTAGCCTGACTCAATCAATAGAAAACCAAATATTTTAATATTACATTAAAATTTGTTATTTATGCACTATATTGCTTACATATTCTAAACTTGCAAATCTAACCCTTATTCAGAATATTTATATTAAAACAAATTTCTTTCAGTAAATATTTTTAATGTTTTTTTCTTTAAAATTTTAAAATATGTATAATACCATAAAAATTTAATTGTTTACTTGCCATGTACTTTATTATAAATTTGCCATGTAAAACACATAACTTGAATAAATTTAGTAGTTTTTACGGTTATACTGATTTTAATTGTTTCAAAAACTGCTCTGTCCTACAGTAATATATCAACATTATGATACTATATTATAAGTTACCATTTATTACATTCTTATGCCTTAGCAGTGGAGCTATTCAGATAATCTAATAAATCCCTTTCACTCTTTTACGAAAGGGATTCTTTTTGAATTCCTTCTATTAGCTCACACTCTCCCTATATACATCTTGTTCAAATTTTCAATCGTTCATAAAATACTTTTTATTCATCCACTCGAGTTCAAATACATTTTTTTTTAACTTGTAGTGGATGACACTTGATGTTAATACAGTTTCTCCAAATATTAATTCAGTAATTAAATTTAATTCATTAATTTTAGTTTTTTTTTAAATTTAAGTTGCATATATCTACCAACAGATGGCGCCAGATAAACTTAAAAATTAATGAAAATTATTTATAAAGGACTTTCTGCAATATAAGGGGGAAAAAGTGGGAACTTTTTTTATATTACTTGTTTCTATAAGACAGCTATCTCAACAAAAGGCCATTATTTTTGTTGTGTTTGTGAACCAATTGACTTGTATAGTTTCAATTTCTTTTATTATGGAGAAATTAAAAAAATTCTTTTAAAAGGGAAACATATTTGTTTAGAAATTAATTCTGGGCAATGTAAGTAAGGTAATTAAGTTTATAGAACACAGCAATAGCAAAACAGCATGTAACAATAATAAAAATAAACGAAACTAACCTTGTGATGGATCTTGGAATAGATTAATTCCATGATTGAAAAGACTAGATACAGCATGTTGCCCTGGTTGGGGATTCGTATGCTGATTAAAAGCATCAAACAGAAAATTGTGGCCGGAATTTGTATTTTGGGCAGGAAGTGAAATGTGCGCTGGCAAAGTGTAAACTGATTCAGGAGCTGAAAGAGAGGTATAAAATATAAATATCATGTTACACTGATTTAAAATTAAAATAAATTTTAAAAATTTAAGGACTTCAATCCATTTAAATTTCCGAAGTTTTACTTTCATAGATTAAAAATTAGCAAAATACAAATGTTTCCTACAAAAATTTTATTTTTAGTACTTATTTTATTAGAATTAAATGATATATTTCTCATGATATGGCTAAAAGAAATATATATATATCACTAAATAGCAATACTGTTGAAACTTTACTTTAAGGGATAACTTGTGTAAATGGCATTTATTTTTAATGCGAAATTTAAGCTTTTATCATTTATATATTAATTTAAAATAAATTAGTTAAGAGCCAATATTTATATAAATAATAATTTTACTTGTGATCAATGCAACTCTTAAAAGGCAGCGGTTTTTTTTTTTTTTATTATTATTTTTTAAATAAAGTCTTTAATTTTTTTTTTTTTTTTTTTTTTTTTTTTTTTTTTTTTTTTTTTTTTTAGTAGAAAATCCATTTCACTGAATCCTATCTTTTTTTCAATTTCTACTATTAGTTCACACTCTCCCTATATATATCTTGCTGAAATTTTTAATCGTTAATAAAATACTTTTTATTCATCCATTCAAGTTCAAATACATTTTTTTTAGATTTAAGTTGCATGTACCTAATAATAGATGGCGCCATATGTGAGAGGTAAATTTCAACTTTATTTTTAAAGGACCTTTCTGCAATATAGTGAAAAAAAAAGCAGGAATTGACTTTAAATTTCTTTTTGTTATTATTTTTCTTTTTTATATTACTTGTTTTCATTGAAATTATACTCTAATGTTTAATGAATAGAAAAAAATCTATACCGGAATTAATTGTAGTAGAAGTTGATGGCATAGATGATGATGGAACAATCAATATAGGTGCAGATGAAGAAGATGCAAATCCAGTTGCAGACGAAGAAGATGCAAATACACTTGTAGATGAAGAAGCACTTGCAGTTGCAGCTGCAGCCGATGCTGCATGAGAAATTCTAGAATTTTTTGGATTCTTTCGATTTCTCTTTTGTATGGCATCCTTTCTCATTTCTACTGGACGATCTTTCTAAAAATTGAACAAAAAATTTAATTATTATTAATTATGAACATTATTTTGGAACACAATTTGAATTCTTAAATTGCTTGCATAAACTGATTTTATGAGCAATAATGAATTGTAAATTAAATTCTTAAATGTTAAAAAAAAAAAAAAATTAATTAGAAACTCCCATAATCAAGAGCAAAATAATTTTGAAATATTTATTGAAATTCTTATATACATATAACAATCAGATATAGAGATAAACACATTTGACAATAAGATCACAAAGATATGATAATCAGAATATTATAATAAAATAAATATTCCTTGAACAAAAATCTTTTTTAATTTTTAAGTTACACATTTATTTGAAAACGTGAAACAATTTTTATTTGTTAACATCAATTGAGAATTCTTAATGTGAACCTGCATAAGACTGCAAATTTCATTCCTTAATATAAACTGTAAAATAGTAGAAAGAATAAATCGTACCATAAATGCATTTCAATTTTTCAAGTTTGTATAGTAATAAGCAGAAAAGTGAAATTGTTTTTGTAAAGCAAGACCGTAAAAAATGTAGTTGAATTTATTTACAGGATATTGAAAGATTTCCAAATTTGGCTTATTTATTATTCAATTCTTTCTATTAGCTCACACTCTCCCTATATATATCTTGTTCAAATTTTCAATCGTTCATAAAATACTTTTTATTCATCCACTCAAGTTCAAATTCCCCCCTTTTTTTTTTTTTTTTTTTTTTAACTTGTAGTGGATCACACTGGATGTTAATACAGTTTTTTCAAATATTAATTCAGTAATTAAATTTAATTCATTAATTTTAGTTTTTTTTTTTTTTTTTTTTTTTTTTTTTTAGATTTAAGTTGCATATATCTACCAATAGATGGCGCCAGGTAAACTTAAAAAAATGATAGAAAATTATTTATGAAGGACTTTCTGCAATAGAGTGAAAGAAAAGTAGGAACTGACTTAAAAATTTTTTTTATATATTACTTGTACATTATTAATTTCCATTCGATTACATGCTTATACATTATTAATTTCCTCCTATTTTGTACACGCAAAATTTGGAGGTACTACACTTGATACTTCATGCTTCCTGAAAATAAACCGAACCTAAATTCTAATCAACAAGAGAAATAACTTACACCGTGGAGTTTCCTGTACAACCCGCAGGCGTTGCAAACCGTTTCGCCGTTCTCACCTCTTCTCCACAGGGAAGTTTTAGTGGTTCCACAATTGAAACATACTTTTTCACCACTACTGCTTCTCGGCAGGGTCTGGAAGAAAAAAAAAGGTTAGAAGCATTGAGATTTAATGCAAGATATAAATAACTTTTATTTCTGTGAGGGTTATTATATATTTTTTCCCAACTTCCATAGCGTTGCTAGGTTTTTTTTTCCCCCTTTCCCCCATGACAAGAATGGGGAAAATACAAAATAAAGAAAAAAATGCACACAAATGAGTTCAAAAAAGTTGACCGAAGTCATGGCCTTAAGAGCTTGCCATTTGCTGGACATATTTCATCTAACTGCCCATGCACATGCTTTAGATCGAAGATAGATATTCCAGAGTAATTTAAACTTATTCAAACCATGCCTCATATTTCAATTACGTAGGAATTTCTCGGAAGGTACCGTGAGAAAACATTGGGAAAAATTTTTTGGAAATATTACTTACCGAAGCATTTCTTCTTCTCGTTTGTCTTTGCACTGCATTTTCTCTAAGTGAACGATTAGCAACAGAACATATAGATCTCCTGTTGGATCTCCTTCGTGACGCCTCGTAGGCTGGAGGGGGGTTCCTTGTTTGTAAAACAGCACAGGTTGGCATTTGGAAATTAGTTGCAGCTTCAGGACTTGCTGGCGTTTGGAAAGGAGTTGCGGCTGGGGAACTGGTTGGTATTTGGAAATTAGCTGCAGCTACGGAACTGGTTGGGGTTTGCAGATCAGTCGCACAAGTTAAGCAATAGACTCTTGATGGCCCAACATACTGTGCATTGCAAGATATACATATTTCAGTAGAGTAATTCCCTTGCAACCATTGATTTGAATTCTGTATAAGCGAATCTCCTTCAACATAATCTACAAAAAAAAAAAAGTTTTAGTTTATTAAAGTTTATACAAATCATAATTTTAGAACATGCAAAAATGCATGTTCATTTGCATTATCACATGCGAAAATGTAACAGTTAAACTACAGTGCTATTTTTATTAATTCTTCAGACTATAACTCTACATCGCCTACTAATTTCCTAAAAGCTCTAAATATTGTAAGCGTGTAAAACAACAATTTATAAGCAAGAAACATTACATTAAAATGTGATGTAAAGTCAAAATTAGCCTTCAGTGGCTAAAATAACAAATAAATATTTCCACAATTCAACATATATATTTTTTATTTTCAGTTTGTATATAAGTTTCCTATCTAGAATTCTTTTATTTAAACTATAAAATGTAAACCGTAATAAAACTAATTTAAATACAAAAAATAATTGAGAAATAAAATATGTAAATATTTAGTAAAAGTATAACATAATAATAAATAAATAATAACATGATCCGTAAAAATCCTGAAATGCTTGAAAGCGAAATTAAAATTTGAATGTAAAAGAAACATTTTTTTTTTTTTTTTTTTTTTTTCCGAATACACAAAATTTCGGTCAGGCATGAGAACCGCCAGCTGTCGCTAATCTAACAATGAAACAACTCCTGGGGTCATTATGGGCTGATTGATAAACTTGCATTCTAAATAGCATGGAATGTTAATCTTCATTTCAGGCGTGACGGTACATCTAAGTCAACATGTCCTATTAAGACAGGCAGAAGCCACACAGAAATCAATCATCCATTCAATTTAGTATCGAAGACATCTTATGCTTGCGTTTATCAAACGGCGGTCAGAATACAAAAATGCAGAGAATAATAAAGTAACCAGAATAGTAAAGAAAATACAATAATGTACGAGCAGAGGTTCCTCCACCTACAAAGGCGGCACAACCTGGGGGGTGGGGGGGGGTATAATAGTTGTTTAGTTTTGCCGGTCGTGGGAAAGTGCGGAAGTATTTTGTCTTCCGAGAATTTTGTGCTACTTCACTTTGTACCCTGTACCAAAGGATTCACCTTTTTAAGAAATCAGATGTATAAGCCATTGCTTGTACTTGAACTGAACTTTACATATATATTGCTTATTTAAAGAGAAATGTCAAAACCTATTTGACATTTCCAACGAATTTTAACATGGTAAATCGTAAAAAGGAATACATTGCTTGTTTAACAATGAGTGAACTTTAAATATATTCTTTATTTAAAAAGAAATCGCAAAATCAACTTGACATTTCCAACGAATTTTAGCATTGCAATTTAAAAAAAAAACTAATAATAAAAAAAATACCGAATCATTATTCATTATCTACTAAGAATTTTAAAAACACTTAAGTTTTAAAAATTAACATAGCGAAATTATACTGACAATTCACGATATGTGTTTTATTTTTTTAATCCACAAATGATTGCTGACATATAATATGTTAAAATACATCAAAGCAGAATTTGTTGAACAGTATCAAAAAGTCCAAAGTTACCAATGCATGACTCTTTGCATCAACCCAAAATTTCATGTGAATGGTTTATACAGTAAGGACCGATAAACAAGATGTTAACAGTGAAATAGATTCAAGATGAAAAAAAATCAAATTCATTGGAGATACAAATTTAAACATGGCAGACAGAAAAAAAGAATACCGAATCGTTATTCATCACCTAAAAAATTGCAAAACACATAAGTTTTAAAATTTTACATAACGAAATTATACTGACAAATCACGATATGTTTTTTTTTTTTTAATCCACCAACGATTGCCGACATATAATATGTTAAAATGCATTAAAGTAGAATTAATTTCATGTTGAACACTGTGAAAAAGTCCCAATGTGCGAGTGCATGACTCATTGCATCAACGTAAGTTTTCATGTGAATGGTTGATACAGTAAGTAAACAAAACGTTAACAGTTAATACATTTAAGATGAAAAAAACCAAATTTGTTGGATGAAAAAAAAATCAAATTCATTGGATAAAAAAAAAAAAAATCAAATTCATTGGATAAAAAAAAAAATCAAATTCATTGCATAAAAAAAAAAAAATCAAATGCATTGCATAAAAAAAAAAAAAAATCATTATAATAAGAGGAACATAATCCCCAAAGGAGTTTATATGATCGCCAAACTTGCATTCAACACCAGTAAACCTCTTTTCACAAACACGGCTATATTTTACGGCGAGGTACTTAAATCCATCAAACAGGCGGGTGGGGGTGAACAGGGGTTACCCGCCCCCGCAATAAATCCATCAGCTTGACTGGGATAAATAAATAGTGTGGAGAAACATGAAACTCCAGAACCTGACGACCACCTTGCTAGACAACGAGAAATTATGTGGCCGTCTCCCCTTCCCTCCCTTCTCGTTGATATACATGGAGAAATAAACTGTTATATACGAGTCTTCTTCTTAAGGACTTCTGCCCGGGAGTGAGGGGTTAAGATTTAATGGAAGGCCCCCTAAAACAAGAGGGGCTGAAAATGGGTGATGGTGCTAACAGCTTTCCTGGCCGACCAACCGCATGGAATCGAAAACTACGTATAGTACATGTATAGTCGTAGCAAATAGCACTTGTACAGTCGTTGTTTGAGGACTGCTAAAATTGCATCAGATATTTTTCATAAATAATATTATACTTCCTTTATTTATATTCATGGAAATAAATAATAAATTCATAGCTGACTTATTCCTTTGTAATATATATATATATATATATATATAAAATCAGCATCAGCTTATAATAAGTTAGAATCGAAATTGGTAATAAAAAAAACTAAATTTATTTATGAATGAACATATTTTATCATTTATTATATATTATCATTAATGACAAATTTAATATTAAATGATGAACAATTAAAGAAAGTTAATTTAACCAAATCTTCAGACGTTATTTTGAGAAAATTGAAACAATATTTTTTCATTCTGAAAGCCAGTGCACATGGCATAACACCCTAATCTTAACAACACACATAAATGAAAATTCGTAGTAAAGGAATCTGTGAGCGAATGAGATCCTAGTTTTTAATTAAAAAATAGATATTAATGTATTTTAATTAATAACGTATCTTTTTTTTAAACATTTCTAACCTTTTTTTTATTAATAACTTATATCTTTTCGTTTTCTTTCTTTTTTTTTTTTTTTTTTTTTTTTTTTTTTATACTCGTAAAGTATATGGATATTATTTTGGGGTTATTTTGGTTTTTCGTGTCCTTGATTACTTTCAATTTTTTTTTTATTATAAATAGTACTTATTTACAAAATAATTGATTACTTATTAAATTATTTAGCAAAAAAAATTAATTTAAAATTGTTTTAAAATATCATCTGGTGAAAGCAAAGACGATTTCATGTCAAAGTGAAAACGAGATTTTTCAAGAAGATATAATCGTTTGAAATTTTATAGTTTTTTTAATTTTTTTTATGATTGCTGTTATGCGTTTTGTTCTTACATTAAATTCTAAATTTTATGGGTAGCATTATTATGGCAATTTTATGGGTTTAATGTATTTATTTAAAGGCAGTCAAACAAGGTCATTTTCGATTACAATTTTATTACGGGTGTTTTTTTTTTTCCTTGCTAACTTTCAGAGACAGTTTGTCGTTTAATGTATTTATTTAAAGGCAGTCAAACAAGGTCATTTTCGATTACAATTTTATTACGGGTGTTTTTTTTTTTTCCTTGCTAACTTTCAGAGACAGTTTGTCTTTTAATGTATTTATTTAAAGGCAGTCAAACAAGGTCATTTTCGATTACAATTTTATTACGGGTGTTTTTTTTTCCTTGCTAACTTTCAGAGACAGTTTGTCTTTTAATGTATTTATTTAAAGGCAGTCAAACAAGGTCATTTTCGATTACAATTTTATTACGGGTGTTTTTTTTTTTTTTCCTTGCTAACTTTCAGAGACAGTTTGTCTTTTAATGTATTTATTTAAAGGCAGTCAAACAAGGTCATTTTCGATTACAATTTTATTACGGGTGTTTTTTTTTTTTCCTTGCTAACTTTCAGAGACAGTTTGTCTTTTAATGTATTTATTTAAAGGCAGTCAAACAAGGTCATTTTCGATTACAATTTTATTACGGGTGTTTTTTTTTTTCCTTCCTAACTTTCAGAGACAGTTTGTCTTTTAATGTATTTATTTAAAGGCAGTCAAACAAGGTCATTTTCGATTACAATTTTATTACGGGTGTTTTTTTTTTTTTTTTTTTGCTAACTTTCAGAGACAGTTTGTCTTTTTAATGTATTTATTTAAAGGCAGTCAAACAAGGTCATTTTCGATTACAATTTTATTAGGGGTGTTTTTTTTTTTTCCTTGCTAACTTTCAGAGAGAGTTTGTCTTTTAATGTATTTATTTAAAGGCAGTCAAACAAGGTCATTTTCGATTACAATTTTATTAGGGTGTTTTTTTTTTTTTTTCCTTGCTAACTTTCAGAGACAGTTTGTCTTTTAATGTATTTATTTAAAGGCAGTCAAACAAGGTCATTTTCGATTACAATTTTATTACGGGTGTTTTTTTTTTTTCCTTGCTAACTTTCAGAGACAGTTTGTCTTTTAATGTATTTATTTAAAGGCAGTCAAACAAGGTCATTTTCGATTACAATTTTATTACGGGTGTTTTTTTTTTTTTCCTTCCTAACTTTCAGAGACAGTTTGTCTTTTAATGTATTTATTTAAAGGCAGTCAAACAAGGTCATTTTCGATTACAATTTTATTACGGGTGTTTTTTTTTTTCCTTGCTAACTTTCAGAGACAGTTTGTCTTTTAATGTATTTATTTAAAGGCAGTCAAACAAGGTCATTTTCGATTACAATTTTATTAGGGGTGTTTTTTCCTTGCTAACTTTCAGAGAGAGTTTGTCTTTTAATGTATTTATTTAAAGGCAGTCAAACAAGGTCATTTTCGATTACAATTTTATTAGGGGTGGTTTTTTTTTTTCCTTGCTAACTTTCAGAGAGAGTTTGTCTTTTAATGTATTTATTTAAAGGCAGTCAAACAAGGTCATTTTCGATTACAATTTTATTACGGGTGTTTTTTTTTTTTCCTTGCTAACTTTCAGAGACAGTTTGTCTTTTAATGTATTTATTTAAAGGCAGTCAAACAAGGTCATTTTCGATTACAATTTTATTAGGGGTGTTTTTTTTTTTTTTTCCTTGCTAACTTTCAGAGACAGTTTGTCTTTTAATGTATTTATTTAAAGGCAGTCAAACAAGGTCATTTTCGATTACAATTTTATTACGGGTGTTTTTTTTTTTTTTCCTTGCTAACTTTCAGAGACAGTTTGTCTTTTTAATGTATTTATTTAAAGGCAGTCAAACAAGGTCATTTTCGATTACAATTTTATTACGGGTGTTTTTTTTTTTTTTCCTTCCTAACTTTCAGAGACAGTTTGTCTTTTAATGTATTTATTTAAAGGCAGTCAAACAAGGTCATTTTCGATTACAATTTTATTACGGGTGTTTTTTTTTTCCTTGCTAACTTTCAGAGACAGTTTGTCTTTTAATGTATTTATTTAAAGGCAGTCAAACAAGGTCATTTTCGATTACAATTTTATTAGGGGTGTTTTTTTTTTTTTCCTTGCTAACTTTCAGAGAGAGTTTGTCTTTTAATGTATTTATTTAAAGGCAGTCAAACAAGGTCATTTTCGATTACAATTTTATTAGGGGTGGTTTTTTTTTTTTTTCTTGCTAACTTTCAGAGAGAGTTTGTCTTTTAATGTGTTTATTTAAAGGCAGTCAAACAAGGTCATTTTCGATTACAATTTTATTACGGGTGTTTTTTTTTTTTTTCCTTGCTAACTTTCAGAGACAGTTTGTCTTTTAATGTATTTATTTAAAGGCAGTCAAACAAGGTCATTTTCGATTACAATTTTATTAGGGGTGTTTTTTTTTTTTTGCTAACTTTCAGAGAGAGTTTGTCTTTTAATGTATTTATTTAAAGGCAGTCAAACAAGGTCATTTTCGATTACAATTTTATTACGGGTGTTTTTTTTTTTTTCCTTGCTAACTTTCAGAGACAGTTTGTCTTTTAATGTATTTATTTAAAGGCAGTCAAACAAGGTAAATTTCGATTACAATTTTATTAGGGGTGGTTTTTTTTTTCCTTGCTAACATTCAGAGAGAGTTTGTCTTTTAATGTATTTATTTAAAGGCAGTCAAACAAGGTCATTTTCGATTACAATTTTATTACGGGTGTTTTTTTTTTTTTTTTTCCTTGCTAACTTTCAGAGACAGTTTGTCTTTCAATGTATTTATTTAAAGGCAGTCAAACAAGGTCATTTTCGATTACAATTTTATTAGGTTTTTTTTCCTTGCTAACTTTCAGAGACAGTTTGTCTTTCAATGTATTTATTTAAAGGCAGTCAAACAAGGTCATTTTCGATTACAATTTTATTAGGTTTTTTTTCCTTGCTAACTTTCAGAGACAGTTTGTCTTTCAATGTATTTATTTAAAGGCAGTCAAACAAGGTCATTTTCGATTACAATTTTATTAGGGGTTTTTTTTTTTTTCCTTGCTAACTTTCAGAGAGAATTTGTCTTTGAATGTATTTATTTAAAGGCAGTCAAACAAGGTCATTTTCGATTACAATTTTATTAGGTTTTTTTTTTCCTTGCTAACTTTCAGAGAGAATTTGTCTTTGAATGTATTTATTTAAAGGCAGTCAAACAAGGTCATTTTCGATTACAATTTTATTAGGGGTGTTGTTTTTTTCCTTGCTAACTTTCAGAGAGAGTTTGTCTTTTAATGTATTTATTTAAAGGCAGTCAAACAAGGTCATTTTCGATTACAATTTTATTAGGGGTGTTTTTTTTTCCTTGCTAACTTTCACAGAGAATTTGTCTTTGAATGTATTTATTTAAAGGCAGTCAAACAAGGTCATTTTCGATTACAATTTTATTAGGGTGTTTTTTTTTTTCCTTGCTAACTTTCAGAGAGAATTTGTCTTTGAATGTATTTATTTAAAGGCAGTCAAACAAGGTCATTTTCGATTACAATTTTATTAGGGGTGTTGTTTTTTTCCTTGCTAACTTTCAGAGAGAATTTGTCTTTGAATGTATTTATTTAAAGGCAGTCAAACAAGGTCATTTTCGATTACAATTTTATTAGGGGTGTTGTTTTTTCCTTGCTAACTTTCAGAGAGAATTTGTCTTTGAATGTATTTATTTAAAGGCAGTCAAACAAGGTCATTTTCGATTACAATTTTATTAGGGGTGTTTTTTTTTTTCCTTGCTAACTTTCAGAGAGAGTTTGTCTTTCAATGTATTTTTTTAAAGGCAGTGTAACAAGGCCATTTTTTTTGTTTATTACAATAGGCTTAATTAAACATATTAATATCTTTAAAAATGTAAAACTATCAACATTTTTTGGTCATAAAATACTTTTTAGTTAAAATCGTATAAAGATAAAAATGTAAATAACTAAATTAAATTATAATAATGGATTTAGCCTCATAAATCTTGTTCATGTTTAAATGACAAAACTTTGAACACACACACAAAAATGTCGACAATGCATTTCTTCGATTCGCCAAAGAAATTCGAACAATTATATTCTAAAATCGCATATTTTAAGAACTGAGTACAGCTTCCAATATCCGCCGAGTTCCAACAATTAAGAAACACTGAAATCAACATATCGGCCAAGCAAATTCCCGGTTAAAAAAACAAATTACGAAAAAGGGTGACAAAAAGTTCAAAGGTTCCGGGAAGTTCGTTTTGCAACAACACGCCATGTGAGAAAAAATAATTACGAAATTTAGACACGAGACGTGGATCCTGCTACAAAGTTTCAATCTCGTGCTGTGGAGGAAAGGAACAGTGAAAGTAAATAAAATAAAAGATTTCACAACATCTGTTTATTTTCGCATGGAAGTCTGATTTCGAATTCGACAATTAACTTTATAAACTTTGAATAAAGTTATAAAGTTAATCGTTGCTGTTGTCGATAACTAAACATCTCAGCACAACTGCAGACCACTCTGAATTAAATGGAAGAAGAATAAATGGAACATTGCTTAAAATAAATATGAAAGGAAAAGAAAAATATGAAGGAGTTAAAAAGAAGAAAAAAAAGATAAGAATGTTTTATAGGTCAGGAAAAGTGGTTTCGGATCTGTTTCCGATAATGTTGTTATCAACATAGTGTTAAGATTAGCTAAAAATAAATAAACAAAATTTAGCACATTTGTTTACGAAATTGTTACAGGATGCATTTATATCGAAACAATATTAAATTTTTGGTAATCTATATAAAATTTGTTCTTTCAAAATTAAATAAAAATAAATTATTTCATCAATTTAGGTCATTAGGTCATTTTCTATTATTAACACAATATTAAAAGGTTATTTCTATTCCTTTTAAGTTTTTTTTAAATAATTTTTATTACGGCAAGAAAAAAAAAATAGTAATTTTAGTAACAATAGTAAATTTTGGTAATATATATGATATTATTTAATTTTTTTTTCTTTCAAAATTAAATAAAAATAAAATATTTCTGCAAATTAGAGCATTAGAACATTTTACTATTATTAACACCACATTTATACATACTAAGAAATTTCTATTTCTTTTAAGTTTTTTACACTACTTCTTAACATTATCCCCATTTTTTTACATTCTTTAAAAGAAAAATCGAAATTGGATGAGGCCTTTATGAATCGAAAGCGCTCTCTGTAAATAAATAAAGCAATTAAAAAAAAAAGTGCCTGGAACTAAAAAGACCGAATTGTGCCTCGCGAGAAGCTCCCTGTCCTTTCTGAGCATAAACTCTGTAGAGAACTAGACAGAATCTTATCCTTTATCAAAAACATGAAGGACTTGTGTTTACATTAAGTTGGGACTCTTTTCAATTACGTAGCTCATAATTTCTTTCTTCATGGCATAAACACAAGATCTTCACCCACGGAGATTTAAAATAAAAAGAAAAAAAGAAAGCATCAAAGTGGCGACCTAAGCAATTTCTTGTGGTAACTGCAACCGTGGTAGGGAATCAAAGGTCAGTGTTGTATTAAAAAGTGTATCCAGTAAAAAAGGATCAAAACAGTGAAAAATATCATTTTGGAGAGAAATAAGACGAAGGCTTCTTTTTTTTTTTTTTTTTTAACGTAAATATGTTTTAATTGATTCTCTAACTCATCTTGGGATTGTGTTTCATAAACCAGTATGATCTATCTATCTACCTACTAAACAAGTAATGATATCCGCCCCCGCCCCCTTTTTTTTATTATTTTTTTAAACTTCTTTCCCTCCTATTAACTGTTTGCTTTAAATTTTTTAATTCCTGCTAATTCTTTGTTTTATTATATTTGAATTCTGAGCAGATGTGCACTGGCCAATCTAGTAGTAATGATCTATATATTTTTTACATTCAGATTTTAGGCTATAGTTTCTAGTTACTTTTAAATCTTTATATTGCCCATACAGCATAAACTTACATATAGATAGAATTTTCAGTTTAAATAATACAGTGTAAAAATATACAATTATTACAAAAGACGGTAAAAAAAAAATTACACCATTAAGGTATAAAGTGAAAATTCATTAATTTTTTTAAATGCATATCAAAATTCTAATATCTTGAAAACGAATAAACTATGATTCTTTAAAGTGTAGCGTTCTATAGCATGTTACATTTACGAAGATTTTCGTTTTGAAATGAATTGTTAATATTCCCTGAACGTTAAGCCTAAGCGAATCCACGTGTTGAAGGATAATGGATAGGTGTTGCAATCTAAATTAATATTAGTATGTAACATTTTGTTGTTGTTGTAAGAATGCTAGAAAAAATAGGCCGGGAAGTAACAGCCAATTTACATTGCTTATCAACACCTATCCATTATCCTTCAACACGTGGTTACATGCATGATAAGAGTTTCAACGCTTATTGTTGTGGCTTAGGCCTCTCAATGAATCGCTTAGGCTTAACTTTCAGGGAATATTGACAGTTCCATTGTACTTAGCGTCTTGTCTTATCTTATCTTATCGGTTTTAAAACCACAGGATTCACTTCAGCATCTTAACTAGATAATTGTGAGCAAATAACTTTTTCAAAAAAGAAATGCACCTCCTGTATTACATCAGCGTCTTATCGCTTTTGAAGCAGTATAATTGAAAAATTTTTGATTGCTGCAAAATTTATCAATTATTTACAAAAGATTACTGTATGCTGTTCACGGATTAAACTCATACATTCAATTAAAACTGAAGTCCAGGATAAAAAATTGATGTCACGTTTTTTCCCTCTTTTCACGCCATAAAGATAAATACAAAAATAAAGAAAATTTATAATGAGCAAAATTTATCAATTATTTACCATAGAGTACTCTGTGTTATTTACTAATTAAACTTCTCAATTCTATTAAAACAGAAACTCATCAATTTTATTAAAACAGAAGTCCAGAAAAAAAAAACCACATTCCCTCCCCCTTTTCCATGCCATAAAGATATATACAAAAATAATGAAATTTTATAGTAAGCAAAATTTATCAATTATTTACTATAGAGTATTCTGTGCTATTCAATTCTTTCTATTAGCTCACACTCTCCCTATATATATCTTGTTCAAATTTTCAATCGTTAATAAAATACTTTTCATTCATCCACTCGAGTCCAAATACATTTTTTTGATGACACTTGAAGTTAATACAAAAAAAATTAGTTAAAAATGTTTTTCCAAAGATTAATTCAGTAATTAAATTTAATTAATTAATTTTAAGTTTTTTTTTAGATTTAATTTGCATATATCTACCAATAGATGGCGCCAGATGAACTTAAGCAAATGAATGACAATTATTTATAAAAAACTTTCTGCTATATAGTGTAAAAAAAGTAGGAATTGACTTAAAAAAAAAAAAAAAAAAATTATATCACTTGTTTACAGATTAAGCTCATCAATTCAATTAAAACTGAAGTCCAGGGATTAAAACTGAAACGAGGTTTTTTTTCCTTTTTCCATACCATAAAGATGGATACAAAAATAAAGTTTCTTACCTGATGTATTGCTTAAGCTCGATCTGGAATCAACAGCATTCATTTGCACAGGACTTGATTCTAAACCAACTTGACCTTGGTCGCAGGGTGTAGATTTGCCCGAAATCACTATGCCTTCGTCAGGGGAATTCCTACACATGTCAGGGGAAGAACCTAGTTGCATTACAAGCTGTGCGTTGGGGTTTGCTGGCTGAGTTTGTGAAAATCGCTCCGATGTCCTCACTGGTAACAAATCTGTGTATGTTCGATCATCAACCGTGTTATTCGATGGAGACATATTTGTATTGGGTGTATATGGAGGTGGTTGTCGGATTTGATAATCATAGCACACACGATTCATAGTTGGAGTTTGGCTGTTCAAAGAAGGCAACATCCAAGCAGTTCGGTTCCTTAGATCAGGATATATGGCACTAGTTGGCGATGACATTGGGTAGTCAGAATTCGACATACTTAAAAGAGTATTTATTTATAAGACAGTTGAAGGATTCGCAATGGATATCCCAGCCAAGTTATTCTGCAAAGTAAAAAAAAAAGGTTTGTCAATCCATATATATATATCATTAAATAAAAATAATATCAATATATAAAATAATGTTGTTGTGACTTGAAAAGAATTAAATAATAAAATGTTCCTTTAGTCTTAAAATATTTATAAATTGAAGTAAATATTCATGAGAGATTTCAATGCAAAAAAATAATTATAAGTCAGTATTATAAGTCAAAGAAATAACTATAATATTCAGAAAAATAACTATAATATTTTAACTTAAGAAAAACTTGCTTATACTTATAGAAAAACTTTACCAATGTATTACAGAATATCTGGATATAAGCGAAAGAAAATTGTACATTTTAAGCACAAAGATGCTATAGTTGCTACACATAAAATCTTATTTTTTCTTAATAGAATAAATTCTAAATTTGCTTACAAATACACATATATCCTACAGCAGCTAAATTAACAAATGCCAATGCAATATAGAATATGTGCCAGCAAAAGAAAATTGTACATTTTAAGCAAAGATTCTATAGCTGTAATACATTGAGTCTTATTTTTTTCTTAATAATAGAATTAACTATACTTATTAGAAAAATACATTTAAAAACATTTTCTTGAAATGGTAAATATTTGCATTGATTTCAAATATTCACCAAACTTAAAATTTATATGCTTTAAATTCCTTATAACAAACAAATCAGTAAATAAGTTGTTACATTTTATTATTATTAGACAAAAATTCATTTTTCTAGTTCTAGTAACATGTATCATGACCTTTCATCAATTCACACATGATTTCTTAATATAATAATTCTGCAGTCATTACTTAAGTTCAGAATTCTTATGCAGTTAGTCAAAAGAAAGAGTTTTAACTATATTACGTTAAGCAATTGCTGAGAAACAAATAATTATGTATCTAAAAGAATACACACATTCTTATTAACAATAACTAAGAAATTTTAAATTTTATCGAAAAATTTACAGAAATTATTTCTCCAATAATATTTACTTTCAGTTGAATAAATATAAAAACATTAAAGATCCTTACCTGATTGATGAAAGGAAAAAAGTTTTTAAGATTTTCCAAATATAAGATTTCCAGATGTGCTCTTAATTCTGTAGGAACTTCGGTATTGAGTTACTTGAGTCTGACTGAGGCTATGACGCTGGCCGAGACAGTACCCGTGAGCCAGCGAGTGGGAGGGCTTATGTCAGAAACTCAACCCCTCCCCTACTATCCCTTATTGGCTGTTAAGCCCCCATGTGGTTGATGTCGAATCACACTGGAAGCCATTCCATCTCTATTGTACTGTAAATCCTCGCCAATGGCAACTGTACTGGGCCTTTTCATCCCCCCCAGTACCCAGAAGCACACACAGTACAGACGAGAATGTTTCAACAAAGAAAGTGTTTGGACATTTTATGATCGTCTTAAAATGTCCAGACACTTCACTATATATATATATATATATATATATATATATATATATTATATATATATATATATATATATATATATATATATATATATATATATATATATATATATATCCTTATCATAATTGTGGATTGGTTTTTCTATTGTTAAAATGATTTAAATTCAGTGTCTTTAGGATCTTACATTAATCAACGGATGAGTGACTTGTAATTGGAATTTAATTATTACGGAAGACACTAAAAATAATGCTTCATGATGAGGGCTTACTAACAAATAGCTACTATATATAGAAATAAACGTTTTTTTTTTTTTTTTTATATTAACCATTGTTAGTTGACATTTTTCAGGGTTATGTTTATTTTGTATGAATCTGGAGTAAAAGCTATGCTGGTTAATGTAAAATGGAGCATGTAGATTGAATTCTATTTAATATTGGTATGAATTTACATTTAACATAGAATATGTTTATGATCTATTAAAAAGACATTTATACTTATTTTGTAGTATATTTCGAGGCGTTAAAAACCAACCCTCCTGCGATATTTTTTGTGTCACATTTGCAACAGTTATAAAGAACAAATATATTAATAATAATAATTATAAAAAAAAAAGTGAAAATATCTTAATTGTTCATCATTTTAATATCACTGTCTGTCGTTTTATGGGTTTTAATCTTTTTGTGATTGTTTTAAATTGCCTTTTATTTTATTTTATTTCCATTCAAAATAATGACAGTGGGGAAAAAATTATAATGTGCTGCAGAAAAAATTGGAGTCGTTCATTTTTGAAAGAGTATGAATCAGGAGTCAGCTTTAACATGCGATTCTTTCATATAATCAATTTTTATTTATCTGAACTTCTGATAATTAATATTAAGGAGGTAACAGAATTGCTTCTTTTAATAAGTAGCGTTGACAAACTTTCCTCCGCACTGAGGTTTATAAAGAGCTATCTTATAAGATCAACAATGAAAGATCTTAAAGAAGCTATTCTATTAATAACAACAAATCAGACTCAATATATTAAAAATGTACAATTAAACGTACAATTTTTTGTTGCTTGTCTGCAGATATTCAATAATGCATTGGTATTTGTTAATTTAGCTGTTATAGGATATATGCATTTTATGTAAGCAAGTTTAGAGAACATTCCATTAGGAAAAAAATAAGATTTTATATACAACAATAACATCGTTATGCTTAAAATGTACAATTTTCTTTTGTTTGTCTCCAGTTATTCTATGGTATTTGTTAATTTATCTTTTATAGGATATATGTATTTTTTATAAGCAAATTTAGAGTACAAGAATATTTTTTTAAGCGAGTACAAATACTACAGCTAGTAAAAAACAAAGGGTTTTATTTATTTATTTATTTATTTTATATATATATATATATATATATATATATAAATTTTAAAAACCCTTTGTTTTTTACTGTTTTTATAGATAAATGAATTGAAAAATATCATCGAATTTAAAAGAATGCAATTCATAAAATTACAGTAAAGAGTCAATGTAAAGAATCCGAGTCAGGAGTCGGATTTTTTTTTGGCCGACTCTCCCTACTAGGGAATTGAAATCTGAGTTCAAACTGCAAAGGAATAGCAAACTGTAACTGTAACATAATATTATTTAAAATTGTAAAAAATACTTTGCTATGCAAAAACAGCTTTTACATATATATGAATTCAATAAAGTCTATTGAATTTAGTACATAAATTCTTCTAAATTCATTAGCAAGTCATTAGTCATCAAGATTCAGGAGTTAGAAGTTACTTGTGCTATTATCTTTAGTAAAGATAATAGCACAAGTCAAGAATCGTCAAGATTCAGGAATCGTGAGTTAGGAGTCGGTATAAAGACTCCGATTCAGGAGTAGGATATATTTTGGTTGACTCGCCATAACTGATTGTAATTATATAGAATAGCATGGAAATATTTATTCCCCGTATGAGATTTCCTTAAGAATTTAAGTAAAGGTTTTTTTTTACCCTCCAAATTTTTTATTTACGTATAAATTTTCTGTTGTTTATTGAACATCTAACTAATACTTTTTTTAATAACTTCTAGTCTATAAAAGTCGTTGTAAATTGCATGTTTTATAATACCTTTAATACTTTAGAAATTAGAAATATATATAAACAAATAATAATAACTATCTTCTTGTATATAATCATTGAGATAAGGTGATAAGTTAATAATTTATCATTAGTATGACATGAAAAATTGTTGTACATTTCATGTTTTTGAATACTTTACATTGGAAGTATAAAGTAAGGTTATTACATTTCATATTGATAGCAATTTAGCTAAACATGAAATATTAAAAATACTATATATAAACAAATAATAATGACAATCTTCGTATATATATACATATACATAATCATTGAGATACGGTGATAAATTAGTAATTTATCATCAGTATAACATGCACGTCCGAGTTTTCATTCATAGTTATTGTCAATAAAAATGTAGTTAAATAATTTTTTTGTAATAAACTCTACTCTATATTTTTAAAAATCAAATATTTCCCCGTTCAATAAAACAATCTAATTAAAACAATCTTTTGAAATATTAAACTATTTGTGGTTTTTAATGTTAAGCGTGAGAATTTGATGGCAATTTGATGGCTCTGAGCAAGACTTTTCACGCCGAGCGATATTGGGAGGCTAGAGATATGTCAGATTAATTAACTCTGTTTCAGCATGTTTTGTTGTATTCTCTGTTCTTTTTTTTTTTTTTTTTTTTTTTTCGTTGTTCTTTTTATTGTTGTAATTGTTCATAATCTGCCATTGGAAAAAAAAAATTATTTAAGGGAATTAATTATTTATCTAGAATTTTCAAAAAAATCAAATTTTTCTCTGATATTTCAAAAGTATAATCCTTTAAAAATATACTGTTAAATTTCTGTATTGAAATTGACGATATTTTAAGTTCTACAGCCCATTTAGCAGGTCAGCGCAGAAGCAGGTAAAAAGGCAGGGCATCCCGATAAATAGATTTATTGTTTGTAGGAATGCAGCTGCTCGGGTTTTCTTTATTCCTCTAAATATAATCTGGGCGGCATTTTATCACAACAAAGTCTCGACGGATGAAACTCCACACCACTCATATTGACCTGTAGGCCCTGAATCTTGGTATAAATGGCGTAAAAGTGAAGCTGTGGGTACTTTGGAAGCCTCTGAGCATCCACCTGCTCTGGATGATGAAGAAATATTGAAGACGATTCGCGAGGATTTAACCGACCATGATGTATTGGAAAGACGTCTCGGCAGTAACACTCAAAACAATAATGAAAGGTTCAATTCTTCTGTATGCCAAAGCATCAATTTGCCGGAAAAAAAAATCTTCGACATCGACGAAAAACTCCAGGGAATGTTGGCAAACAATTATACATACTACTACAAAAATTACTACATAATAAATAAAATTACTACGTACAAATTCTTGCAAAATGGCAGATTCATACGGTTGCAAGTTATTCTGTGCGTTTAATGTTTACCATATTTTTTAAGTTTACAAAGCAAAGCAATTTTTATTTCGGAAGCTATGCATTCAAACCAAATACTTGATGTAATTTATCTAATTTCATATTCTACTAAAAAAATTTAATTAAAATTTTCTGAAAATATTTTATTCATTTAATAAATATTTTCCATTTTCTTCTGTTATTGACTTGACTGAAAAAAAACCATTAAAACTTATTAAAAAATCTGTTTAAAATTCCAAAACTTATTAACTGATAATCTAATTTGTTGTTGTTACTTCTTATCCCACTTGGTAGACATCTAGACAAGCCCACGCACACGTATAGACTCATAGTTGAAGGGAAAAGACCGGTTTCTATTGTGACCTGCAAGTAGGAGACTGATTTGGCTCCGAGACGCTTCACAGTCATGAGAAGGCGACCTACGGCTTAAAGAGGATTCTGAAACACTGTAAACATCCATGGCTCCGACACTCGAACCGAAACCTGTGGCATCGAGAGCCAGACACTCAATATTAATCAGGTCCAATTTAATTCACTAAGCCTAATAAGATTACATATTTAATATCATGATTATTACAGGGGGAAGCAGTTTACTTTAAAAGCAGTTTTTAAGGGATTTAATTTCGAAATTTAAAAATTAAATTCAATGATTGTATTTACTTAAGAAATACTTTCCAGAAATTGCTATTGCTTTCTGAGCTTCACAAATGTTAGATGATAAACAATTATATACTTTCAACATTAGTGATAGATATGCGAATTTATATAATTTATATTATGCATAATTAATTACTACAGTGGATATTAATTAAAAGATTGAATGGTAGGAAAGAAAAAAAAAACCCGACTAAAATCTGTGATACTGTAGGTATGCGATAACAAAAGTAAATAACTAAAAATAAATAACCTTGACATCAATTGCAAATACACATTTAATTATTGAATCTTTAAATAACAACAGTTGGTCATTATCTTTTATTTATAATGAAATGTATAAGCCAATACAGAATATTGAATTTTCAGTATGTGAAAAATTATCAATCTTAATTTAAAAATATATAAAATGCATCACATTATCTGTGACATCAGTGCACATGATATATATAAGACTTTGCTTTACCTTTGGTATCACAGGATTCAAACCTGAAGCCTTCAAATATGTTTTCGACACGTGATATATTTACCTGAATTTCTTTTAATAACGTCCAATAAAAGGTTTAAATAAATTTATTATTTATGAAATTTTTTTTAGCTTGTGTTGAGCATCAATGGATCACATGTACCACTTATATATCCAAAGCACAACCCACTGACGGGAGGGGAAGTTTGGCAGTGTATTTTGTTAGGACTTTTAGGGGTAACTGCCCCGTATTTACAGTACCACAAGTTTCAAGTTCAATCCTGGCGGTAGCATGGATGTCTGTTAGTGGTTCGGCACAAAATGGCCGTAGTGTTCGATTAGTGTGCACAAAAGGACCATAGAGCGACAAACCAAACCAAACTATAAGACTTTGCTAAATATTGAATTATTTATAAGGATATCATAATATAACTAAGTATTTTTATTATGTTTTTAAAAAGACTACAAAATAGTAAGTAAGTTCAAAGCATAGTTCAAGTAAAGTTGATAGATAAGTAAATATAATTTAGTAAGTTCAAAATAATGTACAAATAACACTAATTCAACGGTAAGTCAATATTTGAAATTTATATTATTTCTATTTTAAACAATTAGTCACGCATCGAATTTTGAACAACTTACACTTTTCCTGTGTTAAAATAAATTTTGATTTAACATCGAATTATATTAATAATTTTTAATCTTTATTAATAATTATATAATTGCTATTTCTATTGTGTGATCCAAATAAGAATATGGCATATTTTATGTGTCAAGTTTTTTTTTTCTTTAAAGCATCGAAATGTTTCGATAAATAAAACCGTTTTTACAATAAATGGTAAAACTTTACATAAAGGACATTGAATGACAATTTTGTGAATGCACGAATTACTTACATCATTCATTATATTTGCAATTATCCAAAATTAGTGTTATTTAATGATTTTTAAAATTGTACGAGTTACGTTTAATATCTATATCTATATATCAATCATCTCTGTCTCTATTTCTATATGCAGGGTAACTTTCAATTAATCTACAGCTTTTAACTGAAGTAACTCTTGAGCAGTTACAGTTAGCACTTATATTTATTTATTATTTTTTTTTTTTTGAAAAGAATTTGGGAAAGGAATTTAATGGACAAGGTTTCAAAGTGATAACCTTCAAAAGTGATACAATAGTGCAACCTAGTCACAAGTTCAACAATTTTTTTCTTAATGCTTGCAAATGCGTCAGTTGTTGACCTTTTGAGGCAAATAAGATCTGTTTGCTTCTTATAAACCAAATCACTCATTTGACCCCAAAGATCATAGGGATCCGTATCTGGTGAATTAGATGGCAAATGCAATGCACCATGTTAATTCTTTGAGTATTGATAAACGATAACTCGGGTTCCAAACTTACTGTTAATGGCGTCAAACACACTGCATATTTCATGAGGAGTGGCGATGTCCTGTATGAACTTTGTATTCATCAGTCTTCATACACAGATAATGAATTTGGGGAAAAATTGTTACTGTTTACTGTTACTAAATGTCTACAGTTACGATTGCCTCATAACAATAGTGTGGCATTTTCACCACATAAATACCAATTTTTAATCATAAAAATACGAAATTCCACTTTGGGTGCATTTTCAAAACGGCTTGGAACACTGACTGGCTGACACGAAACAAATTTCTTTTATGCAGTCTCTCACTGCATCGTAGAGTCATTTAATGAGATTCTGAGAAGTTATTTCATTTAAAAGTCATAGGTTAATTAAAAGCCCTCCATATATATATATATTACTCAAATTTAGCAATTTAAATCTATTATTTTTGAGAATTTAAAAAAAGAAAAGATTTTGTTATTCGATTAATAAGGATGTGTTATATTAATAGTTGCAGGTAATATTTGTCACAAAATGACGTTAGAAAATTCTTTTACAAAGCAAGTTATAACCTTGCAGCCACGTGCTTAGATACCGTGCAGCAGAACCGATGTTCTAATCCGCTGGCCACACCGTTGTAGTCACATTTTCAGAAACGAAGAGACTCGATGGAGATTGTGTGACAGTATGTGTAAAAGCGTCTCTCATCGATAGCAAGGCTTCATCATGGGAGTGTTATAAGTTTTTCTCATATAATAGTACGTAAATATTGGACAGTTACTCCTAAAAGTCTTACTGGAAAACACTGTCCTCCCCTCATCACCTGTCGGTGGGATATATGAGCAGTACTATGCTCCATTGATGCTCAACACACAATAAAAAAAAATTTTATGAATAATAAATTTATTTAATTGTTTTATTGAGTTATTAAAAGAAATTCAAATAAATACGTCGCATTTCTAAAACATATCTGAAGTAATGATTATACAAATACGCAGAATATTATTAATGAGAACTAATTTTAAAAAGTTCATTATTGACACAGACATATTCAGGTGACCTCATAAGCCTAATGATACAAAGTGACGTCATAAGACCACGTGGTCGACATTCAAGTGACGTCATAAGAACACGTGGTTGAAATTCAAGTGACGTCATATCATGATACAAGAGTCTAAATAATTAAAACTCATACGTAAAACGATCTGATATTAAAATTACACAAATGAACTAAAATAAGTACAAGAAATTTGAACTAAAGTAGAAAATTAAAGCTGAAAAAAAGATTCTGAGAAATGCAGTTAAATTTGGAAAACAAATTTATTCAATAAAACTAAAAAAAATATAGTCAATTAAATATTTTAAATTATTTTAAGATTTTGATAGTTTTGTTCTAAAACCTTTCCTGAATTACATTGAAATACATTTTTTTTTTTTTTAATCGCAGAATATGGTATTCAATTTATTATGTACTACGCAGTTTATTGATAGATATAAAGAGAAGATATTGCGAATTTTTGTGGAACTATACAATTTCATCAGCTAATGCGATCGTTAATGTCAGAAGCATATTCATATATTCGCTGTACATTACCATCTTAACGTTTCTGAAAGCAAGAAACGACAATACAACGCTACATCTGAAGAAATATGCTACAAGCATTCCATGTGTTTATATGCCCTCAACAATAAAACGAAAAAAATGCTACATCTGAATAAATATGCTAAAAGCATTCCATATGTTTATATGCCCTCAACAATGAAACGAAAAAAATGCTACATCTGAAGAAATATGCTACAAGCATTCCATATGTTTATATGCCCTCAACAATAAAACGAAAAAAATGCTACATCTGAAGAAATATGCTACAAGCATTCCATATGTTTACATGCCCTCAACAATGAAACGAAAAAAATGCTGCATCTGAATAAATATGTTAAAAGCATTCCATATGTTTGTATGTTCTCAACAATGAAACGACACTACAATGCTACATCTGAAGAAATATGCTACAGGCATTCCATATGTTTATATGCTCTCGATAATGAAACGACAACAATGCTACGCCTTGAACATTTTTGCGCCCGTGAGATTTATCACAATTTTACAAAATGTATTTATTTTATAATGCCCAAAGTAGTGAAAACCAATGTATTAAAAAAATACTTTATTTGTGCATCCATATGTTCAAAAATTAACTGTCCAAATTATGAGCAAAAATTAATTTTGATTTTAAAATTCGTTTTTTTATTTCGCTTATATTTAGATATATTTTATGTTTCATTTCTAGTGTTATATATTACTTTAAAATGTGCGTTTAGTATCATTATAATTATATTATCTATATTTACATGCAAGAATAATAGTAAACCCAATAATACTAACTCATTATGTTTCAATTTTTCACTTCAAGAAAATGTCTGTAGTGGGTCTAAATGTAATATGGGTGTATATAATTTTGTATGCGTCCCGCGAAGTTATGTTGCATTTCCAAAGTGGTCCGCAAGATCATTTGAGTTGGCCATCCCTGGTCTAGTGTATAATTTTTGCATACAATTTAGATGAATCTTGAATAAAGCCCCTCTTTTTAGAAAAAAAAATAATTAGTTCATCACTATTATTTACTATATTATTAATTTCAATCTTTGCATGCCTACAAAAAAAGTGTTTGTATCTTTTGATGAAAAAGTATTTTCATCAAAAGATTTTGAGAAATAAGAATTCGCACCGGCAGGTAATATGAAGGGGCGTGGCACAGAGGTAGGACGCTGTCACAGGTATGACGAATCGCCGCTATGCGTAAACAAACCTAGAAAGAATTCGATTCTCCAAGAATTTAGTTCTAGATCCATCCCGTTCCGGCATCTCTTATAAGATAAGATGAATCAATGAAACGATGATCGCCGCACTCAATCAATGGAAGACATGCATCATTTAAAGGCAGAAAAACGCATATGAATAATAGCGGCGGAAAGCTTTGAATCTGCAGGACCGATCCAGGACCATTTGTATAAATTTGAAGAAAAAGGTTCAAAGGCGAAAAATATTTAGTGCACCATAATTCCGACTTGAAACGCTCTCTTCCTGCCTTTCATTAGACGTCATGATACATTATACGGTATCAATGGAGTCCAGGAAGCCCAAACCATAGAATTGCCAGTCAAATAGAAATGAATGGGAAGGGAATCTATCAATATCAATCAACATCTATCTATCTGTCGCTCTAAGGGGGCGCTCTCTCTTTAGCGTTATTTAGAATTAAGAAGTTTATTCATCATTTTAGCATTCCCTATATATATATAACCAAAATATATGTGGAATATATATAAAATGTAAATATATTATAAATATTATGATCAGTATATATATATTATAAATATTATATATAGAAGAAGAAAAAAATAATCAATATAAATTATATTGATCACCTTTTTTTTTCATCTCCTATATATAATTAAAATATATGTAGGATTAGTTTGATTTGTCGCTCTATTGTCATCTTGTGCACACGAGGATTAAACAGACCGGACCTATAATTTAAAGTGGATTCCGAACCACTAATAAACATCCATACCACCGCCAGAATCCAAACTTGGAGCCTGTGGTACCAAACACCAGAGTGCCAGCCAATTTGCCATCAATCCGCGCAGAGAGAGATAGGATTTAATTCATATATTCAGAAATTATTTTATTAATTTAAAAAGCATTTTCCAGGATTATATGGAAACTGCTTAAACTTTCAAAAATTATTGCATAATGATTTCATTTATTAGGCCTAATAAAGTCACATGTTTTATTATTTGATATCATGATTATTGCAAGGAAAAAAAAAAAACAGATTGCCATAAAAAGCAGTTTTTTTGACAGGTGTATTGAGATATTTAATTTTGAAAAAAAAAAAAAAAAAAAAACGTTGATTTTATTTACTTATCAAATAGTTTCCAGAATTTGCTGTTGCTAGTTCAGCATAACAAATATTTAAATTTAAACGATAAACCATTGTAATTCAACATTACTGAGTGATAAGCGAATTTATATTATGAATAATTAATTATCACAGCGAATATTAATTAAGAGATTTAATGATAGGAAAAAAAAAAGAAGAAAAGTAAGAATTAAAATCTGTATTACTGCGAATATGCAATTACAAAACAAAACAAGTAATAAAAAAAATAAACAAAAATTTAAAGACAATTCCTAATTTTTTTTTACTCTATTGCAGAAAGTCCTTTTTAAATAATTTTCATTCATTTTTTAAGTTTATCTGACGTTATCCATTGGTAGATACATGCAACTTAAATCTAAAAAAGACTAAAATTAATTAATTAAATTTAATTACTGAATCAATATTTGAAAAAACTGTATTAATGTCAAGTATCATCCACTGCAAGTTAAAAAAAAATATATATTTGAACGTGAGTGGATGAATAAAAAGTATTTTATTAACGATTGAAAATTTGAACAAGATATATATAGGGAGAGTGTGAGCTAATAGAAGGAATTAAAAAAAAAGAACAGGAAGAATTAAAATCTGTATTACTGCCAATATGCAATTACAAAACAAAATAACTAAAAATAAATGCGATTAATTATAATTGCACATTAATTATAATTGCGATTAATTATAATTGCACATTTAATTATGGATTTTTTTTTTAAATAATAGTCATTATCTTTCATTTATATGGAAACGTATAAGCAAAAAACAGAATACTGAACTTTCAGTGTGTGTAAAATTATTAATCTAAATTTAAAAATATAACAAGTAAAATAATAAAAAAAATTTTTAAAGTCAATTTCTACTTTTTTTTCACTATATTGCAGAAAGTACTTCATAAATATTTATATATTGAAAGTATAGATAAATTTTCATTTATTTTTTTAAGGTTATTTGGCGCCATCTATTGGTAGATATATGCAACTTAAATCTAAAAAAAATGAATACAAATGGACAAGAAACGGATGGGGATAGTAAAACGACTCATAAGAGATAATGCACACAACGCATACATACAGGGCCGGATATTCCTATAGGCCAAGGGTCTCCAAACTTTCTAACCTTAGGGCCATACTGTATACTCCAGTAAGTACCGAGGGCCAAAACAGTTTAAATTTTTCTACCATTTTAAATCTCTTTTAATAATTCGTACAGTTAACTACAAACTATTGTCAGTGAAAAATCACAACTACATAAATATCATTAGTATTTTTTTACAAGTGGATAAACCGCGGTTTCATTCGCGTTAATTTAGCTTTTTCATTCCTGAGGGATTTTCAGGGTAAAAATAATGTTTGATTTAGGATATATACATTCCAAACATCGATATACATATATATACGATACACTTTACCCCAACATAACTACCGAGGGTAACCGCAGGATGTTCACTAGTTTATAATGTTAGTGGGATTCATTGCAATTATTTGTTAGTTGTTATGCTTAAGTTAAATTTCCTGCGTATTATGCTTGTCATTAAACTTTACCTAGCAAGTAAATAAAACCAAGTTATTATCATTCTGTGTTTTTAATCCAACTTATTGCAGCAACAATAAGCTATTCACAGTCGCGGGCCGGATTGATGACACAGGCTGACCGGATTTGGCCTTCGGCCCGTAATTTGGAGACCCCTGCTGTAGGCTAACTAAGCTAGCTTCAGCCTAGGGTCTCAAGATCAAGAGGGGCCTACATTCAATTAACATGCTATTACATGCTTTAATCTTCAATTTATTGAATATGCTTAATTTAATTTGATAGAAAATATAATAATTTTTATTGCATATTTTATTTTCGTAGTCAAAGATTTTTATTATTTGAATTCTGTTTCTTTGTAAATGTGTTATGTTTGATTAGTTATTGTTACAAATACTATATAGGGTAAATAAATAAATAAATGTCCAAATATGTGTTCTCGACTTTTTGTTTTTTATTTATTATCCGTGTTATATTTTTTATAAAGATTAGTACCAATCACAACATGTTTCCTTTAACATATTGATATATATCGCAGTAAGGATGTATTTTATTTTCCCTCGTGTAATTTAGAAACTTAAAAATTGGAGGTGAAAGGGCCTTATAAGTAGAATAGCCTACGGCAGGCATGGGCAAACTTTTTCGGTCGCGGGACGAAAATCGAAAAAAAAAAGTTTGGCGGGCCAAGATAAATTTTTCTAAAATTTTAAAAACAATATACAAGTATTACAATTTAAATATGTTAACGAGATGAATGAAATTGCGCTTTCTTTCATCTCATAGTTGAAGTTTCTTATACTGAGGTGCGAAGTGAGATGTACAGATTCTAAGTAACAAGGCTAAATGCTCATCTGGCAGTCTACTTCTGAAATAATTCTTTCGAAGGTTCATAGTTGAAAACACTTGTTCACATATATAAGATGAAGCAAACATGGCACTGATTTTCTGGGCGTGAAATATTAAATTTGGGAAACTTACTTTCGATAATGATTTGTAAAACTTTAACTTAGGCATATTTAGAAACAACTGCTTGAGATGATTGTTAGATTGCAACTCAATTAATTCAATCTGCTAATCTGACTTCACTGCTTCACAAATTACGTTGAAAGGCATGATAAAAATATCCAATTTTGTTTGAATGGCACTGAAATCTTGAAATCTGCGTTCGAACTCAAAATACAGTTTTTTCAAGCTATTTTCATAATTCTTAAGCTTCTCTTCATTTACTGTGGGTATTGAATTGAACCTCGGGAAATGAGATAAAAATAGTAATATTAAAAATAATAATTTTTTTTATAAAAAAAATATTTAATCAAAGTAGAAAAGAATATGGATGTATAATATATAAATATATATTTCTTTTAATTTGCCTCCGACCGGCAAATTAAAATTCTATCCACTGGCCGGATAGAATCTTCCGACGGGCCGTAGTTTGCCCATCCCTGGCTTAGGGTCTCTTTTCATTTAAATCCGGCCCTGTATACATACATATATATATATGTGTGTGTGTGTGTGTGTGTGTGTGTGTGTGTGTGTGTGTGTGTGTGTTTATAAAAAGCATTTAAACTTATAAGAAAAAGTCTTCAGCTTTAAAAAAATATTGACTAATGATTTAATTTATTATGTCTAATAAGGTCACATGTTTTATTATTTGATATCATGATTATTTCAAGAAAAAAAGCAGATTGCCATAAAAAGCAGTTTTTACAAGTATATTGAGGTATTTAATTTTGAAAATAAAAAAAAAAATAAAAAATAAAAAATAAATTCTGTGATTTTATTTACTTATTAAATAGTTTCCAGAATTTGCTTCTGCTTGTTCAGCATAGCAAATATTTAAATTTAAACGATAAACCATTATATACTTTTAACATTATTGATTGGTCAATTATTATTATTATTATTATTATTATTATTATCATTATTGATATTATGCATAATTAATTACCACAGCGAATATTAATTAAAAGTTTTAATGGTAGGAAAAAAAAAAGAAAAAGAAGGATTAAAATCTGTATTACTGCGAATATGCAGTAATTACTTAAAACAAAATGACTAAAAATAAATGCGATTGATTATAATTGTAATTATAATTGCACACTTAATTATGGATTTTTTTTAAATAACAGCCATTATCTTTCACTTTTATTGAAACGGATAAGCAAACACAGAGTACTGAACTTTCAGTGTGTGCAAAATTATTAATCTAAATTTAAAAATATATAAATCGAATGACATTGACGAGATTTTTAACAAACGGCAATTTTTTTTTTTAACTTTTAAAGAAGATTTTGCATTCAGTAGTTAAGACATACTTTTCTTTATGTAGATTTTCGTTAGCGAAATAAATTACTAAGTTTGTTTCGAAAAAGAAAAAAAAAATCTTCGAATTCAATAGGTGAAACAGACTTTTATGCAAAAGAAATTCCATGCTCAGGACACAGCGTCTACTTTGAAAAGGATGTCAGTGTCTTATTTCAAAGGAACCGCTAACACACCTTATTTCTACTAATGACAACATATCTCCCCACCTAAAACCTTCATTTTGACTTGTATACTACCTAGAAGATGAATATCGTCCAAGGAATCATACTTTAAAAATATAAAATCAAATCAAAATATATTAAATACCTTAATACTATTCACACACATGTGATACAATCATAGTGCATTTGCTATTTTCTTGGCATATTAAATAACAATAAAAATTTCAGTTTACAAGATGTTGTCATTTTGAAACTCTGCAAGTACGAATATTGTAATTATTTTAACAGATATCTATTATTGCTACTGGTAATAGAGTATAATATATTCGATATCGCAAGTAATATAGTACATTATAATAGACAATCTATTATTGCTATTGGTAATCAAACAGCATTTTAATTTGTTGAATCCAATTATATTAGAAATGTTCAAATTAGAATTGAACTCTATTTTTTAATGTATCAAATAAAATAAAATAGATTAAATATCTTAAAAAATATTTATACACACATGATACAGTGATAGCGCATTTGTTACTTTTTCGGTACATTAAATAATAATAAAAATTTCAGTTCACAAGATGCTGTCATTTGAAACTTGAATATAATGTGTGAAACTTGGAATAAAATGAAACGTGATTATAATGCAAATTCGAATATTGTAATTATTTTAACAGATATCTATAATTGCTACTGGTAATAGAGTATAATATAATAGAAAATAAGTAATATAGTATATTATAAAAAATATTATAATAGATGATTTAATATTGCTATTGGTAATCAAATAGCATTTTAATTTATTGAATCCAATTATATTATATATGTTCAAATTAGAAGAAAAAAAATTAAAAATAATAATAAAATTGTGATAGTGGCCTTTGATATCACAGGCTTCAGGTTCGAATCCTGACATTGGCATGGATGCTTGTGAGTGGTTCGGAATCCACGTTAAAACTGTAAGTCCCAGTCTGTTTACACCTCGTGTGCACTGAGATGACCCTAGAGCGACAAACCAAACTCTACATATAAAAATGATAGTGCTTTCTATATATATATATACTGTACTATCTATAAAATAAATTGTATCTGAATGAATTTATCGAATAGTTTTTTTCTATAAAAAATCATTCCAGGGTCAACTACCCTCGCTGCCTTCTTCGTTTACAATCCTTATTCTACAGATACAATAATTTGTCTAGTTAGGGACAAAGATAAGAGATCTTGAAGACAAAGTTGGAAAGATAAGCTCACATAGTATCGTCTAATAACATGTTTTCTGGGGTTCTTTCTTGTTAGTGATTATAATGGAAACAATCCAAGCGATTCATCTGTCTTTACCAGCTGCTCGTATATAAACAAATATACAACAGTGTACGACAGAAAAAAAAAAAAGATAAGAATCGTTATCACTTTTTTTTTTATTAGTTTCACAGTGGAGATCCACATTAGTCATGCATTCGACTGAAATATTTCAAGCAATCCGTCAAAAACGTTTTATTTTCCACGAATTTGATTGACAGCTAATCATTTAACCAAATTCCTATGTGTTTGATCTGAAAAAGTGTTATCAATGTACCAAATATTTGTTTGGGCTTAGTACTTTTGCAAATAATTGCTTTAATGCTAAAATTAGCCGGTCTGTTTGTCTGAATTTAATCTCTTTTCGATCAGTATATAGTTTTATTAAAATTTGAAAAAAAAAAAAAAAAATTGTAACTAAACAAAGGAGTTTATTTCGAATCCTTTATGTAAATTTTATGAGAATAAAATGTTTCTTATACTGTAAGTTAAAATATTCTTAATTGATAGTTTGTTATATTATTTAAATATATATATAGTTTTGTTTAAATTTTGTTGTTGTCATATCCCTCATGAAAGAGAGACACAGCTTCTGTTTTCGATAGAACACTCGTAGATAGAAATCTGACTTCTGTTCTGTGTCGCTGAAAAGTGCCTTACTAGAGGATTTTTAGGGGGAACTACCTCGCATTTGCGTATCGTATGAAGAAAAATCCGAAAAACTCCCATCAGGTAGTCCGACGAACGAGGCGAAACATCACAAACGCCATCGAGTGTCCTGGTTTTTTGAAATTGTGATCACAACATAGCCGGTGGTGGATTGAACCTCCAGCCTAATGCTCACCAGCGGCGCACCTTGCCACTGAGCCAAACGAGTCAGGTTCGTTTAAGTTTTCTTCATATTAATTAATACAGTAAAAATTCCATATCTCTTGTCTTTTATAAAAATTATATATAAAGATTTCATCCAGATGGTTAACTTCTTGTTGTAAAAGTTTGAAAAATATTTCTGTAAACTTGACTATCGATGAGACTTGCCGTCGGGTCACCTCGTTTTTGAAAGTAGTGACTACAAAAACGCCACCAGCGGATTCGAACCTCAGCCATTTAGATGTGCACGTTGTCACTGGACCACAGATTGGCCTGATTTGCTTCGACTACTACTCGATTTTTTGTAAAATGAATGGGTGTGTAGTACAATCCGAGGTAAAGAGTCAGAAGTCGGATTAAAAACTCTACAGTCGACTTTTTTTGTAGAAATAATATTTTTCCAAAATTCAAGGGATTAATGTCAAAATCAAATGTAAAAGGGACAATTCAAGTATATCCTCAAATAATACATAGGACAGCATAAATTACAGCTTTAGCAGCATATCAATAAATGTTTAGAAACTTTTCTCACCATTGAGGTTTTTCAAAAGCTATCTTGAAATCACAATTTAAAAAGGATTCTTATATAAACTAATCTATTATTAAAAAAAAAAGTAGGATTCAATGTATTGCAAATATAGCAACTTTGAGTTTAAAATGTATATTATTATTTTACTTGCATTGTAATACTTTGGTATCTGTGAATTTGATACAGTTATTTTATGTATTTTTGGAAAAGTATATTTAGAGTAGAACATATTTTAAGTAATATATATATATATATATTACTTAAAATATGTTCTATCATTTTTGTTATTTTTTTTAATTTCTTTTTTTTAATTTGAACATATATAATATAATTGGATTCAATAAATTAAAATGCTACTTGATTACCAATAGCAATAATAAATTATTTATTATAATATTTATTATAATATTATATTACTTATGATATATATTGTAATATACTATATTATTTACAATATCTATTATAATATATATTAGAGATATATATAGAGGGAGCATTATCATTATTGGGGCCTGAATGACCGAGTGTGCCACAGGTTTCGGGTTCGAGTCCCGGCGGTGTCATGGGTGTTTGTAGTGATTCGGAATCCACTTTAAACCGTAGGTCCCGGTCTTTATGACTGTTGAGCGTTGGGCATAGAGCTAGCAGCCCTACCCCATAAAAAGAAAAAGCATATCTCGTCTCGAAATCTACAAGTAGGTAGACGGCCTTGGCCACACTGGGCTGTTGCGCCAATGATGATATATATAACATTCTCTTGAAGAAAAAGCAATTCTCAAAAAGGTGTAATATTTTCCCTAACATAAAAGATGTTATGTTATATATATATAAGGTAGAAGAGATATAATGGTGCCAGCGAATTTGAAATACGACACCGACAACTTTTAAAAGGTGATATTGGGACTTAAAATTTCAAAAATTGGTCTCAGCCATAGAGTAAAAGCATAATAGAGGGGAGGGGGCATTGGGCTTCTAGGATAAACATAATCCTCACGTAGTTGCTTTGTAACTTAATATGTGTAATGGCGACTTTTGACAATAATAACTGTCAATAACTTTTGACAGCTGTCGGCTATTATAATTATTATGTATATATATAATAGCCAACAGCAGAGTTTGCTGCCAAGTTATCTTTACATATATTAAGTTAAGTAAAAGCCACACGTGATATATGATCATGAGAGGATTATGTTTGTCCCAAACTGGCAACCCCGATGTGCCCTCTATTATGTTTTTACTCTATGCGTGAGACCGATTTTTGTACATTGTAAATTTTAATCTCAAGTCAAAATATCGCTTTCAAAAGATTGTCGGTGTCGTATATCAAAGAAATTGCTGAAACACCAATCTCTTCTACCTTAAACTTTATGATGCCTTATGAAACAGATTAATTACCTTAAAAACTATCCATACACGCCCACACAAAACATAATATAAAGAAAGTGCACTTATTTTTATAGCACATTGTTTATTATTAATTATTTTTGTAGAGCACAGAAATTTTTATTTTTGAAAACTTGCAAATGCGCATATTGTAATTATTTATCATGAATGCAACAATATGTTATTGCTTTGCTTATCAAATAACATTTTAATTCATTGAAGCATCATCATCATTGGCCCAACAGCCCCATTGTGAGCCTACTGGCAGATTACGATACAAGAGATGTTTTTCTTTTTACGGGGTAGAGTTGTCAGCCCTACGTCCAAAGCTCAATAGCCATATTAGAGGAGGACCTACGTTTTAATATGAATTCTGAACCTCTACAAATATCTATGATACCGCCGGGACTCGAACCCGAAACCTATAATACTGACACAAATGATAAAAATAATAAAAATGATTAAATAAAATTTTTAAATCAATTTTTATTTATTTATAATATTTCGTTATATGTAATATGTTTTAGTAATAATGATGTAATGTGCTTTATTTATTTATAATATTTCGAAAATAATAATTTCAATAAAATGAAGCAAATTTTTTTTGTTTGTTTGCTTGCTAGTAATCATAACAAGAATGCGGTAGCATAACATTTAGCTAATTGTTGTTCTAATGCAGATGGTAATACAGAGACAGTTAATCTTCATGCCATAAGCAAGGACTGCACCTCTGTTACTCATTTAGCATTACTCATAAGTAAGTGTAGCTTGCAGGTAGGTTACGGACGCGATTAACACTCCCCCACAATTCTCCACGATCCTATTACAGGGACCTACGGTGTAAAGTGGAATTCAAACCACTACAAACATCCATGGTACTGCCGGGATTCGAACCCGAAATCTATGGCACTGAGCGCTAGTCACTAGGCCATCAGGACCTAATTAATTGAATGCAATTATGTAAAAATATTGCAATTAATTAAGATAAAAATCGATCAAGAAAAAAGATAAGAATTCCCTCATTCAAACTCACTTCAAAGTCACGCAACCCCCCTTCAGTTTACAATAATAATTTGGCAAAAAAGATAAGAGATTTGAAAGCCACCGGTAAGAAAGTTAAGTGGAGAAATTCACATATAATCGTCTACTAAGACATTTTTTTTTTGTTTGAAGTATTTAAGGAAATAGCAATATAGAAACATCTTTATTTTTCAACTCATACATTCAAACATGCATTGATTACATATATGCATTGAAAATATAAGATTTTAAGTATCGCAAATATAATATCTATGTTTAATTTCCTTTCCTATCTATGTCCATTCCTTAAGCTATTCTATAATTGTTAATTTGGCACTATTATTTTTATAGGTTGTCGCTAATTGCGCGCATTGGGCAAATTAGACCGGGACCTACAGTTAAACGTGGATTCTGACCACTGACAAACATCCATGGCAGGATTCGAACCTGAAAAGCCTGTGGCCATCAGGCCTATATAAAAATATTGGAATTAAATAAGATAAGAACCAAGTTAAGAATAATTTTTTTTCGTCATTCAAACTCATTTCAAGGTCACGCCCCCCCCTCCCTTTCCCTCCAGTTTACAACCTTTGCTCTATGGATACAATAATTTGTCTCATTATACAACAAAGATAAGAGATTTGAAAGTCACTGTAAGAAAGTTGGGGAGAAGTTCACATTTTATAGTCTAATAGCACATTTTGTGGTTTTTTTTTTGTTCGAAGTATTTAAAGTAATAATGATGCAGAACCTATACAACTCGTATATTCAAACATGCAGGGCAATAAAAAAAAACTGATAAAGACTATCAGTTTTTATCTCTAGTTTTACAATACAGCAATTAGTCATGCTGTAAACTAAAAAAATTCCGACAATCAGTCGAAAACTGAAACTGCTAAATACTTTAGCAAATTCCCACGTATTTTATAAAATAATTGCTTGGATAAAAAAGTTTTTCAAACAATTGCTTTTATTCTAATATTATGAGGTTATTCTCTGTGTTTTTGTGATTTTTTAAGGTAAAACTAAGTTTGGGTATTAAGCTTTAAACTGGTATGTTATGCCATTTTGTCAGCATTTGCAAAGATTTTATTCATATTTTCTCCCAAACTGTATCAGTTTAATTCGAATTATCTGTAGAAGTTTAACGAGAATAAATTATTTTTTCTACTGTAAATTAGAAAATTCTTAATTTATACTTTGTTACATTATAATTTAAAAAAAAAATTCATTTCATTTAAATCAATTAACAGGGTAATACATGTCTTATTGATGATAAGTTTGATATAAGTGTTTGAGTCTAAAACAGGGGTGGCCAACCCAAATTGATCTTGCGGGCCACTTTGAAAATGCATCCTAACTCCGAGGGCCGCATTTAAAATTATATATCCCTATATTAGATTTAGACCCACTATAGACATTTTTCGCAGTGAAAAATTGAAACAAAATGAGTTATTTTTATTATTGTGTTTACTATTATTCTTAAACGTAAACATAGATAATATGATAATAATGATACTAAAAGCATATAAAAAAGAAATATATAACACTAAAAATGAAATATAAAAAATATATAAATAAAAACGAAATAAGAAAATGAAATCATTAAAAAGTATTTATTTTACTAGTGCGATATGTGTTTCTCCACTCTTTCATTTAGCTTTTGCAAATCGATCTCAATTTGAGTATTTGCATATCGTGATTAGTGTAGCAGGTTAGCGTGTGTTATGTTTGAACGTGTTTTGTGTTTGATCAATTACATTTTCGGAAGTAAGGAAAGAAAAAGAAAAAAAAACCCGATTTGCAGGTGTAAGTTGAACCAAAAGCGGTAACAACTTCAACTAAGTATCTGATTTGCTCTACTATCAACTGTAAGTATCTAGGGATGGTCACTGCTTCCACTTAAAGTGAAACATAGAACCTGTTATATTAGAAGTTACAAAATGCGCGCGCATCATGAGTTCGCAGAATATAATTTAATTATTCTGCGAACTCATAACTGTAAACTCATAAATGAAACAGGCAATATCTGTAAAATATTTGCAAGAACTCATAATTGTAAATATGCGTAATTATAAAATGCGAACTCATAATTTTTCTCATATTTTCGACAGTTAATTTTCGAATATATGGATGCACACATAATGAATTTTTTTAATGCATTGGTTTTCACTACTTTGGACATTACAAAATAAATAAATTTTGCAAAAGTGTGATAAATCTCATGGGCGGCAAAAATATTCAAGGTGGGCCGCGGGTTGGCCACCCATGTTTTTGACCATAAACGAGAGATGCATCATAAAACAACTCATTGGGCTCATTCAAGAGCTTAAACCTTTATTGAAAAGAGAATTTCTGAGAAAATTCCTACTCAAATTCTCACTCTCTGCTGTCAAAACACACCCTTCCATCAGCTGTCCAAAACCGGGAAACATTAACTCAGAATTTATAACCCTGTAAATTTTACCAGGGGAGGGAAATAGTTTAAGAAACATTGAACTGGAAATATATATATATACTAGTGTGTCCAAAAAGTAAGACCCATTTTCAATTAAAGGGCCGACAGTGCCTTCCGGGAGGTCTTTCAGGGGTAACATGGGAAAAAAGCCACTAGACTCCCGCCAGTGGTGCCCCAGTTTATCGATCCTTTTCGCACCACAATTGGCATCATGTCTTTTCTTTTCAGAAAGTAGCGATTATAATGCCTCCAGCGGATTCGAACCACCCTCCTGCCGCGCATGTTACCACGGAGCCACGAATCGGGCTACGATTCGCGTTTGACATCGAACGCTTTTCAGGAAAATACCACCCAGAGGTGGTGAGTCGGAATGGGTCAAGCATTGTTGAAGTCGTGAATCGGTTTAAATTTTTTTATACGGATGTCCCATTTGGGCTTCCACCTTTATCAGAAATTTAAAGAAAGTGCAAGTGTTTCACAAAATAAAGAGATAGCCAGAACTGTTAACGCACCGTGTGGTTTGTTTGTAGAAAACAAATCCACAGAAATCTTGATGTCCAGCCTATTATGGATTACATCTTCAAAATTTCGAAATCCTTTCATTCTAAATGCCCCCAGAAACGAAGCGCTTAGACAAATAATTGTCTGCAAATCAGGTGTGGCGAGTTCAAGGAATACGTCTGGTATGATTTACGATACTGCAATGGAATCGTTTCCAGCACTGAAAAAGGTGCCAGGAATTTACCACCAACCATCCAACGGAGTTATTTTAACCGATCTTTGGATCGATTTCCGAACTCCCTCAAATCAATTCATGCGGATCTGAGCTGCTTTCTTTGCATTTTCTTCGATGTGCACTTACATCTGGCATGATATCTTGCTATCTGTATTTCAAAGTTTTCTTTCATTTTAATTTTAATCCATTTTTCGTATCGTGTAACGGACACCTAATTGTACCGACAGCTTTTGCTTTTTTCCTATATCTTTGCTTTAACTGTCTCATAGTAGGAGATGTTTTTCTAATATTATTCTGTAATTTAATATTTATTTGTCTTGGTTTTTTTTTTTAAATCTAAGCAATTATATTTTATGCAAATTTTATTAACAATATGGAGGTGGTACTTAATACCACATTGCGACTCCGTTATTGGTACGTCCGTTGCCAGTTGCCCCGGTTTAAAATCCTACCTACTAATTTTATTTATAAAATAATTTTTATTTTTCTAAAATTCTAGGAATTAATGTTGAAATATAATGCAAAAACTACTGCTAATGACAAAACTACTGCTTTAGCAGCGAAATATATAAAGGAACTAAAATAAATAATAAGGACTTTTACATTTAAAATGTTATAAATCTTAAGGATAAAATATATACACATTAAGTTAGCATTGAAGCTTATAAGCAGCTATATTAGAGCTTAACTATTATTTGAGTTATAGAATTTTTATAGTTTTATTATTTTTTTACTTTATTAACTATTATGGAGTCATACTCAGAGATTTGGTTTGTCGCTCTACGGTCATCTTGTGCACACTTTAGTCTAAATAGACCGGGACTTACAGTTTAACATGGATTCCGAACCACCGACAAACATCCATGCCACCCTCAGGATTCGAACCTGAAGCCTTCGGTGCCAACGGCCAGAGAGCTAGCTAGCTGGCCATCAGGCCACTATGGAGTCATACAATAATGAGAAAAGATTTTATAGATGCTATTTTATTATTAAGAAAATGCAAATTTTTAAGTATTACAAATATAATATCGATGTTTAATTTCCTTCGTCTGTCTTAAACTATTCTATAATGCTTGTTAAATTGGTGCTATTATTTTTATAAGTTTGGTTTGACGTTCTACGATCATTTTGTACACACTTTGGGGTATTTAGACAGGGACCTACAGCTTAACGTGGATTCCGAACCACTCACAAACATCCATGCTACCGCCAGGATTCGAAGCCTGTGGTACCAATTGCCAAAGCGCTAGCCTATTGGCCATCAGGCCGCTGATAAAGCGGAGAAGAAAAACAAACTCACCAAATAAATTATTTCAACTTATTTAGAATAATAATGTTGATTTATTTATATTTTAGACAAATTAACATATTTTGAAATACATAAAATTATTTATTTTTATGCATAGTTGCTATATTGATTTTCAAACCATAATCAATTTAAACAAATTATTTCTAGAATATAACTGTGCCTAGCTTATGACATTCAAAATAGAATAAGCAAATTAATTAACAAGCATCCAATAACAATTTTGTCATAGAAGGAATATAGTTAACATTGCAACTCTTTTCCCACCATTGGAAATGACCTTGTTATTTTAATTATGCACTGTTAAACATTTAGAATCCTTCAAATAAATTATTGGTATTTACTCACAAAGTTACATATCAACCTCGATTTATGAGAATTACAAATGAAACATGTCAACCTCGATGGACAGTACTTCTTTAGGATGGCATCATCGATTATGTCTAAAAGAGTTGTATTCTGTCTCCAAAAAATGGGCAACATCGCGATAAATTGTACCGTCCATTACGTAGCAACTAGCAAGCATGGGAACATACACATGAGCAATCAATCAACTCGGGTAGGCCCTCTTTGGAGGTCTTGCAGCCTCTGGTCTCTACGTTACCCGACTCCGACTCATCTTTGGCAGCCCGACCTTACTGACCACTCAGCATACGAAGTTCATATCTTTAGGGTAGAAAACTTCATCTCCAACATCTCGTATTCATCAACTCCACCTCTAATCAGTCCTAATGATGCCACGACTATCATAAGAAAACTCAATATTAGGAAATCATTTGGCCCAGATGCCATTACGAATAAAGCTCTACAGTGCCTCCCTCTCCAAGCTATTACACTTCTCACCAAAATCTTCAACAAATGTATTATCAATCATCCCTTCCAGGACTCATGGAAGCATGCAACTATAAAGATGATAAATAAACCAGTTCAGGATCATAAATTTCCACAGAATTTTCGATCATCAGTCTCATTAATTATGTAGCAAAAATGTTTGAAAAAATTATCCAGAAAAGAATTTCTAGCCACTGTATTGATAGCAACATCTTTCCTGCGGAACAATTTGGGTTCCGTCCCCATCATTCAATAGTTCATCAACTTTTAAGAGTGACTAACAATGTTACGGAAAGTATGAATGACAAAATATTAACCGGCGGTGTTTTTCTTGATGTTTCAAAGGCTTTTGACCGATTATGGCACTGTGGCCTCGTCTTCAAAATGATTCAACTTAAATTCCCTTATTACCTTATCCATATAATATACAACTTTCTCCAAAATAGATCATTCAGTGTCAGTATCGACGGGGTCTTTTCTCGTATTGGTCAAATTAAAGCAGGTACCCCTCAAGGTAGCGTACTCAGCCCAATTCTTTATAACATCTTTACGTTCTACTTTCCCTAAGTTCAAAATGTGAGTACTTGCCATCTTAGTACTTGCCATACAAAAGTAAAGCCATCATTTTCAGAAAAGGTCACGCTATATCTCCATATGAAGATATTTTCCTGTTTGATGATCCGATAGAATGGGTCAATCAAGTCAAATATCTTGGCCTAATTCTCGACAGCAAATTAACATTCCAGAAACCTGTCCACACTGTAAAGACAAAATGCTGGAACAAATTACATCTTAGTTTGCCGTTAATAGGAAAACATTTTACTTTATCTTTACAAAACAAACTCCTTTTATACAAACAAGTCCTTAGACCAATCCTGACTTATGCAGCACCCATCTGGGGCTTTGCTGCAAAAACAAACAGAAACAAAATACAAGTTATCCAAAATAAAATTCTTAGAATAATTACGGGAGGTTCTTGGTTCATTCGAAATGACGCGCTGCATCATGACCTACAAATAGAATCAATAGCCGATCATATTGCGAAACTTTCAAGAAAGTTGTTTCTAAATATCAAGAACCATGAAAATAATTTAATTAAGGCTCAACTATTCTTCGCCCACAACGAAGGTAAATACCATTATCCGTATTACACAACAGGATGGAATCATGACCTCAAGCCTCCCTAATTTCTTCTATGACCCATCTGCAATCCCATTCTCCAGTTCTCAGAAATCTATCGTCCTCTCTTCTGCCTTGGCAGTGAGTACTGCGGAACTATGTTAAAAAGAAAAAAAAAAAAACATTCCATTTCTGAAACCATCAAACTCTAACCTGTATTAACAAACTTTACTTCCGATCTTCTGTTTCAAATGTTGTTCGTATGTTTTTTGTTTCCTTAAAGTTTTTTATTTTTGTGATTATATATCTATACTTTCTATTTATTTCCATTATATGTATGTGTGCTATGTATTTACGTATTTATATGCTTCTATTGGGCATTTATGTATTTTGATATTGCTTATATTTGTCACCTCCCAGTTCGTTCCCCTCCCCTTTAGTGTCTGAGTTATGCTTGGCTTTGTGAGATGCTAAAACTGATTCCGGCGATTTCTGAAATGTCTGAATGAATTGAGCAAAGAACTTGCATTCAATTTTGTTTGCGTAAACGTACAGAATGTAAGGCCTGAATGGCCGAGTGTCTGGCGCTCGGTACCACAGGTTTCGGGTTCGAGTCCCGGCGGTGCCATGGATGTTTGTAGTCGTTCGGAATCGACTTTAAAACCGTAGGTCCCGGTCCTAATAGGCTCGTAGAGCGTTGCGGGGGCATTGTTACTCCGCGTCCGTATCTTCAAGTTACACGCGCCCCCTGGATAATGCAAAGTGAGTAACGTCTGTGCAAAAAAAAAAAAAAAAAAAAAACCGTACAGAATGTTGTAGAAGGCATTCGGTGAGCATTCCTATATCGAAAAGAAATGTTTAGAAGTGGAATAAACAGTTCAAAGAAAGCGGAGAACGCGTTGTAGACGAAGAGCCCTCTGGTCGACCCTCAACCTCAACCGACGAAGCTCACGTCCAAACAATTGAAGATTTGGTTCTTGCAAATCATCGATTTACAATTAGAGACCTTGCTGCTGATGTTGGAATTTCAAAAGGATCGGTCCATTCCATTTTGGGCCTCAAAAGCGTCAAATCTCGATTGGTACCGAAAACACTGAATGCGCCAGCTCACACTGCATTGATTCTTCGTGACTTTTTCACTAAAAATGAAACCCATATCGTTCCACAGCCACGTATTGGCATAGTGTGACTTCTGGCTATTCTTTAAACTCTGGGAACACCATTTTGAATCGATTGAAGAGATTCAACGTGAATCGCCGCGCGCTTTGATAGGCCATCCCTGCAGATGACTTTTTAGCATGCGTTGAGGATTGGAAAAAAGTTGGCATAAGTGCATCGTGTCCGGAGGGGATTACTTTGAAGGCGATGAAATAAATTTGGAAGAATAAAAAAAAAAAGATTTTTTGGAAAAAAAAATAATTGGTCTTACTTTTTGGGTACAGTACTAGCTTTATTTTTGACGCCAAGCTCTTGAGCATAGACGGGAGACGCAGCACATCAGCAATTTAAACTTTTATTCCAAAGGGAGATTCTGAGAAAAGGACTGTTGTCATTCTCTGCGGCGAAAACATGCCCTTCGACCAGCTGTCCGACACCGGATATCATTAACTCAAAATTTATAACCCCTGTTTATTTAGGCAGGGGAGCGAAACAGTTTAAGAAACACTGAAACTGGAAACCAAGTCGCTGAATGCTTACATATATAACTTCTGCATTATCATCATCAGTGGCTCAACAGCCCCATGGTGGGGCAAGGTCGTTGGCCTACTGGCAGATTTCTAGACATGAGATGTTTTCTTTTTACAGGGTAGAGTTTGTCAGTCCTACGTCCAACGCTCTACGTTTGGTTTGGTTGGTCGTTCTACGGTCATCTTCTGCACACGAGGGCAAAACAGACCGGGACCTGCAGTTTAAAGTGGATTCCGAATTAACAAACAAACACTAACAACAAACACTTCCGATAACACTAACAAACATGCATGTCGCTGCCAAGATTCGAACCTGGAGCCTATGGTACCAAAGGCCAGAGCTCTAGCCACTTGAACATCAGGCCGCCAAGCGCTCTAAGGTCATATTAGACCGGGACATACGGTTTAAAGTGGATTTCGAATCTCTATGAACATCCATGGCATCACCGAGACTTGAACCAGAAACCTGTAGTACCGAGCGCCAGACACTCGGCCATCAGGCCCCATATATACCTTGAATACGCAAAATATCACAAATTTCCTGCATATTACGCATAAAAATTCTTGTCGCCCACATATTAAAATTTATGTCGTCTCGACAGTATATCTAACTTCTATTGTATTTATGCATTTAAGTATTGAGCAGTGTTTAAATTATTTTATACTATCAAATCAATGAATAATAGACTAAATACATTTTTTTCATAGCAGCAAATTAATCCTTTCACTCTTATTTCTTATGGATATGGAATGCGGAAAAAGGATATTATGCATACGGAATACGGATACTTTCTTACGGATTAATCATCCCCATCTCTGCTACAGACATGGGAACTTTCAGTTAAAAAACCCATGTCATCCCAGCGTCATCCACCAAGCTGTTCCAGGTGCAACTTTATAACTGTACGAACATTAGCTTTTCACAAATGTTGCAAATGGGCAGCCAAAAATTTATTATACGTACAGATTAAACAACTGATTATCGCTGAGAGACAATCAATTGATTAATTCAGGACTTTCATATTGGAAACTACAAGTTTCTGAAATATGTGGAAACAAATATATATAGCATTTAATAAAAACAAAATATATTCAAACTTAGTCATTAATTATTCCTCTAAAGACATAAACAACTGGATTTCGAGATGAGAGTTTCAGTTAAGAAGAATTTTGATTTAATGGTACAACTGCATTATGTGTTCCGAATTAAGATTTCTGTCACTTCAATACATTGAAATATATATTTTTTTTTAAAAAGATAAATTTAATTCCTGTTATTTAAGTAACATTTAATTTTAACATTCTTTCTACTCTTAATAGTAGAATTGCTTATTTCGTCACTTAATAGTCAGAATACTAACTTTATCTAACTGAACTAATGAAAAGATAGTGTTGCTGCCTTTCCCCCCCTAATTTCACATATGACATTTTATAATGTATGCGCACATTGTTTTAACGTACTATAATGAAAGCAATTCGAGACCTACACAAATTTAAAAACAAAACATTTCAACATTTACTATTCATTCACTTTGATACTAAGTTATTATTCCTTCTACCTTTTAAAACAGCAATTTGAAGTTGTTTGATTTATTAGCACATATAACCCTGCGTTGCCCATCTTTAGAAAACAAAACTTATTATTTCTTTTATATAAGCGATTATTTGGTAAATTTTATATCAAAGAAATAAGCTCATTTTTTCTCCTCCTCCGCCTAATGCATCAACAGCGTTGCATAAATTAATGTAATTATTTAGTATTCCAAAAATATTAAGAAATGCACTAAATATATTATGGGAAAATGTTTGGATTCAACATACACATTTTATATACAAACACATCATGCACTGTCAAATTGCTGTCCCCCTTTTTTTTTAATCGTAATACATTATCGCATAACCAAGTACCGTCTTAATAATAATTTACAATAAATAATGAGTTTGAATACATTAAGATTTATTTTATTCTATAGCACGAAAGAAAGATTACGTAAAATTTCCAATGTGCGTACAATAAATTTTATAGAAATAAATTTTAAAAATGCTTATCATAATAGATTTCAACATGGTATTACAATTTGAGAGACCCACAGCAGTTTTTGAAGCATTGCAAAACAAAGTTCGTCATTTGATAGTGGTCTTCTAGTAAGAGTTTCTTCAAGTTGAAAACCAGGCTCTTAACTAATGACAAGTTTATGTGGGCATTCTTGTCGTACTGATATAATGCCTCAAAATTAAACGTATATTTGCATGGAATAAATATTATTTGGTCAGCAAATAGTACCCAAGTAATGATATTAATTAATTTTAAGGTATATAAGTTTTTCTTTGCACTGATTGCCCATAAAAAGTTGTTAAGACGGTTTCAGGTTGTGTTTACAACGATCAAAATATAAGTATTTTCATAAATCTTTTTTAGAATGATCAAAAGGGTATTTTCAATAATATTTTATTTATTTTTTTACAATGAACAAAATAAAGAAATTTTCAATAAATCTTTTTTATAGTGATCAAAATAAAAGTATTTTCAATAAAGTTTTGCCAATATACAAAAGCGAAACTACACTCTCTCTCTCTCTCTCTCTCAAATTTTTAAAACAGTTTATTATTAATGAGTACGAAGTCGGAGATGATTTTGCGCCTAAACTTTCGAAAAATGGAGCTACAGGTCTCGAGAATTTCAGTGACATTAGGAAAGCTGAATGTTTAACATTAGGAATTTGTGAAAATGTTTATCTTTGAAATAGATACAATTAGATGCGTGTGTATGTGAGAGAGAGAGAAAGACATGGGACTTGTTATGCCGAGCAAGTTTGTGTTACACTTCCGCTGGAAAGACGAAAAGCGATGGGGGGCGGGGAGGAGATCTAAATTGCTTCACAAGCAATTTTACAAACTATACCTTGCACCTTTCAATGTAGCAATCACACCTGCGCGACATGCAGCACAAGCCTTTGAGATCATTCCGGTCCAAAACAATCGAGAACCACACATTAACCCAATAAACAAGCAAATCATTTTTCCCGCCCTTTCTGCACACGGAAACACAAGCTAATTACAACTACAGGAATCAAAGGCGAAACTCACCTATTTACATGAATGCTTCCTCAGGTCCAAAAGAGCTTGCTTCGACCAAAAACGCCCTGGAACAACATGTCCTCGCACCAACAACTACAAGACGTGCGATTCAATCGGAAACAAAATCCCAAATAAGCCACCACTTGCGTCTAGCACACGTTTGCTGCCAGCAGAAACTCTGGGCGCTAGACCGCCGGAAACGCTTCCTGCTGCAAGATGGCGAGGGGGAGGGGGAAGGTCTCAAAGTCCATCCTAAGATCCGTTCTGTAGCTTGTAGATTAGAACGTGGCGATTTTTATTTTTAAACACCCTTTGCTGACCATTCGTCAGTAGCACGTGTCTGGTGGCGCTCTCGTTCCAAGCAGCCGAACGATTTCTGTCGCATCGAAAAAATGGCAGCTGATTCTTAAAACAAACGATTTTCGAATGCGATGGGTTCGGTTTGTGTTGGTAGATTAATAATCACAAAATGGGATAAAATATTTTCGTATCAGTATATTCATATCAATTACTTTAGTTTCAAGATGATGGTAATGGGTTTCAGATAAGTTCGAATAAGTTAACTGCGTTGTTCTTTCTTTCTTTTTTTTCATTCCTTTTCTTTTTGACTCGATGACGTCAGCTGTTGATTTTGCCGATGTTGTTATTAGTTGCAGAATAAACATATGTCCATGTTGCTGGGTTCAAATTGAAACATAAACAGTAGCAAAAAAAACTGCGAAAGATTTTTGCGCATATACTATATGGCTTTTGCGCATATATTTGAATATGGCTGGCTGAGTTGAGAAAGATTTCTCCTATCTGTATTAAGTCTGATAATATTCGGTTGGATTCTATCGTATTATCACGGAAAGATAAGATTCTATTTTGGGGTCGATTTATCAATTGTTTCGGTTTCGAAATGATTGTAACGACAACATTCAGATAAATTCCTTTTTGATTGTTTATACAATAACATTATTTTGCAGTAAAGAAAAATTTTGTTTTATCACTTTTTTTCAGTAAATTGATTACATTTTACATTAGAAGAATAGATTTTTTTTTAAATATTATGCTATTAATTGCTATTATCTGTAGTTTTGGGTTAACTTATTTGATGATATTATCTATGAAATAAAAATAATAATTATATATATATATACACTCACACACATATATATACACTCACACACATATATATACACTCATATATATATATATATATACACACACACAATATTTATAGGCACAGACATGTTCCATTTTAAAAGTGCGCTGAGACGAGCCGTATTTGTTTTTTGATATATTAAAATGAGTAAAATTGTTTGTATTATCATTTGTAAAGTAGCCTTTTCAAACATGATTATAAAAAAAAAGAAGAAGAAATGAATTAGTTCTTTTGATTTCTACAAAAATCGAATAAAATTCTAAAACTTTTCGAAAATTGATACAATACTACACCAATTCTATATTTGCGTTACATTGTAATATTGTTATGTGTCACTAATATATTTTTAATATACGTAAATAAAATAATACGACTACTAAGAATTGTTTTGTGAGGTTGTGGCTTTTACAAGTTTGTAAATACTTGTTTTATCCTAATTATCAAATACATAATTGCGATTTTTTTTCAATGAAATAAACAAAAGATAGCAGAAATACAAAGCAATGATTAGTATTTCTATTAAAACGCAGGTTCAGAACTCAAATAGATAAAACGATAATGAACCATCTTATTTTAATTTATAATAACCTAATATATATTTTTTAACGAAGTTAGTTCGGGTTCATAGTGGTTGAAAATATGAGGATTCTACTGATATTGCTTTTAAGCATTATTACTATTTATTCATTGGACAACATTGCTTTGACAGAATTTTGTAAATTTCTTTTCTGTTTATCATAAAAGTATACAAACTTGCGTGTCTTTTCGGTAGTACGTATATGTGAATAGTTTCGTAAACAGTAAATCAATGATAGGGGAAGGATTCTTCGAACTATTCTTAAATAATCTAATTGAATACTCCCGTATCCCTAATACTGCGATACACTTCTGATAATTATAGCTTTATCCCTAAGCATTACGTATTATATGTGAATCTACCAATCTTTGTGAATATTTAGGCATGAATATCAAAAAATATCGATAAATGGAAAACATTTGAATCACCTTTTTTGCTCTTGATTATTACAAAAATCGAACAAATACTAAATATCTGTTATGTTAAAGTATCATAATATCGCATATCAAATTCTACATTTATTGTTTGATTTGGCTTTATTCTTTCCATTTGCCTTGCCTTTCTTTATATTATAATTATTATGTATAAATAAATAAAAAAATAAATTAAATATATGTTAGACAATTTTCTAGGTTTTCTTTAAATTACAGTTAGTAAAAGTAGTTTAAAACCTCACAAGTCTGTTTATACTAGCATTATCTGTTTTATCGTTCATTATTTTCTGATGATTATAGTTTTATACTTAAGCATTACAATGTTCCTTCTTTTCGTTTGAACGTGTATATAATGTGACTCTACCTATATTACCTGTGAATTTCTGCATTAAACTGTACTGGCAACAGGCGTACCGATTACGGAGTATCAATGGGGATATACCCCTTAACCTAGGGGTCAGCAACCTGCGGCTCGCGAGCCACATGCGGCTCTTTGGATGTGAAGCTGCGGCTTTTTAGTTCCATAAGCAAATATTATTTATTTTATCAAAAAAAAAAAAAAAAAAACATTTAAAAATCGTTCTGAATCGATTAACGAGGAGTAGGTACCGATTCTATCTCTCAGCCAATCTATCTATCAGCAGGATGATGAAAAACTGTTTCGTAATTTCAAAAACAAACCAGAAATCTTGCAAAAGTCAAAGATTTGCCACTATCCGCTAAAACAGTACAAGATAGAATAGCTAAAATGTCTTCAAATGTAGCATATTTGCAGGTGGAAGATATTCAACTTTCTTTTGCAACTGATGGAGCCAGAAGTATGACAGGAAAAAATAAAGGGGCAACAATGATTCTTCAGAGCAAAATAAACCAAGAAATTCTTAAGTTTCACTGCATAATACACCAAGAAGAGATTTGTGCCCAAACATTTCCGACCGAAATAGTTGAGGTCATGAATTTGGTAATCAAGATTGTTAACAGCATCTTGTCAAAAGCACTCTGCCATCGTCAGTTTAAAGAATTCTTAAACGAAATGGAGACTCAGTATTCCGACCACCTTCTTCACAATAAAGTGCGATGGCTTTCCGAAGATAAGATGTTGAAACGTTTTGCTTTGTACTTGACTGAAATAAATACATTCCTAAATGAAAAAGGCATTAATCACCCTGAATTAGAGAACGACAAATGGTTGCAAAAATTTTACTTTATGGTGGATATCACAGCGAAATTAAATGAGCTGAATCTAAAACTGCGAGGAAAGGGAAACCCAGCCTATGTTTTGGTAGAAGAATTGGTTTGTTTTGAAGAAAAATTAATTATTTTTGCAGAAGATATTCAGAGCGGTAAATTACTTCATTTTCAATTTCTAAAGCAATATCGCGATAAAACCAGTGCAACTGTTGACACGAGGTACTTCAGCACAGTTATAAAAAAAATTAAAGAGGAATTTGCTGACAGATTTGAGCAATTCAAAACCACTCTAGCATTCATAGTAAATCCTCTCAACACAAATAGTAAGGAAATCCCCATTGAACCATTTGGAATTGATACTGGATCTCTGGAAATGCAATTGATCGATTTAAAAAGTAAACCTTTGTGGAGTGGAAAATTTACAGAGTTGAAAATTAAGTTGGAAGAGTTGGAGGTCCAGAAATGTATGTAGGTAATGCAACAAAAGTGGACAGCTTTAAAAGAAATGCCGCGAGCGTAGGCACGTATATTCGACACATGGAATAGTCTTCCAGATTGCTACAGTGAGGTGAAGAAGTTGGCATAGTGCTGACTATCTTCGGATCGACATATTCGTGCGAGCAAGCGTTCTCTTGTATGAATATAACTAAAAGTAAAGTAAGAAGCCAACTAACAAATGAAAATTAAGAGTCGTGTTTGAAACTTAAAACAACAAGTTATGAGCCAAATTTATCCAAACTTTCTAAAAGCATGCAAAGCCAACGTTCCCATTGAATTTGTTTGCTCAAATGTATGTTATTGTTTTTTTATTTTAAGTACAAGTTACATTGTTTAGTAAAGTTTAAATTTTCTACTTGAATAACCCTGCAAAGCCATCGCTCCCATTGAATTTGTTTGCTCAATTGTTTTTTATTGAAGTACAAGTTAGTGTTGTAAGTTAATGTTTAATTGTTTTAATTTTTTACTTAAATAATAAATAATTATCTAATAATGCCATATATATATTATCTAATTTGTTGAGAAAAACACTACTTATATATGAATAAATATATATTATTTCTTATCAATAAATAGATTAGTTTTTTTTTTTATCAAGAATATTTATTTATGCGAGTACTATTTATTGTTGGCAAGAAAAAATTTTGTGACTCTTTCAAAATTTTGAAATTTGGTAAATTGTAATTTTTGACTCTTCCGACTCAAAAGGTTGTCGACCCCTACCTTAACCACCTCGTCTTAATTCATATATATATTTACGATTTTAATTGGCTGCTTAATGTTATTAAAAGATGCAAGAAAATGTTTTAAAAAAGTAATATATGGTACTCTAAAATTAAAAATACTAAAAATAAATAAAATTATGATAAAAAATAAAAAATAAAATTAAAAGAATTTAAGTTTAAATTCGGTACAATTAGGGACCACTTGTCGATACCATAAAACTATTGAAAATGATAAAAATATTGCGAGCCTGCTGAACTCGTGGGATTCGTAATGATGAATCTGTAAAGCAAAAGCTATTAAAATCCCCCCAACAAAAAAAAAAGGCCGATCTCAGAACCAAAGTTCTGGTATTTTATTTATATTGCATTAAACAATGTCGCTTATCTATGAATTTATATATAAAATGAAGCTATGTTTCTATGTTCCCTAAGAACTTCCGCATCATGAAGTTTTAGCCGCTTATTATTTATGCTACAAGCATTGTTTAGGCCCCGAAATAATGACAATGCTTTATTTAGTTCTTTTTTAATTCAATAAAACCATAAACCAACAACGACAACAGGTCTCGAGCGCGACGTTTTTACATTGCTAACTGGCCTGTGAATGTCCAAAAACATACCACTTTAATTCTTAGCTGCCTTGGCGTTGCCTGCTACAGAAAATAATACATATTTATTCTGGCAAATTTTATTAGGGAAAAAAATAGTAATTTTTCAAATTTTTGAATTTCAGAAGATTTATTTTTTATTTTATAGCTAATTTCCTGTTCTTGAACATTGGTTAATATTTACATCAAAAACATCCATTACATTATGAAAAAAAAGTTATTTTGACTTTTTTTTATTTGGAAAAAAATAGTAATTTTTCAAATTTTAGAATTTTAGAAGATTTAATTTTACTTTATAGCTAATTTCCTGTGATTCAAATAAAAAAAATAAAAATAACTTTTAATTAAGAAGAATTTTTAAGTTTAAATTAAAAATTCTAAAAAAATTTAAAAAAAACAAAACCGAAAGAACATTTTAGAAACGATGTTTTTGATATGAATATTAACCAATGTTCAATCACATCGGTTAATATCAACATCAAAATAAAAATAAATCATAATAAAATAAAAACAAATTTTTTAAAATTCTCAAACTTCCTGTGTTTCAATTTGAAGTTTTAGAATTTCAGAAGATTTATTTTTATTTTATTATGATTTATTTTATTTATTTTTATTTTATTTTTATTTATTATGATTTATTTTAATATTAACCAATGTGACTGAACATTGGTTAATATTTGCATCAAAAACATCGTTTCTAAAATGTTCTTCCGGTTTTTTATTATTATTTTTTTTTTATTCGGAATTATGAGAAAAAAAAATGTTCTTTTTTTAATTAAAAATGAAGTCATTATATATTTATTATACATTTCTACAGTAATATTATTGTTGTTTGAAAAAGAAAATTAATTGTGATCATTGTATGGGGCAACACTTCTTTGTTTATCTTTTAAATACACCTAAAAACGAATTTTTGTGAACAATTTTCAAAGATGTCACCGAAAAAAGAAAAAATATCCGCTGAAAGAAGAATCATAAAACCGAAGTAAAAGCCCGATAAAAAATAAATCTTCTAAAATCCTAATACCTAAATTCCTATACCTACCTAATCCTAATCCTAATACTACAATCCTAATATAATCCTAATCCTAATTCTAATACTACAATCCTAATTCTAATACTACAATCCTAATTCTAATACTACAATCCTAATTCTAATACTACAATCCTAATCCTAATACTAATACTCGGAAAATTGTTTGCATTTTTTTTTTCTCCTAATAAAATTTGTTAAAACAAATATGAGGTCAAAGGTTCGACTCTGAGCTCAGCTCTTTTCGCTATTCTGCTACGATGTGCACCTTAATTCTTTTTACCGACTAGTGACATGTTAGGTTTTATTTTTTATCCCTTTTTTTTTTTTTTTTTTTTTTTTTTTTTTGTTAGAAAAATTAAATTAATGAAAAAAAATTATCAAAAAACGGGGAAAAAAACCCCACAGAAATAATAACCATTTGTTTTTTAGTTCACCATTACGGTCTCCCACCGTTCAGCATACCCTATTACTATAATTACATCTTTCTATAATAGTTTTATGGCATCGACAACGGGTCCCTAATTGTACCGAATTTAAACATAAATTCTTTTAACTTTAATTTTAATTTTTATTTTTTATCTTACTTTTATTTAATTTTAGTATTTTTTAATTTTTACGAGTAATAAATATTTAATTTTTTGGAACTTTATGCAATACTAGCATTTAAGCAGCCAATTAAAATTGTAAATATATGTATGAATTAAGACGAGGAGGTTAAGGGGTCTATCCACATGGGTACTCCGTAATTGGTACGCCAGTTGCCAGTAAAATAAATATGTATTATTTTCTGTAGCCTGGCAAAAGTGGGTGATATCTGCTAGTTATTTTATAAAAGGTATATACAGCATGGTACTAAAACATTATGCTATAAATAAATTAAACACGATGTAGAAATTTAATTTCATTTATTATTAACGAATTCTATTTAAAAATCTTGTCCTAAATTTGAAGCATAGCAATTTGGCGCCAGTATTAGAATGATCGTCCATGCTTCTACTGATAAAATTAACAAAAAGCAGTAATGGTACGAAAACCGCAACCTTAAGGCACATATCTGCGTTGTACAAAGAAAGTGTAATTTGATTGTGTAGAAAGAAACATCTATTGTAAGAAAAATCGCAAAACCGAAACAAAAAGCTAGCAGAGCTGTTGAAAATTTGGAAATAATATAAAAAAATAAATCTTCTAAAATCCTAATACTCGAAAAATTTGCTTTTTTTTTTCCTAATAAAATTTGTTAAAATAAATATGTATCTGTAGCCGGGCAACAATGGGTTGTATCTACTTTTATTTTATAAAAGTTATATACAACATGGTACAAAAATATTATGCTATAAATAAATGAAACACGATGTAGAAATTTAATATAATTTAGCATTAACTAATTCTATTTAAAAATCTTGTTCTGAATTTGAACATCAGCAATTTGACACCGACTGGAATTTTCGTCCGTGCTTCTACTTATAAATTTAAGAAAAAGCAGTAAAGGTACGAAACAACTCGCTTAAGGGAATATCTGTATTGCACCTGTATACAAAGAAAGTGTAATTTGATATCTGTGACTAATATCCTCGCATTCCTTCCATTTCCTGTTCATTCTAAAAAGGGTTCTTCCCCCTTACAGAAAACGGTCAAATGTTTCAGCACGGCATGTCTTTGAAAATTTCTTTAGCTTTTGCAAGTTTTCTTTTAAAGCCTTGGGGGTTCTATCTATTGTATAACTATGCTAACAAAGCAGATGACTGAAGGATAATTGCCCAGAATAATGGTAAATTTAATTAATAAAGTAAAAATTTAAGCATAAACAAAAAGGAAACATTAAAAAATTTAAAAAAATAATAATAATTACAATAAAATTCTACACCGTCTTTTAATAGCAATATTAGACAGCTAATTTGAGGTAAAGGCCAATATAAAAATGGTTAAAAAATAAACAAAAAACTAGCAATACTTTATGGAGATACAAATGATTGGTTCAAACGATATCTTTCACGTGTGATGTATTAATTTCAAAAGAAAAATGAAAATGCAAAAAAATAATAAACTTATACATGGAAACCTTTTTTTCTTTGTATAGACATGTTATACTATACGCAATAGATATGTATACTGGAGAATATAATTTCTGTCCGGCCGCCATTACTATACTAAACTATTGTCTTTGCTAATCAAACCATGAACAAATGTATTAAGTTTGCTCTATCGGGATGCAAGGAGATTGATTCAAACGATATCCTTCACGTGCAATACAAAATACAATATTACAATCTAAAATACAATATTGCAATCCGAATTTAAATAAAAATCTCTTCATAATGAGTGGAGGGATTGCAAATCGAATATCCAGATTTAGTAAGCGTAGCTACTAATGCAATCTAACTATTTGGTTCTGCTTGCCTGTGTGTAATGGCATTTCCAGCAATGACAACAATTAAAATCAAGTACAGAAATACATTAGAGTCAGAACCAGATCTTCGAATGGCGTTAACACAATGCATCACACTTAATTGTTCCCATATTACTGAAAAATCACATTGCTTACAATCGATTGCAATCTTAAATGCAAATATGTAATTTAATTTAAATGTATGTATATGTTTAAAATACACACACATATTATATGCGGTACAACTTTTAATTACTTTGTCTTGGGGATACAAAAAAAGTTGGAGATCACTGGCTTATATTGCCATATCATGTTTGAGAAACTAAATTCAATTAAAACTAATTTAGCGTTGACTTTGACAGCGAGTATTCATTCTCTCAATTTTTAGAGCTGCTAGTACTGCAATTGATTTTGGCTGCACTATTTTATATCATTTGCCGTTATTAATCGTTATTTATTATCACTGACCTTCTTTCGAAGCTAGCCTTTTTATAATAATTTGGTGTTCTTAATTTTCTCTCTTTTTATCTCATCTATTTTGATTTCCTCTTCAATTATTTTTTATTTACCACTTATTGTTTCTATTTTAAACTTATATTCCTCACTTAATAATAATATAAGAATATATACATATATATAGAACAGGAGACTCTCTGTCACCCTGGAAAAATCGTCGTCGTCGACTTTGATAGCGTATGTTTGGATTTTATACTAATAAGTCAATAATAGTCTGAATATCACTAATAGTCTGATTTTTTTTTATACTATACAAGCAGATTGAAAGGTAAATACCGCAGAAATTCCATTAAAAAAGCAATGTTCTCAATTTTCAATTAATCTGCTATAATAGACCATTGGTCTTTTGACGTATTAAGCACTTATCAGACAATTTTTAGTATTAACTAACCTCGGCTCAATTTGCCACCATATAAAAAAAAAATCATACATATTCGCTAACAATCTTAAGACGGGTTTTGTTAAATATTAAAATTAGAGTTTTTGCATCTCTTTCTTGAATCATTTTGTATTGTTGCTATTTGTTGAAATAATATTAGTTCGAAGAATTATATGTTTCTAAAAATATAATACTTCCAGAATGGTTTTCAATTACAAATTGACTAACAAAAATTTATTATACATGTCGATTAAACGATTGATGATTGCTAAGATACAATCGACGGAGAACTTCATGTCTTTAGTTTCTAAAAAAATTTGTTCAAACAAATATATGTATCAATAGACGTAAACAAAATATATTCAAACCCTGTCAGTAATTAAGAGATTAATTGCTCTAAAAGATATACGATACAACTGAATTTCGAGATAGAATTCCGTTAAGACGAATTTCGATTCAGGGCGCTAAGCATAATGTATTCAGAAATAGAATTTCTGTTTTATTTGATTGAATAAAACAGAATTTTGATTTAGGGGGTCAAGCATAATGTATTCAGAAACAGAATTTCTGTTTTATTTGATTGAATAAAACAGAATTTTGATTCAGGACGCTAAGCATAATGTATTCAGAAACAGAATTTCTATTTTATTTGATTGAATGAAATAAAATTTTAATTTATGGGGCCAAGCATAATGTATTCAGAAACAGAATTTCTGTTTTAATTCATGGAATAAAACAAAATTTTGATTTATGGGCCCCAGTATAATGTATTCAGAAAAAGAATTTCTGTTTTATTAGATTGTATAAAACAGAATTTCGATTTATGAGGCCAAGCATAATGTATTCAGAAACAGAATTTCTATTTTATTTGATTGAATGAAATGAAATTTTGATTTAGGGATTCAATCATAATTTATTCACAAATTATAACTGCATAATGTATTCAGAAACTTAATTTCTGTGTTAAATTTAAATGACTATTTAACATCAAATAATTACTAATAATATTCGGTGTTTAATTCAAAATATACATATTCTTTTAATGTTATACAAAATATTTAGAGGCCTGATGGCCGAATGACTAGAGCTCTGGCGCTCTGTGCCATGGATGATTGTAGTGGTTCGGAATCCCCTTTAAACCATAGGTCTCGGTCTTATATGGTTGTAGAGAGTTGGGTGTAGGGCTGACAACCCTACCTCGTAAAAAGAAAAACATCTTTCGTCTTGAAATCTGCCAGTAAGCAGACGGCCTTGGCCCAACATGGTGCTGTTGTGCCACTGATAATGATGTTGACAAAATATTAAAATTAATTGGTACAATTATAATAAATATCTTGATTGGTTGAGTAAATTTATTAAATTTGCATTATGTATCTAAATGGCATGCAATTATTTCAATGTTAATAATTGTAAGTTTTTCTTATTTTTATATATGTAATATAAATACATACGATGTCGCATTTGCTTATGAAATAGAAAGAAAAAAAAATTACTGTATAAAGAATTAAAGTGCATCAAAAGAAAAATTCGTTTTTCTTAACTAAATTATAAGAATTACTTTGGTGAAATCGTCCATAATTCATAGTAATTTTCAAATATGAAAACATTTTCAAAAATATTTGTCCATATTGTTTTTATTATTATTGTTATATTTATTTCTTATAACTACGACTTATATTTCCTATTTACTTATTATTATTACAGTATTATATTTATCCATATTACATCTATTTTATAGATGTTGTTGTTGTTGTTCTAATGCAGCTGGCAATACAGAGACAATAAATCTTTATGCCATAAGCAAGGTCGCGCAGCTGTTACTCATTTAGCACCCAGGGAGCACTTGTAAGTTGAAGATATTTTACGTACGCGAGTAAATTTGTGCTAACATAGAATAATAAAATAGATTAGATTAACATAGATTAATAAAATCTGAAATATATGCTAAAACAGGAAATTTTAAATTTTATTGGTGATTATAAATGGATTACTGCAAAATTTATTATTATTGTAATACATTTATTATCGATGACTATACCAAAATTCATTAATAATCCCAACATAGTTTTGATCGCTGAGTGTATTTATTCAATGTTATAGAATAAAGCATTATAATAATATTGAAGGGTTTGGTTTGTCACTCTACAGACATTTTGTGTACACTTTATACGGGGGTCTACAGTTTTACGTGGATTGCGAACCACTCACAAACATCCATTCCACCACCTGGATTCGAACCTAAAGCATGTTATGCCAAAGGTTTGAGCGCTAGCCATTTGGCCATCAGGCAGCATAACATTGAATGAGATGGATGGAGCTGTATTTTATCGTCATTAATTATTTGTAGATAAGGTCTATTATTAAGACTAATTATTAAACGATATTTAAATTAATAATTGGATAGTTTAAATAGTACAATAATAGTAATAATTAGTTATTTTAATAGTAAATAATATTTTTTGGTTATTTTTCGAGATAAAGCCACGACAACACGAAAAAGTCATTAACCTAATACCAGATACAAGAAAGGACAAAATTGTGCCTGATTTAAAGGTTTCCAATGAAAGACTTAAAATTTTTACAAGAACTTTTACAAATATTTTTTGTTTAAAAAAAAAAGTTATCTGCATATCATTACAGCATGAACCGCCACACTGAACCGCCTGGTTTTCGGTAGAAGATTCGATTTGGCTCATGGGCCACAAATGGTCCACAAAAGATCTCTGGAGATAGGAGATACGATCTTAAAAGAGCATGAGTGACCTTCTCGCGTAGAAGACAATTTTGTTATCCCGGTGGATGGGGGAGGATTTTTCTTGTGAGACACTAAGGCCAGCTTGACTGGCGTCTTAAATAAATGGTAGTAGGCAAGAGCACGTGGGTTTATTTACTTATCGGGGGAGGGGGAGGGGTAGAATGTTTTCTTTGGGCAGGAAGGAGGGGGTTTCAAAACTAAATTTGCCGAAGCATTTTTATGGCCAGCTCCACGAAACATGCAAGTGAAATTCATGCGCTAAACAAAGAGAATTTTATTGTACAGCCGACTAGAAAATAAAAAGGGTGCCGACCACCTGAAACAGCCTCACCGGTAAGGGAACTAACTGATAGTGCAATGTAGTTGATTAAGAAAATTAATTAACATAATTGATTAAGCACTAACTCGAAATATTTTCCTTTATGAAACGCGAGATTTTAAAAGGTTTTGGGGATATAGGGTTTCAAAAATCGACTTTCATGTTCTAACTGAACGATATTACGCATTTTAATTAATTATTTATTTATTTAAATTTGCGTATATGCTCATACGCACTGATATGTTTAAATTTCGCATGCAAATTTATAAATTGTTTGACATTAGTTATTATGCAGGAAGAATCAAAATTCGATCTATTTATGGACAAGAAAACTCAATTTCATCTCAAATTAGTGAGTGCATTTCGATGAAATATTAAAATTTATTTTTCAAAATGTTTTAACTAAAAACTTTTAGGATTAAAAAAAGATAATGTGCCTCACTACTTAATATTTATCGTTCATATAATCAAAATATCCTCTATTTTTCACCAAAAAAAAGAAGCGCCTTAATGTGTTCAATTTGCATAAGTGGATATAATTTGCAAACAAATAATAATAATAAAAATTTTCGAAAAAAAAAAACATTTTTTATATTATAGAAGTTAGAATTTTTGATAACTTCAGTATTTATTGAAACGACCTTCAGTAAATGTCGATGAAAAGTATACATTAGAACTTTTAGCGTTATATTATACTACGAAATTTATTGATTTGATTGTTTATTGATTTTAATATCTTCTATATATAATTAAAATATATGTAGGAGATACAATATTATAAATATTATATATAGAAGTTTAAAAAAATTATCAATATAGATTATATTGATCCTTTTTTTTATGTCCTATTTTTAATTAAAATATATGTAAGAGATAAAATATGATCAATATGTATATTATAAATATTTTATATAGGAGATTCCATTTCCAACGATACTACTTATGTGATTTGGTTTGGTTTGTCGCTCTACATTCATTTTGTGCACACTCTAGGCTAATTAGACCGGGACCTACAGTTTAAAATGGATTCCCAACCATAAACAAAGTATGTTGTCCCATTTTTTACCGACTGGATATAAAAGTTAATAATACATTAAAATTGCAAGCCTATTTGCGTCAACACATAGTTGTGAAGTAACATACTGACGTGAATGTCAATACAAATAGATAAATAAAAATAATTTTGACAAATCAATTTTTCTTTTTTTTTTTTTATTGATACAGAAATCGATCAATACTTATTAAATTAATAAAATATATTACACACCAAATTCTCTATCAGCTGTATTTATTTTTTTTTATATAAATACAGAAATGAAGTATATATAAGTAAGATAATTTTCGACTTTTTTTCTTTTTCTGCGCTTCTAATTATTTTTATCGATGCAACCATAGGCACAGACAACTACAGACGATGTATAAGGATACATCACATTTATTTTGTAGATTCTTATTAGTTTTCATATCTATTCAGATGAATCAGGCGATGAAACGTTAAAACAGTAGGAAAAGTAATATAGTGATTGTTTGACTTTTTGAAAATACACATAAAAAATATCCTTGACTCATGATATCAGATTAAAAATCATTTTAAACATATCAGAACATATTCAAAGTCACTGGCTGCATTTGCTCAGTTTATTATTTAGTCACAAACAGGAAGGAAAAAAAGAAACCACCGAAAATTATTCAATATGTAGGAATTATTTACTACTTATTAATTTCTTGAATCGTAAACATGTATCATTGCTTTATATTTTGATACATTATACTCTGTATGTTGGCAATAGATGACATTATTCAAGTAATTATTCTAATCATTGATGAATGCCGGAATTGTATATAAATGTTAAAGTATTATTAATAATTTTTGGAGAGCGCCTTGCTTTATTTAATCAACGGCAATCTATATGTATATATATTTCATTTCTTATAATATATAACAGAAAGCAAATAATAAAATGTAATAAAGGCAATAATGAATTTCACGTAGGGTGTAACATAAATTTAATAAGTGTTATAACATTTGCTACGAGTTTTTGTAGTAGTAGTAAGTAAGTTCAGTATGTAGGAATTGCTTACTACTTATTAACTTCTTGAACTATGAACAGCATCATTACGGTGTATTTTGGTACATTATACTGTGTAGGCTGACAACGGATGCCATTATTCTAATAATTATTCTAATCAATGATGAATGCCAGGAATTGTATTTAAATGTTAACGTATTATTAATAACTTTTGAAGCTTCTTGCTTTATTTAATCGACGGCAATTTATCTGCATGCATATATATTTTTGACTAACGCTCTGGAGCTCGGTGCCACATGTTTTGGGTTCAAGTCCTGGCGGTGCTATGGGTGTTTGTAGTGGTTCGGAATCCACTTTAAGCCGCAGGTTCCGGTCTAATACGACTGTAAGGCATAGAGCGTAGGAATGACAACCTTACCCCATAAAAAGCAAACATTCTTGTCTAGAAATCTACGAGTACGCAGACGGTTTCGGACCACCATGGGACTGCTGCTCCAATGATGATGATGATATATTTCAGAAAGATTATTATATTGTATATATATATATATATATATATATAACAGAAACCAAATAAAATATAATAAAGCCAATAAAGAACGTCTGGCATGATATTACACAAACTTAATAAGCGTTATAGCATTTGGTTATTATCATTTGTTTACTTTTATGCTTACATATAATCATAGATAATATAAAAATAATGATACTAAACGCACACTGTGAAGAAATTAATATATATATATATATAGAGAGAGAGATATAGATATAAATGAAATAAAAAGATGAAATCATTAAAAAAAATTATTTTACTAGTGCGATATTTGTTTCTCTACTCATCATGAACTCATAACTGTAAACTCATAAATAAACCCGGCAATATCTGTCAGATACTCGCAAGAATATTATTTTAAAATCAAAGTTAATTTCGCATCCTTTCGACAGTTCATTTTTGAATATACGGATGCACACATAATGTATTTTTTCTAAACGTTAGTTTTCACTACTTTGTCCATTATAAAATAAATATATTTTTTTGTAAAAGTGTGGTAAATCTAACGGGCCGGGAAAATGTTCAAGGCGTGCCGCGGGTTGGCCACCCCTGGTTAAAATGAATGTTTCCAATATTAATATTGAACTAAAGTTGAATTATGTGGATTGTTTTAACCTTTTATCAAAAGCAGAAAACCTACATAACCAACAATAATATTTTAAAATAAAACGGACTTAAAATATAGCAAGCTACATTCGGCTCATACTCCGGTCTGCGCTTTCCAAAAAAAATATAAAAACTTTGAGTTTATATATTTAGTTTTCAATTTAAGTTTACTTTGAAACTTTTCGAAAAATATTCTTTTAATTAAGAAAATGGCCACAATCCCTTGTATTGTTTGAAATATCTTTTACTTGCAATGAAAAGACAAAATGCGTGTCATGCACATATTTAATTATTTATTAAATTATATATTTAAAGTTATTGTATATAAAGGTATATAGTTTTGTATTTAAAGTTAAAATTAAGCGCAATAAAGGAACTCTAGTGGAAAAATAAATTTCTTGAGTTAAGGTGGAATTTTTCCTATTCAAGGATTTAAGTAAAATGACCTTGGACTGTTCTCCCCCATAGCTACTTTAAGCTATTGAAAATATTTGAGGAATTTATGTTGACGATGCTCTTGTTGTTGTAAGTCATTCGGCACTTTTGTGAAACACCCCAGCACTTTCGCGAACCTCCTTATCTGCTCAGGCACTTACGTTTTTATCTGGCAATTAACGAGGTACTAACGGGTATTAGATCCATTAACATCTTCATATTAATTAGTAATATTGAATTAAAATACAAGATAGGCTGCTTAGCTAATATTAATATAGCATTGAAAAATAAAATTACTACAAATTAAAAAAGTCGTACTTTAGGGGGAAAGCATTGACGATTTTTTTTTTTTTAAATTGAAGAAGTAATAAAAATTCGATACTATTAGGGACCAGTTTTTCTGGGTTATTGGGTCTAACTTTGAGGTAGACAAGGCACTTTTGGTCCGGCATCCATTTCGAACCAATCGAATTTGGAACAAACTGAGCATAATGCTACAATAAAACACGAAAATGTATTTATAATTGGATTGCAACTGTTTCAGGAAAAGTTTATTTTATTTTCATTTGGTAACTGGGGCAGTTCACGTTTTCGTGTCTTTTTCATCTGGCAATTAACGAGGTATTAATGGGTATTAGATCCATTAACATCTTCATATTAATTAGTAATATTGAATTAGAATACAAGATAGGCTGCTTAGCTAATATTAATATAGCATTGAATATTAAAATGTTGTACTTTAGGGAGAAAAACATTGGCAAACAATTAATAATTAAAAGAAATCTTTGTAAAATTCGGTGCTATTAGGGACCTGTTGCTATGGGTTATTGTGGCCATCTCTGACGTAGACAAGGAACTTTTTGTCCGCCATCAATTTCGAACCAATCGAATTTGGAACAGACTGAAGATAATGCTACAATAAAACACGAAAATGTATTTATGATTGGATTGCGACTGTTTCGGGTAAAATTTACTTTATTTTCAATTTTAGTTATTATTATTATTATTATCTTTAGTGTTTGTGATTGAATAAATAATTGCACGTCAAATACTATCGCAACCAAAATTTGAGTTTTTAAACATACTAAAATAAATAAATACATGGACCTTCGAAATTAAATTGAAAATTAAAAATTTAATTTAATTTTTTGATTAATTAAAAAATGGAAAATTAAAAAAATCTACCTTTGCAAAACATTATGTCCTCCCCTAAACAATTTAATGAATTGCTGTTTAATTAGGCTTTTATTTTCAAATGATAATTAATGTTAAAAACAATTACAGTTAAAAATGAATTAATGTTAAAAATAATTATATTTCTAACAAAAATGGACAAAATAGGGAATATAAAGCATTAAGTTTAAGCACGTTATCAGTAAAAACATAACTCTAATTAAACAGCAATTTATTAAGTGGTTTTATGTTCTTTTTGTAACTTTCTATTGTTTTAATTTATTAAAAAAATAAAATAAAATTTTTAATTTTCCTTTTAATTTTGAAGGTTCATTTTTTTTTCCCCATAAAAAAAACCCAATTTAAATTGGAGAACAAAAACCTTTCGGTTTAAAATAAATAACAACATTAAGATTCGAAGTTGTTCCATTTCTTAAATTTTACACTGCATATTGCTTTCTTTAAAAAATTTTAAATATCTTATTTGCCACTTGTTAACATTGGGGTATTTTTTTCCCCTAATGCAGCGGGCAAACACTTAGACAGACAGCTGTCTTGAATGCCTTAAGGCAAGCGCTGCCCAGACGTTACTCACTCGACCATTCAGGTCCCCTTGTTAACATTGTAAATATATTCCTTATACATTAACAATTTAAATAATCTTTATCATACGAAAACTTTAAAAATCCATTCTGTTGTTGAATCTTCCATGAAACCGCAGTTTATCTTTTCATAGTAATGAATACGAAAACAGCGATAGATACAAAGAGATAAAAGAATTATCAGATAGATTAGCGTCTATGAATGGACCACTAAACACAAATCCAAACAGATAAGCAGATTGTCAACATAATAGGAAAACAATCTAAGCCCTCAGTCCTGTATGCGTTCTTAGCATGACTGGAATTGTATAAAAGAATGCTTATTCAATATATTGCTAATCTCCCCGATTTTGATGAGTACACACCAATGAATCATTGCTAGATCCCTTTTAGTAAGAAACGGTTTAAGCCTTTAGGGCTTTTCTGGGACTGAATTGTCCTTTTCATGTTGCACAAGGCAAGACTGAAATTCAAAAACACATTGTTCTATCATTTGAGAAATGGAAGAGTTGCATTATAATAAGTATTTATGTATGCTAATTATAGCCAATTCTACTATAACTAACTAACTAATTAATTCCATTTCACTACAATCCATGGCCGTCTGCCTACAGCATACTTCCGAAACATGCGATATTTTCTTTTTTTACAAGGGTTATCAGACCAACGTTCAACGCTCTACAGTCATATTAGACCTGGAGCCTGAATGGCCGAGTGGCTAGCGCTCTGGCACTCGGTGCCACAGGTTTCCGGTTAGAGTCCCGGTGGTGCCATGGATGTTTGCAGTGGTTCGGAATCCACTTTAAGCCGTTGGACTCGGTCTCATATGAATGTAAGAGTGTCACGGAGCCCAATCAGACTTCTCACTTCACATCATTCCCAAACTGTATAGGGGCAACTCAGCTCTAGGCACAGTGATGTGATATGGTGCCGTCGGTGAAGTGTAGTAGTTAGTAATAGTAGTAGTGTCACCCTACGTCGAACAGTCATATTAGACCTGGGGCCTGAATGGCCGAGTGTCTGGCTCTCGATGACGCAGGTTTCGTGGCGGTGCCCTTGATGTTTGTAGTGGTTCAGAATTCACTTTAAGCCGTAGGGCCCGGTTTCATATGACTGTAAGAGCGTCACGGGACCCAGTCAGAATTCTCACCCTACATCATTATTCCCAAACCGTAAAAGGGCAACTCAACTCTAGGCACAGTGGTGTGGTGTAGTAGTAGTAGTAGTAGTAGTAGTTATATTAACCCGAGGCCTACGGATTAAAGAGGAATCCAAACTACTAAAAACATCCATGGCACCGCCGGTACTCGAACCCGAAACCTATGGCACAGAGCGCCAGACACTTAGTCCCTTTGAGTGACATATATTACCTATAATTTAAATAAATTTTCAAACAATTACTTCTGACTGTACAGCTTATCAGCAGAAGACGTGCCAAACAAAGAATAAAGATAAAGAATAGATAAAAATACAATATATAGATAAATGTTAGCTATCTAGATAAATACACACAAAAATAAACAATGTTTTGAAGATGACGCAATAGCCACGTGGTGAATATAAAAACTATAACTTGGTATTAATTGAAATATTTTTGAGCAATACTTTTTTTATTTATTTTCAAATGATTACTTTTATAGGAACTTGAAAAAATTATTGAATTATATTTTCGTATTTCTATGAAAAGAAGTAAAATAAGCTTGAAAACAGCGATTTTAATTTCTCATCATTTAAAATTTAATTGTTAAGTATTAATTAAAACTTATTTAACAATTAATTAAATCATTGATTATTAAAATTTAATTATTTAATTATCTATTAAAAATAAAGAAAAAAGGAAAATTTTGAATTATCTTATAAATAATAAATTCAATATTTGCAAATTATGCAATTACCTTTCAATTAAAGATTTGAAACATTTAAAGGCGTTAGAATCTTATTTTATTTTATATATTTTTTATTTTATATTCTACATTCCATAGAATGTTTATTTTAATCCCATATGAAGTTCTGTAATTTGTATTTAATTATTATGATTAAAAAAAAATTATAATCAGCCCCATCAAATAAAATTATTTTATTTATTATTATAATATATTCTTTAAATTATATGCAGGAAATTATTGTAGTTATAGCGCAAATCATTTCAAGGATAAATTTGTGTTATTTGATGCGATTTGCTGAATAGTTGCTGTTCCTTAAATTCTAAGGTGTCTCCCATTCTCCCTATTAGTCAACTAAAATACAGGGTTATTATAAAAAAAAAACTTTCTCGGTATATGAAGAGATAACTATCATACCGTTTACAGAAACTAAATGAAATTTGGGTTTAAGGTTCATATGAAAATATTGAAATGAATATAAGGTTCATATGCGTTCAAGAATCATATGAAAAATAAGAGTTAAACTTTAACAGTAACGAGTACAGTACAAGATTTCGAAAATTTAAACTATCAAAACTACTTTTTTTTTTACCTACATAGTGATCTATATAGTAAATTCTGTTCTAACCTATTTAAATTTAATTTTGAATTTTTGGATTTTTTCAATTCTCACGATTTTTTTTAACCTCTGGGTATTGCCACTGTTTTCATTCTTTTCTGTTTGTCCCCGTCGGAGACAAGGCCCCTGACGGGGCCAGTAAGCTCCAATAATCTTCAATATCATCATCATCATTATTATTGTTAGTTTATTGTTATATAGGGAATAACCATCAATAGCATTAGAACAGTACCTGTAGCACGAAAATCGCCGGAAAGTAACCAATAATAAATGACCAAAAAAATAACCAATAAAGACAGAAGCAAAAGAAAGCAAAATATTTTAATGCGAGTCCCAAATTTTTCCACGTGTGATGATACTTTGCATGAGGCAAATGTTGGATAGCACTGAAGATTGGAATGGAATAGCACTGTTGGAATCTTTCAAACTAGATGCAGTTTGCGAATTGAATTCATACACTTTAGATTTCAGGTATGCGTACAACGTAAATTTAATGCAAGTTCTTTGCTCAACGAATTCAGACATTTCAGAAATCGCCGGAATCAGTTTTAGCATCTCAGAAAGCGAAGCGTAACTCAAATACTAATGTATATTTTGACATCAAATTTCACACAGATGTCAAGGACAGTGCCAGCAACCTACAAAAGAAAATAAAAATTGAAATTCCATAAACCTTGGGAATTTTAAATTGAAAATAGGTCTTACTTTTTGGACACAATAGTAACATTAGCACTAAACCAAGTAAATGTCGAAAGACTTTTCTCAGCATTGCGGCTTAAAAAAATTATACTATATCATCAAGGAAAGAAGTTATTCCATAAGAAGAAATTTAATGTATAATGCATTCTAATAGAGGATTTTTGTGATTTACTTTACTTGCCATCGGCTTTTTTATATTACTTTATTAACTGCTAATTTAATACTGTTATTTTTATAGGACATATTTAAAAAAAAAAAAATAAGTGGTTTGGTTTGTGGCTCTACGGCTAATTAGATCGGGACCTACATTTCAAAGTGGATTCCGAACCACCGCCAGGATTCGAACCTGAAGTCTGCGATATCAAAGGCCAGAGGGCTACCAATTGGCCATCAGGCCGCCAAATAATGAATGAGGAACGAGTAATTTCAAGTGAAGGAAAAACTACCTTTTTAAAATTGTAAAAAAAGATAATTTGTTATACAAAAATAGATTTTATAGTTACACGAGTTCAAAAAAGGTCATTGAATTTATTTCACCAATTTTCTAAATTCATTAGTAAAAAACGTAGTTCATTAAGTTACAATAAAGTGTTTAAATGTTAATATTTAAAACATTTTTAAATATTAACATTTATAATTCTTTTTTTTTTTTTTTTTTTTTCAAATTACTAAAGTGTATGACTATTTAAGCATACGTAAACCATTTCATGCACATTATTTTGAATGTTGGAATAACATGTTTGAAATTAAGACATATCACCCCCCCGAATGTGGGGTCTAGCAGAAGACCCCCCAGAGGCAGTTTTAAAGTGCTGTGGAATGCACCATTCGAAACTTAAGACTTCAAGGGTAGAAGAGTCAAAATTCTAACAATAAGCTAATCAGGTATCCTTAAGACCCGGGGGCGAATTCCAACTGTCTCCAAAGCATTGGGCAAACTTTGAAGACAGCCGAAGAATTTTCCCTCAAAGGCACCATGTTAGTATTCAAGGTACTGGAATAATCGAAGCGATGAATTGATTTACTTTTCCAATTTATTTTAATTAATTAAATTTATTTATTTGGTAATAAGAAGTATCAAAATAAATAATTTTATTTGTAAGAGTGAAAAAAACAACAACATGATTGAGACAAACCTACATTTATAATAGGATTTAACTTTGCAGTATTAATTAACATCCATTACAAAATTTACAATAAGTTGCAATTGCGAATCCAGAATGTAAGATTTAATTATCGAAACAGGTAAGTTGCTTGTTGTCTTACTTTTATGATATTCCTATTTTATTATTCCCTTTTTAAATTTTTTTTTTCCTGTATAATTTTCATTATAAATTAATTACGTTTACTGTTACTTAGTTTCATAATGCGAATGCAAATTGAAGACAGTATTATGAAAATGCGTTTTATTTGTGATGCATATACTGCATTTGCTTATGTATGCTTTAATATAGAAACTTTTAAAGAAAATCCCCTTGAAAAAATCTTTTTAAAAAACATTAATTAAAGAATGTTTAATGTTTGTTAAGTAAGTTATTCATTAATTAGTACGTCGAATATAATTTTGATGCATCTATAACATATATGAAATATATAATTAAGGCTTTTTGGTGTAGGGTAATATCAATTTTATTATGAGGTTATAAAGCCAGTTGCCAAGGTGCGCGGAATTATCCAACAGTATAGATCAGGGGTGGCGAACCCGCGGCCCGCCTTGATCATTTTCTGGTCCATTATGTGTGCATCCATCTATTTAAAAATTAAGTGCCGAAGTTATGATAAGAAATTAACTTTAATTTTAAAATAATATTCTTGCGAATATGTGACTGGTATTGGCCGTTTCACTTACGAGTTTACAGCTACGAGATCGCAAAATAATTCAACTCTATTCTGCGAGTTCATGATGCGCGCGCATTGATTTGCAAAAGCTAAGTGAAAGAAACACATATCGCACTCCTAAAATAAATATTTTTTAAGTGATTTCATTTTTTTTTATTTCGTTTATATTTATATATTTTTTTATATTTCCTTTTTAGTTTTATATATTTCTTTACAATGCGCATTTAGTATCATTATTATTATATTATTTAAGTTTACATGTAACAATAATAGTGAGTACAAAAATATCTCATTATGTTTCATTTTTTCACTCCCAAAAAATGTCTATAGTGTGTCTAAATGTAATAGGGATATATAATTTTATATACGGCCCGCGGAGTTAGGATGCATATCCAAAGTGGCCTGCAATATCATTTGGGTTGGCCACCCCTACTATAGAATTTATTCCTCCATCAGGCCTTGTTTAGATTTCAAATGGATAAATTGATAAAAACAAAATGGCGCTATTCTGATGAAAAATTCTGTTAATATTTACAGATGGAAATTTTATTAATGTTTATTAATTGAGACTTGATTTAAAGGGGCGAAATCAAAGACTGCCTCTTTGTGGTTAAGCAAATGACCATTAAAAAGCCTATATAGATGTATAAGGATCTTGTGAAGACTCTTTAATATTATTGATGGCGATTAAAAAACCACCTAATGCATAAGTAGCATGCATATTCGAATAAAGTGACGTTTCTTGGGATATTTCTCCCAGTCTGCCAAATGCAGCTTTCAAGATTTTCAAGATAGAACGATGGTAAAGTTTCCGGTTACGACCATTAAAATAATTATATGTGAAAGAAAATTTAGAATTACCTTTCTGCAAGATATTCAAATTATTGAAAATGTGCATTTGTGACCATTTTATGCAAATATGCACACAATATAATAAACGCATGTCTGCAGTTTTTTATTGTATTATTACACATAAAATTATGGGTATTGTTATAGGTAGCAGAGTCCGTGGCTTCCTTGAAAACTTTCAATTTTTTTTTTTTTTAATTCCTTTCACGAATTTTTTTTTTAATTTAATTTTTTTAATTTATTTTCTTCACGAGGTTTATTATTATGATTATTAAATTTCTTTCCACCAGCTTTTTTAAAAAAAATTTTTACGAATTTTTTAATACGTAATATTTATTTAAATTTAAAAGCAAAGCTTTTAATGCTGTCATTTAAAATCATTCAAATTGCTATATTTTGCCATTCAAATCGATTAACCTAAAAATTTGTTTTCAGCAATCATGTTTTTAATCATTCTTAGTTGCAATTATATAAAAAATTAGATCGATAAGAATATACCAAATTTTGTTCAGTATCAATATTATTAAACGCAATTAATGTTGATTACAAACAAATGTTGCATAATTTTCATTCAAAACAGAAAAAACAGCCAACCTTATTTAGTATTACTGGCTCAGTAGAAAAAAATTCATTTATTCATTATTCATAGCATAAAATACATTGTATGGATGGACTTAGCGATTAAAAGCGTTACACATCAAGCCAGATATAATTCATTATAACTTTTAATACTGTCGTTTAAAATCATTCAAATCGCTATATTTTATAATTCATTACCCAAATAAATAATTTAGATATTTTTAGCAAAATAAATAATTAAGATATTTTTAGCAAAATAAATAATTAAGATATTTTTTGCAAAATAAAAATTCAGCTGAAATGCAAAAAAGAAAATTGCTATTTCTATCAATAAGTATAGTAAAAAGTACGAATAAATCATTTCTACCTGTAGAAAACATCAACAATACAACCAAACATACCAACACAAATACCCAAAATACCAACATTAATACAACAACTAAAGAAAACAAAATACCAAATACCAATTTCTATAATACCAACAACAAATTACCAGCTGAAATACAAAAAAGAAAATTGCTATTTCTATCAATAAGTATAGTAAAACTCGTAGAAAATACTAACTCTAAATTACTGAATCGGCTTTCAAAAGCAGCTTTAAGTTTTCTTATTTCTCTTGAATATATTTGATGTAATTTTGAATATATGGAGGCACACATAATGTATTTTTTAATACATTGGTTTTCACTACTTCAGCCATTCTAAAATAAATATATTTTGTGAAAGTGCGATAAATCTCACGGGACGCAAAAATATTCAAGGTGGGTAGCGGGTTGGCCACCCTGCTCTAGATAATTACAAAAAAAAATGTTCCAAAACTATCACAATAGTAATTTTTCTTTAAAAACATGAAATGTTTATAAAATCAAATACTTTTTTTTTTTTTTTTTAAGTACGGAGAGCACTAATTACAGGTAATCTCCAGAAAGACTACAGGTCTATACTCTACTTTCTTCAAAAGTACAGTCTACCTAAGTACAATAGTCTACTTCTACAGGTAGTCTCCAGAAAAAAAAATATTCTACTTTTGAAAACCAATAAAATTTTTATTTGACTTGCCGACTTAATGGTAATTTTCGAATCACTTTCTTTTTGAATATACTATTATCCCGTTACAGACACTATGTCGCCATTCTTTATTTTAGCAGTCGGGTACTGCTTGTAAATGTCAATCTATGTCCCTTATTGTAAATCGTTACTTTATTCCTTGACGACTACTAACGTTTGTCTAGTAAGAGAAAGAATTCCTATTGATGGTAAAACTGCGACGTAACAAAAAGTAAAGCTTTTTTTTTTTAAATATTGAAATGGAGATCCTTAATGGGCTACAAATACGTGATTATTGCAATGTAATTATGTAATTATTACAAATACGTGTGTAATTTGTACCCATTATCGGCTCATAAGCTGATTGGCTTATATTCGGAAATATATACAGTAACCATTACGGATAAAACAAATATTTTAGAGTACATTAAAAAATGCAGCTAAAATAAAATGTACATAAATAACGACTTAAGAATTCTAATTAATTTGTCTAAATTTTAATTAATATCATTTAATTCAATAATTTTAGTTAATTACTTAATTCATTAATTTTAGTTAATTACTTAATTCATTAATTTTAATTAATTTCATTAATTAATTTATATCTGTCACAAAAAAGTTAAACAGAATAATATTTCTTAAACATTGGAGGAAAATGATTGCATTTTTTATAATCGGAGATAAATAACAGGATTTCTACCCTTTTTTTTTTTTTTATATAATTAAGATCCCTTGAAAATAGCTGCCAAAAATGACCTCCATCAAAAAATATCATAACAATAACATATCATAACAGAATAATAACAATAATATATCATAATAACAATAACATATCATAACAGAAGTTTATAGTAAGTTACGTAAGCAAATACTATAAGCAAAAATTATAAATTAAAAGCTTTTTAAAGCGTATAGTATATAATGATATGATAGAGTTCAATACAGTTCAGTATATACTCCGTAACAATTAAAATACGTTTCATGCAATTTTAAAAACGAAAATATTAAAAATAAAAACTTTGGAAAAACCAAATTAAGAGTTTTTTATTACTATAATTGTCTCAGAATGCACTGACTTTTCTCATTAATAAATAAGTATTATTTTTGGCATGGTAATGTTCAAATAAAAGATTAATAAAATTGCTTTAATTTTATAAAATGGATAAAGTTTTATCAGACATTTAACAAAACATTAACGAAATTTTAAAATCAAAGCTTATTTTGTTGAAATTTGAAGTATAGTCAAACCTATTTTTATGCGGTATTGTGAATTTTTTTTTTTTTTTTTTTGAACGATATATAAAAAAATTTTTTCATCAAATACATATTATGAATAAAAGTTGATTAAAAAAATGTAATTCAAAAGAAAACAATAGATGGCTGTCAAAATAACCTGCAAATTAAAAAAAAATCAACAGATGGCCCTCATGGTATTATATCATCCCATTACTACGAAATTTTTATAAGGGACTTTTTTTTATGCGGTCGCTATTTATCGCAGAAAAAAATGTTTTCTTAAATGCGTTGCAAACAATATATTTATAGCTATTTATAGAGTCTCAAGATATTTTTTGTGCGATTTCTTTAATGTCGTCCCTATTACCCGCACAAAAATATTTGATTGTATGTGCTTTCTTTCAGAAAAAAAAAAAAAAAAAAAAATCATTAATTTTCGAACTATTTATGAAAACTTTATTTCCTGACACTTTCTAATTTTACGGCCTGATCCCCAATTGGCTAACGCTCTGGCGTTTGGTACCACAGGCTTCAGGTTCGAATACTGTCAGTGGCATGGATGTTTGTTGGGGGAATCGGAATCCACGTTAAACTGTAGGTCCCGGTCTAATTAGCCTAAAGTGTGCACAAAATGAACGTAAAGCAACAAATGAAACTTTCTAATTTTACGGCCTGATCCCCAATTGGCTAACGCTCTGGCGTTTGGTACCACAGGCTTCAGGTTCGAATACTGTCAGTGGCATGGATGTTTGTTGGGGGAATCGGAATCCACGTTAAACTGTAGGTCCAGGCCTAAATAGCCTAAAGTGTGCACAAAATGAACGTAAAGCGACAAACAAGACCTTCTAATTTTATGGCCTGATCCCCAATTGGCTAACGCTCTGTCTTTTGGTACCACAGGCTTCAGGTTCGAATACTGTCAGTGGCATGGATGTTTGTTGGTGGAATCGGAATCCACTTTAAACTGTAGGTCCCGGTCTAATTAGCCTAAAGTGTGCACAAAATGAACGTAAAGCAACAAATGAAACTTTCTAATTTTATACACACATGTATAAGGTGTTGTCTAAACCAATCTTTATTGAATTATACCACTCTAATGTTATCTTGCATGTACAATTATAATTTGATTGAATTTATAAATGTTTTCAACTTTAATTTCAAAGTTTAATTATACGAAGTTTTAAGTTTTTGCTTTGTTAAAGTTTGGTTTGTCGCTCTGCCGTCATTTTGTGAACACTTTAGGCTAATCGGACAGGGACCTACAGTTTAACGTGGATTTTGAACTACCAACAAACATCCATGGCCAACTACAGGATTCGAACCTGTAACCTATGTTCCAGAGCGCCAACCAATTGGCCATCAGGCCGGACTTTGTTAAGGAGAAAAAGAAAGATGTTTTTTCAAACTGATTTTTATTCATTTAAAGCAATAAACATTTCTCATTCCAATCATTCTAGTTTTATAATTATTATTATTAATGAAAACACATATATAAGATTTCACAAGTCATACTGTATGGATGATGGTCAACTGGCTAGCGTTCTAGTCTTTGGTACCACAGGCTTCATGTTCGAATCCTGGCAGTGCTTCGGAATCGACGTTGAACTGTAGGGCCCGGTCAAATGAGCCGAAAGTGTGCACAAAATGACAGTAGAGCGACAAATCAAACCTCAAACTGCGTAATATTAAGATTTTGTTCTGGCGCTCGATGCTACAGGTTTCGGGTTTGAGTCCCGGCGGTCCCATGGATGTTTATAGGGGTTTGGAATCCACTTAAAACCGTGGGTCTCGGCCTAATATGACTGTAAAGCGTTGGACGGGGAGCTGACAACCCTATCTTGTAAGAAGAAAATATCTCCTGTCTCAAAACCTGCCAGTAGGCAAACGACCTTGGTCCACCATGAGGCTGTTGCGTCATTTATGAGGATGATACTTTATGGAAATATACAAGCAGGCTTGAAAAGCGCATTTAGATACAATAAATTTGCTCTTTACATTTTCAGATAATCGCAATTGATTATTTATCTGTGACTATTTATTGGAGATTATAATGAATCACATTCTCAGTAAACACAAGATATTCAGATGAATTCCGTAATCTTTATTGAAAATAGGAATTACAAATCCTTCTATCAGAGCAAAAAAGGATTACTGCATTATCTCTTCTAATGCTAGTGAATCAGGAAAATAAGTTCGTATTATCAAAATTCATTTATTCCCGTTTGCACATATATATTTTCTTAAACTTGGAGATGGGTGCCTTTTCTTATCTCTCATTCAAGATGAACGTCAGAATTGGCTGAATTATCCGTTTTTTTAAAATTATTTTTAACATAAAAATGTATTTTGGTTTTATCTTAATTATCCATATTATTCTGAGAACGAGTTTATAGTAATGTGTGTTAATAATAATTACGTAATACCCCTGGCCAATAAAAACTCTATGTTAAGTGGCTTAATCAATAATCGAATAATTATCAATCTAATATCTATCTATTAATTTAATCAATAAGTATTTATTAATAATACTTTAAAATTTGCGATTTTTTTGGGTCATTTCCCAAAAATCGAAAACAGGATACGGCGAAAACTTGGACAAAAGTCTCCCAGGCGGTCTTTTCTGATTTTTCTTTTGACTTTTTTATTTAAAAATATTCACGACTGTAAAAGTTTCTTATATTTTTTTTTTCTAATGACGCTGGCAAATACCTAGACAGTTATCTTTATGCCATAAGCAAGGGCCGTACCGACGTTACTTATTTAGCACTACCCAGAGAGCTTGAAGATATGCTATGGACGCGAGTAACACTACCCCTACAACGCTCTACGATCCTATTAGATCCTATTGGGATCAACGATTTAAAGTGAATTCCGAACCACTACAAACATCCATGGCACCGTCGGGTTTAAACTCGAAACCTGTGATACCGAGCGTTAGCCACTCGGCCATCGGGTCCCCCTTTCTTCAGATATTTATGAAAAACTTTTACAGTCATGAATATTTATGAATAAAAAAATAAGAATTTCTTCTTCATTGTCTCAACAGCCCTTGCTGGCAGATTTCGAGACAGGTGAAATATTTTCTTTTTACGGGGTAGGATTGTCAGCCCCAACTCTCTACAGTCCTATTAGACAAGGGACCTACTATTTAAAATGGATTCCGACCATTACAAACATCAATGCCACCACCGCAGGGACTCAATAATTTCTTAACTAATACAAATTTAAAATCAATTTTGGCTTTTTAAAATTTGTTAAATTAATGCAATTTGCTGTTCAATTTTTCAGTAACTTACTTTGTAGCAAACGTTATCTACATGTACTAGCATATCATTCAACTTATTTCAACTTTATCATTCAATTTTTTTTTTTAAATCTACTTTTTGAGACTGAAGACATATAATAGCTATTTGCGGTTGTTACATTCGGCATATGTTTTCGTGTCTACAAAATAAAATTACCGCCCATGTATTCCTTTGTTTGATCAAAGTCAGCTGCTCCGTTGTATTTGTTATCATACCAGTAAAGAAGCCGCTGGGTGCTATAAAACTCCAATAATCAAAAGCATTCATTTGACCACAAGACCTCACGGGAGACATTCATGGATCACCTATTGGAATACATCCTTTCTTTACTTTTAACACAAAATGTCAACAAACAGCAAGGGATGTCTTCAGGAGAGAATGGAATTAGCACCCCTTCAATGTCGTGTGTTTTGTGGCTACCGGTTTTGTATACAAAGAACACTAAACAGTGCCCTCGGGGAGGACATTTGAATGTAACCGTCCCTGCTTATCGTAGGGTGAAAAAGACAATAAAGGATTATCAAAAAAGCGGTGGACTCTTATCTTATTATCGATGTCAGCTGATTTACAATCGCTATCAAGTCTCACCATTTCCGAAAGCGGTGACCACAACAATGACGTTAGCAACAATGCTGCAGTTAGCACTCCTTGCTCGTTAGCTATGCACATTGCTAATGCGCCAGGGTTCAGGCTGATTTGCCGCTTAACAAGTTTAAATAAATTTTAATAAATTTATTCTGTCAAAGAGGACTCTTCATTTTACTTTAATTCTGCCAAAAAGGACTTGATTGACCGAGTGGCTAGCGCTCTTTCCCTCGATACCACAGATTTCGGGTTCGAGTCCGGCGGTGCCATGGATGTTTGTATGTTTGTAGCACTCCTTAAATTACACAATCCTTACCTTTATCTTATTTTTAACTTGTAAATCAAGATGAAATATGATTGTTCAACAGAAGGGCTATCAGATTAAATAGAGTAAAAAATTTAATTTTTAATTTTTTTTATATGCATATTTTTTAAATCGTTACAAAAATATGTAAACACTCTCAATAAATGTGTATAATTAAAAGAGATTCGATTTGTAATTTTTTGCACACTTTGGGCTGATTAGACAAGGGCCTACTGTTTAACATGAATTCCCATCCATGGACAAGCATACATTTGAACCTGAAGTCTGTGGACCTGAAGCCTGTGGTATTAATGGCCATATATATATAAGTGCATAGATAATTTAAGTATAATAAGCATTTTATAGATTAAATTTTAATTAAGATTCACAATTCTTCATGAAAATTCAATATTCTGTATTGGCTTATACATTTTATTATAAATAAAAGAGAATGAACAATTGTTGCTATTTAAAGAATCGATAATTAAACGTGCATTTGCAATTAATCTCAGACTTATTTATTTTTAGTTATTAGCGCATACTCGCAGTAACAGACTCAAAAATTGTAATTTAATGTAAGAAATATGCGGAAAACATTATTTATATTAACGTTGCTGTATGATACGTTTTTTCGTAAATTTAATTTATTTTTATTTTTCATTAATACACTGAACGTCCGCGGGGAAAAGTGTTACGAACTTTTAATTGTATCTGAGTAACTTAACTTACTTCTTTCTTTTTATCATTTAACTTAATAGCGTAAATTTTCTTTTTTTTTTTTTAATCTAAATTCACGATATAATTTCAATAATGTTAATTTAACTATATTAATGCTTATGTGGAGTTTTTCAGGGTATATTTACCCCATTGGTACTCCGAAATAGGTACTGCCGTTTCCGTTTTCGCTATAAATGCCACAAATCATCTGTACAATATCTTTTCTTTTGTTCCTGAGATTGTTCTTGTATTGCACTTTATAATGATACTTTCATAATGACATTTAAAATAGTCTGTTTGGTTTATGCCATGATCATCATCAAATGAGGGTTTTCATCATCTAATGATATTTCACGCGTAAGAAAGTCGCCTGACTCGATTGTTGTAATCGCTGATTTCAGATCACAACAATGCTGCGTTACATACGATTGCGATGCTTACGATTGTGACAATGTGTAGAAAGCATTTCGCGTCGATTGTCAGAGTGCCTCGAGTGAGTTTTCCAGGATTTCTGCAATGCGTCTCGCAAATGCGAGGCAGTTACACGTAAAAAATCTTCCGAAAGGCCTTGCCCTTCCCTTATCACTCGTCGGCGGCCTATTCTTGATGTGCTCAAGTAGTACGCCAGTTCTCTGGAGGGGCCTGTGTCCCACACGCTTGGTGTGCTCGTCACAACACGAGAGGAGTAGACCAGGGATGGGCTAACATTTTCGGTCGCGGGCCAAAAGACGAGAAAAAAAATTAAAAGTTTGGTGGGCGAAGATTAATTTTTCTAACATTTTAAGAACAATATGCAAGTATTACAATTTAAATATGTTAATGAGATGAATGAAATTACGATTTCATTTTTAAAAGTTCCTTATAGTGAGCTTCGAAGTGAGATGTACTGATTCTAAGGAACGAGGCTAAATGCTCATCGGTCAGTCTACTTCTGAAATAACTACTGTAAAAAAAAAAATTTCAAGTCCATTCATCATTAAAAGCACGGCACTCTGAATCAACTTTACGTTTACAGTAGCCGTCTTGGGGTAGAAATAGTTTACGAATAACCCAAACAAGCACTACGCTATACTTTTAATAATTTCACCACTATTCACAATGATGCTATAGGTCCGCAATCTGTCCATACGCAATCAATAATATTAGAACTCGCGCCAAAAGAAAAAGCCGCTGGCTGAAGCTTAAAATGCCACATGTGAGGTCTAATTCATCTGTATTGGATTGTCATATGTCTGCTCCACGAGAAAGCGATAGGCGCCAGTCTACAGCTATAACTTAGAAAGAACTTCCGCTTTTAACACTGTACCGATTTAAAGCTGATTGTGCTTGATATTTCCGTCGATTTATGTTTTGCAGAACAAAAGTTGAGAAAGTGAAAAGATCATCAGTCCTTTGAAAAAAAGGAAGATAGAAAAAAAAAAAAGAATATTTAATCAAAGTAGAAAAGAAGATGGAGATATGCTATCCAATCCCAATCAACTTCATCTTGAAATTCTCTTATGAAATCTCCACTTAATGTTTGACATGCTGATATCCAATCCCAATAAACTTTATCTTGAAATTCTCGAATAAAATCTTCACTTAATTCTTGATATTCGGATATTTTCCTCCAATTAACTTTATCTTGAAATTCTCTTATGAAATTTTCACTTAGTTTTTGACATTCTAATATCCAATACCAATCAACTTTATCTTGAAATTTTCTTATGAAATTTTCACTTAGTTTTCGATACATTAATAACTGACACCAAACAACTTTATCTTGAAATTCTATCGTAAAATCTTCACTTAATTTTTGATATTTGGATGTTCCCCACCAATCGACTTCAACTTGAAATTCTCTTATGAAATCTTCACTTAATTCTTGATATTCGGACATATAATACCAAACAACTTTATCTTGAAATTCTCTTATGAAATCTTCACTTAGTTTTTGACATCTTGATATACAATACCAAACAACTTTATCTTGAAATTCTCGAATAAAATCTTCACTTAATGTTTGACATTCAGATATTTTTTCCCAATCAACTTTATCTTGAAATTCTCTTATGAAATCTTCACTTAGTTTTTGATATTTGGATATTTTCCACCAATCAACTTTATCTTTAAATTTTCTTATGAAATCTTTACTTAATGCTTGATATTTTAATATTTTTTTCCAATCAAATTTCTTTGAGGATATTAGATCATTCATTTATTTAGAAAAAAAATTTATAAATCAAAATCAGATAATTTTTCAATATAAAGGTAAGCTTTTAATGACAAATCTTTCGTTTGTTCTTTATTAAGAAATGATAGATATTTTTTAAATTGAGAGTCACTTTTACCATAGGTTATAAGATTAATAGGATTTAATTCATTAATTCTTCCATAATATAATTTATGAATTGGTTCATCATTCTCCTCAAGAATGATTGTTATAAAAGGATTATAATTAAGTTCCCTTAAATGAAAGGTAATTTTCATCAGCATATCTGTTTTGAGTCTCAAATCATGAGTTAATAATAATGAAGTGAATTTATTAAAAACAATTTCAAACGAAGCAGGATAAGTATGCATTATATATTCCTGAGTTGCTAAAAATGTTTCATTAGGAATATATAATCCATCATGATCTCTCGTTAGCATATTATCAGGTTTTTTATCATTTATTTTTGTTTTTTCATCAACATATTGTTTATGTACTGCATCATTTTTATCTTGAGGATCAGAAAAATTTTTTAAAGGAATGTTATTCACATTATAAAATTTTTCAATAGGAATAGTATTCTTTAGACTTAAAGTTAAAGCATTATTCTCTAAATATTGTTTGTTAACAACATTCAAGTTATTGATATGATCTTTAACATTTCCAATAATTTTATTCCTTGCGTCGAAATCACCATGTTCTGAATGAATTGAACTTCTTTTTTGAAATTTAACTATATCTGATTTTAATTCTATTTTATTTGAATCAACGTATGATTTAGTTGCAACATCACTTATATCAACAGGTTCATCTACATTTTTTAATTTTTTCTTTTCCATGTCATAATTACCATCATCTGTCAATTTAAAACCAATTCCTGGAGAACCCCGAGGTCCTTTTTTCATTTCTTTTCCTGAAATTCCAAAACGATATACCTATTCATTTATAAGACTGAAAATTAATCTATCAAAGATGATAAAGTTTTAAATGATTTATTTGTCATGTTCATTATCCCCTTTCTTTTTACATTTATAATAAAGTAAAATTTGTACTTCTTGGCAGGTGTATTTCTTAAATTCCAGGAAAATTCAATATTTAAGTTTTTAACATTTATAAAAGGTGGATGATTAGATGTATCAAAAGGTATAATAGGATAGAGATTTATATACTCATCAAGAGCTATTAAGCAACCTGATTCAGTATTTCTTATATTCCCAAAAATTTTCAAAAATTCTAAATAAGGTAAGGAACAATTGATTTCGCCTTCTTTAATACTTAACTTATAACCGTCTTTTGGATACCTGATATCATTGATAGTAATAGAACAACTTATTAAATCTAAATTATCAAAAACCATATTATTTTGATTTTCATTGTTTTCTCTCTCTACATATTGAGGAATAACTAATATACTTACAATATCATCTGCTAAGAGTTTAACAGGAATAGTGCCACTGCTATCACCAAGGGAATCGGATTCTCTTAATATTGGAGCAACCCATTCTATTTCAAGATCTTCATTAGATTCTAAAAATGCTAGATACTTAACTGATACTTCAGGATTTAATCTCACATGAGGTAGCCACAAAGTTATATTAGGAATGCTCACTTTATACACTTGATTATTCACATTTGTGTATAACATATTATTAACGAGTTCGTTTCTCATAAATTCAAATTTAACTTCAATACCTGTCATTAACTTTCTAAAATCGTTAAAAAATCCAAACCATTGATACAAAGGTATAACTATTTTAGTTAATTTACTTCCTTTTGTTAAGTTATATCTTTGATCGAATCCTTTATTATATTTTTCCTTCATCTTTATTTTCTTAATCAAACTAGGCATTTTTTCATCATCTACATGAGTTCCTACAAATGTAAAGGGCTCACGATCTGAAGAATCAGCAGTATCTTTAAAAATAAACATATTCGTCGCTTCAGATGACTCATAATCCTTTGTAAAATTACCCAATGAATGAATAAAATGAACGAGTGAAGGTTTAGAGATCTCTTGAATTATATGACCATCTATTTGTAATGTTCCTCTTATGAATACATTTCCTGTGTTTACTAAAGTGACGTTATCTTCAACATTATCAAGAATTTTAACATCTATACAAATATAACCGTCCGAATATAAAATAGCATCGTTCGTATCACTAATCGTAAATGTATACATTTGTTGACTTTTATCAGGATCTACAACGTTTCCGTCTACCCTATGTTCTTTATAATAAACATTTTCAATATGATTTTCATCATACTTAGTCATCTTTGAAAAATCCCAAATTTTTTCCATTTATTAGGGATGAAAAGTTAATGAAGTCTCTTTAATCCAGATCCTAATAGCTGCTTAAATTTATTTCTTATTAAATCTCTCGATTTATCTTCAATTACATGCTTAGTTTCATCAGCTAATATTTGAAAACCTTTTTTAGCTATCGATTTTAGAGCATCTGTAAAAAGACCACCACCATAGTATCTTTTACCTCTAGAGTACAACCTATGTTTATTGTATTTCATTTATTATAGTCGAAAAAGACTTAATCTAATACGAGTTTATATATCACTCTCTGATGATTCAAATCGATGATATTATCATCTTGATCAGTTATATACATTTTGACACTATCGATATAATCGTTTCTATTCACCTCTTCAAATAAAGGATTTATTTCATTTATTACTATCATACTACCAGGAGGATTTAAAGGGGAAAATAGGTATAATATATCACTAGTTCCTTCATTATATAACGAAGTGATAAGATCACAATGTATAAAAAGATCATCAATTCCTTTGGATATATCAGCTATATATTTCCCTCTTTGCTTAGGCTGATCATAAACTTTACTTTCAAAACCTTGCTTGATGCACATCAAATATAATAGGAGACTTTCCGTTAAAATGATCTTCTATTTCCTCATTTAATTCAGAAATCATGCAATTACCGTTTGGAATTGTTATACTGTGTTCAACTCCTAAATCAGTGTATTTTATTACATTATTGTTAAATTTTTCGTGAATATTAAACCATGAATTCCACAACGACATGTATTTTAGTGCAATTTTTCTAGCTTTAAAGGGTATCCTAAATACAGTTTTAAAATCCTCTGATTTCTCAGCATCTTTTGAATCTAAAGTTAATGTTCTCATTTATTTAGAACTAAATTTTCATTATGATCACTAGGATATTGAGTAAAAGAATAAATAACAGGAGCTGGTGAATTACCTTTATTTCTTTCAGTTATATACTTCATGCAGAAATAACCACATTTCACAGAATCAAATTTTTGAAGAAACCCGTATTATATATAATTTTCTTTCCTGATGATTTTAAATAGGTTTCAATACTTTTAGGACATTTTGGCTTTGAAAATGAAATTCCTTTAATCTTATACTTACTAAAAGGATCAAAATATTCAACAAAATCATATTGGGGATCATTATAATAACAAACCCAGTGAGTGCCAGATCCAGTTGAAATATCTAAATTAACGATTCCATTTTCAAATTTTCTCATATTTTTAGATAATGTATCTATTGTGAAAACATCTCTAAATCCTTTTTCTTTTTTCATATTTTGATTAATTACTTTATTGGTAATCCCCAATTCGAATATATCCCCTTTCCAAGTTTTTTTTTTGGTTTAGTACCGGAACCTGAAATTTTATTTAATATTTTTTTAGTTCCCCAGCTCGCAGCTCCGAGTCCTAAACTTGTTAAAATCGGAATAAGAAACTGTAAAAATCCTCCATTTTTCTTCAATTGAGTTTTACTTATCGTAATTCTTTTTCCTTGATTAATTTGATTAATCTGCGTTTTTGTTAAATACATGTTTGAAATTAGGTGATTTAGATTTATCGATTTGTAAGCTAATTTCTTCGTTTTTTCTATATGCCGATTTCAATTTACCTAACTGTCCATCACTCAGATGAACTTTTTTCTCAATGTAGTTACTCATTTATTAAGGATGAAAATCATTTGAGTCCTTAATTTACCATTAAATTTCTTCACTCGTAAGAAACTGCATTAGGGATTAGTAATATACACGAAAAAAAAAAGTTTTCATACATACAATAGAATATATAGTTTTAATAGATACAATAAAATTTTATTTTTCCAATGTTCAACCACACGACATATCGGTTACCCGATCATTGCTTTGTATACAAAACAGTGTAAAAAAAAAAAAAAAAAAAAAAAAAAAAAAAAAAAATGATGTCAACCATGAAAAATTCTCCAACTCCGAAAAGTCACCAAATTGGCATAAAACCTAATTGGGTAATTTCTTAACAAATATTGATTCAATTAAAAAAAAAAGAAAAAAAAAAATCAATTGACCTAGATTTCGTATTAGACGTATCTCTGCCTTTTAATGTATATTTTGCCCATGCATAGACGGTTTCGTTTGTCGCTCTACGGTCATTTTGTGCACACTTTACGCTAATTAGAACGGGGCCTACAGTTTGATGTGGATTCCGAACCACTCACAAACATCCATGCTACCGCCAGGATTCGAACCTGAAGCCTGTGGGATTCATACTAGGGCCTATAGGTATTCATACCTAGGCGGACACACACCAAACTTGGATCTACATGGATTCGAATTCTGGCGCTGGCATAGATGTTCGATAGTGGTTCGGAATCCACGTTAAACTGTAGGTCCCAATTTAATTAGCCTAAAGGAGGGGTAGTCAAACCGCGGTCCGCCTTGGATTTTTTCCGATCAGTGAGATTTATCACACTTTTACAAAATATGTTAATTTTATAACGGCCGAAGTAGTGAATACAGCTGATTTCGAAAGCCGGTTCAGTAATTTAGAGTTAAATAAATACAACAAAATTTTTGAAATATATTCATTTCCCTTTCATGTTGTAATAGAATCGGCACCAGAATATCTTCAAATGAAACTGGTTGACTTACAATGCAATATTGAATTAAAAAAAACATTTTATATCAATATTTTTACATTTCATGCAAACATCAAAAATAGATTTTTATAACACTTACATCACAAAAGAGAAACTTTCCAATTTGAGAAATCTGACACAAAAAGTTGCTAGCGCTTTTGGTTCAACTTACACCTGTGAAATTTTCCGAAAATGAAATTGACCAAACACAAAACACCCTCAAACATAGCGGACGCTAACCTGCAAAACTAATCAAGATGTGCAAAGATCCAAATTGAGATCGATTTGCAAAAGCGCAAGAGTGAAGAAACAAATGTCGCACTCGTAAAAGAAATATTTTTTAATGATTTTATTTTTCAATTTCATTTATATTTATATATGTTTTATATTTCTTTTTTAGTGATATATATTTCTTTACAATGTGCATTTAGTATCATTATTATTAATTTTCTATGTTTACATGTAAGAATAATAGTAAACACAAAAATACTAACTCATTATGTTTCAATTTTTCACTCCAAAAAAATTGTCTATTATGGGTCTAAATCTAATATTGGGATATATGATTTTATATACGGCTAACGAAGTTATGATGCCTTTCTAAAGTGATCATTTGGGTTGGTCACCCCTGGCCTAAGTGTGCAAAAACATGACCATAGAGCGACAAACCAAGCCAATCCAATCAACATAACTGTCTGACGACGACTACATAAAATAATAATAATATGATATTGATGGCTTTTTTCTTCTTACTGTCTTATTTTTAACATAACGACGAAAATGAAAAATAAATAATAAACAAAATTACGAATTTGTGTTTCTTGAATGTCTTTTATTTATTGTATTATTTTTACTGAAAAAATTGTATTTATTCTAGGCTACATACAGCTGTTTATTTATATTATTTACAATATTCTTACTTATGGCTTAAGATTTGCACGCTTATTATAGACTACTGTTTCCTGTCCGGTGAATAATTGACTTATCTTCCTGTCCAGTGGCCGTGTCTTCCCCCACAAAGTCAGAACTGTCTCCACCATTCTTTTGTAGAAACGACGCCGTAATTAGTCTCCCGTCTGGAAACAGGTTCTGCCCCTTCGCTTTCACATCCATTTGTCCCTACTCTTTCTGAGTAACCCCACGGCACCATGCTAACCCAATTCTAAAGAAAACATATCTGCACACGTTTAAGAAAATTACCCGAGTCACGTGCTGTGCTGTACACGTGACCTATCAAATAAGGAATTGCATATTGTATTTATCTGGATATATGTTTCTCAAAGTTCCCCATCTATGCGCTGTCAAAATTTGCATCCAAATATCACCTAAATTGGCAGAGGTACTTCTAGTACGAAGCCTTAGATCAACTGATTTGTTAAAGAACTTCGAAATTGGTTCAATATTTGTTAAGAAATTATCCAATTAAGTTTTACGCCAATCTGGGGACTTTTGGTAATCGGCGAATTTTTTCTGGTTTACGTTACTCTTTACGGTGTTATACTGTTCATAGACAGACTGACATGGAGTAAATAAAACATACTAACCACTGAATTGCAGTCAAATAATTTTTTTTTTTTTTTTTTTTTTTTTTTTATAAATAAGGAAAAATTTCTATTGACATTTCAGCAATAAAAATGGCCGAGTTTCATCCTAGTCTAAATCAGTCCTGGATTCTCAAAAATGTCGCCAATGTTGCAACTCGAAATATATTGCTGATTTCTTTATGTTACAGTAGTTAGTTTATTAAAAGTAATTATCCAATTATGTTTTCTGGCAAACTTGTGCCTTTTCGTAATTGGCGTATATTTCCTGGTTGGCGTTATTCATTACGATGTTGTATTATTCATAGACACAATAACGTAGAATTAGCGAACATAAAAAAAGTGGAGATATTAGCGTAATTTTTAATGCTTATCTGACTTAAGTTGATGGATTAACTGATGTTATTTGTTTCTGTCTTGTTCTTTGAATTTTTAATTAGCAGATGTAATTGCATTGCTCTCAAAAGAAAGTTTTTAGATTTAAAGGTTTAAATATTTTCACTCTTTTGTTTTTCTCTCTATTCTTGTACTACTTTTAACAGGATCGCCATACTTGTTTCTAATGGCATTTGGAGCAAAGAAATATTAAAATTTCTCAGTTAGCGGTTCGCCATTTTGACGGTAACTTTTTTTTTTCTTTTCCCAATGGCAAGTTTACAGGACAACAGATATCATAAAAAAATAAATCCAAAGAACCAGATAGAAACAAATGGCATCAGTTAATTTATCAACTTAAGTCTGGAAATCAAACAGGCTTACATAAAGAAACAGGAGGCAGTGCAGAACTGGAAGCAAGGTGAGACACTCTGAAGGTGGAACAGAGAGGGCGAGGATTCCGCAGTTGAATTCTTGCCGAGATAATCGCGACTACAGAAAAGCTGTCGCAAATCCTCCGGCATTGCTGTAGGCCATTCAAGAGTACCATGGGAACTACATGGGCAAACTTTTTTGGTCACGGACCAAAAATCGGAAAAAAAAAGGCCAAGACAAATTTTTCTAAAATTTTAAAAACAACATATTTAAAATATATATTTATTAACATATTTTAATTGTATACAAGTATTACAATTTAAATATTTTAATGAGATGAATGAAATTGCGATTTCATTTTTAAAAGTTCTTTATAGTGAGGATCGAAATGAGATATACTGATTCTAAGGAACGAGGCTAAATGTTCATCTGTCAATCTACTTCTGAAATTAGTCTTTCTAAGGTTCAAAGTTGAAAACACTTGTTCGCATATATAAGATGAAATAAACATAGCACTGATTTTCTGGCCATGAGATATTAAATTTGGGAAACTTACTTTCGATAAGGATTTGTAAAACTCTAACTTTGACATATTTAGAGACAACTGCTTGAGATGATTGTAAGATTGTAACTCAATTAATTAAACCTGCAAATCTGACCTCACTGTTTCACAATTTACGTTGAAAGGCCAAATATCCAATTCTATTCTGTTTCCTTTTGAAAAAAGAAAGAAAAAAAAAATTTAATCAAAGTAGAAAAGAAGATGGATATATAATATATAAATATATATTTCTTTTAATTTACCTCGGACCGGCACATTAAAATTCTATTCTTTCACTGCACTTCCGTCTGACAGAAAGTCACACTCACTCAGACTGACGCCTGCATTTGTAAATTTTATTATTATTATTTTGCATTATTATTCCTGTATTAGTATTTTGCAGTAACAGACATTGCCCTTAGTGCACCATGAGAAGGTAGATCTGCATTGCACTCCATGTTAAAATATTATGTAGGCAATTCAATTGTTCCCATTGAAAAAATCTACAATATTCCACTATTTTTTAATTCAAAATTTTATATTATTCCGGGATTAAAAGATACTTAATGGTATTTTTTGTGTTCAATGTTTTTCTATAAAGTATTCGGCATTTAATTCTTTGTATTTACTTAATTTATTTCTTTATATTAATAAACTCACTTTTTTTTTTTCAATTCCTTCTATTAGCTCGCACTCTCCCTATATATATATCTTGTTCAAATTTTCAATCGTTCATAAAATACATTTTATTCATCCAAACCAGTTCAAATACATTTTTTTAAAACTTGTAGCGGATGACACTGGATGTTAATACAGTTTTTTCAAATATTAATTCAGTAATTAAATTAAATTAATTCATTTTAGTTTTTTTTAGATATAAGTTGCATGTATCCACCAATAGATGGCGCCAGATAAATTTTAAAAAATGAATGAAAATTATTTATAAAGGACTCTTCTGCAATATAGTGAAAAAAAAAGTAGGAATTGACTTAAAAAAAATTTTTTTTTATATTACTTGTTTTATTTAATTTAATTTTTGTATCCGATTTTTCAGGTAAAAAAATTCAACTTGCTAATGGCAGCAATAAAGAGTTCGCTCCCATGGCTTTTTTTTTTCCACCGCGTTTCAGGTGAACACTCCCTTTTCCGCGAAAGGGGGTGGATCGATTTCTATACATATTGATTCTAAATAACCCCGTCTGACAGATAAAGATCACAGACGCACGCGCCAACGTGGTGTCTGAGTGCACCTTTTATTTAGAGGACAGGTTTGTGCTCAAGGCTGACCACATGTCGGGGAAAAAAGGGGATCCACAGTCATTAATAACACTGCTTCAAGAAACCGAAACTGGACGATATCTATCTATACCATCAGAGGATTTTTAGTCCATTGCCCCAGTTGTGGACATTCCGTGGTGTTTAGTGTCCTTGGCGGCATCAGACAATCTGGCTGGCTAGACAGGACTGTCTAGTCACAATATGCAACAACTTCTCCCCAAAAGATGATGAAATACTTCATTGGGTTTTTTTGGTGAAATATTAAAAGAAAAAAAAATAATAAAAAGAACATCGGTTCTGATATCGGCCCTTTTTTTTGTGTGTGTGTGTGTGTGTGTGTGAGGATTATAAATTATTTACCTTTCAGATCACCACCATGGTTCCCACAGTTCCGCATAACCCTTTCAATATTTTGTTTACTTTTCAATAGTTTTGTGGCGTCGACAACGGGTCCCTAATTGCACCGAATTTAAACTTAATTTAAATTCTTTTATTTTTTAATTTTAATTTTATTTTTATTTTACTTTTATTTATTTTTAGTATTTTTAACTTTTGGACATTATTTTTAATTGTGTCACTTCTACTTATTCAGCAAAACTATAATTTTTTTAAAAAAATTATGGTTATTCCTCTACATTTTTCTAATCACAAAAATTAAATTTAATTAAGATCACCATATTAAGTGGCAAAATAGAAAGCGAATTTCCTTGCAAATTTCCATTTTCCTTTCTATATAGGGTGTTGAACTATTATTTTTGTTTGTTACTATTTATTCGCTTTCTATTTAATTAAATTTAATTAATGGATTAATATTTGAAAAAACCGTATTAACACCGAGTGTCATCCACTACAAGTTCAAAAAAAATGTATTTGAACTTGAGTGGATGAATAAAAAGTATTTTATGAACGATTGAAAATTTGAACAAGATATATAAATATATTTATAAGGAGAGTGTGAACTAATAGTAGGAAATGAAAAAAAAAAAAAAGAATATTTAATTCAATTAAGTTTTTTAAATGAAAATAATGCGATTGGTACTATTTTTAACCATATCACTTCTTATTCCACAAAACCATAAAACATTTTTTTAAATTACGTATATTTCTCTGCATTTTTTCTAATGGCAAAGAATAAGCTTAATTAAGTAACTGCAAACAAGTTATCAAAAAAATTATTGACAAATTATTTAAATATATTGTAATAATTATAGAAGACTTTAATTGTAAAAAAAAAAATATTTAATTAAATTAAGTTTTTAATTGAAAATAACACGATTTTCATTAAAATAACTCATACTCCAAAAAGTAACAATTAATTTATTATTTTTTTTCTTTTCAGCGATTTCAAAAAGGAGATACATTATACTTAATATCAATTTACATCAAATCATTCATGATTACAGTAATTAAAACTTTTAAGGAAAAATACATATTACTTTGAAAATTTTTGAGAAATTATTTCAGTAATAATAAAAATTCGAAGTAATTTCTTGAGAAATTATTCTCACGGAGCTCAATATCTAACTAAGTGTATGTAGCTGAGTAATTTGTAAGACATTCTATGAAAAGTACTCAAACTTTACAAGCTCAGTGTATACCTGTGATTGATCGTTGATTATTCTAAAGAAAGTATTCGTTCTGAAAAGATTATCCTTTTCTTGTAAATAATAGCAAACTCAGCTTCAAAATACCAATACAAATATCCTTCCCACTTCAAGTATTTTTGGAATGTATAGTAAGAATGCAGTTAATAAAATATAATGAATCACGTGCCAAGCACGTTACCTTTTCACGTGACAAATACTGCAGGAATTTTAATCCGTGTGATTTATTTAAAGATTTAGTTAAAAGGAATATCAATACCTTATACCAAGCCCTAACATATGCCTTTTAACATACTCACTGTGTTTTAACCAAACAATATAATCAAGCATTTTGCTTGTATTATGAAAAAAAAAACCATATCTATCTTAGGTACCTTTTCTATCTATCTAATTATTTGCTGTAATTTTCCTTTTTTTTTTTTTTTATCTAAAAATTTAAAAAATCGATACAAATTTTTGTTTCAGAAAGGTTATAAAGTTTTAGTACTCTATGTTTAACCTTGGTCCAGTTGATTTTGTGGAAAAATTAACATGGCCTTTGAACCAAAAAAGTGTTCTAAAAATTGTTTGTCTATCTAAGTGTTTTATAAGTGTCTATCTAATCTATTATAGTCTGTTTTATAAGTGTCTATCTTAATCTATCTTTGTCTATCTAAGTATTCATCTAAGTGTTTTAAAAATTTATACAAATTTTTGTTTCAAAAAAATTATAATGTTTTATTTTTGCATGTTTCATCATGGTCCATTTGATTTTGTGGAAAAGACGACATGGTCTTTGAACCAAAAAAGTGCTCTATACCCTTCGATTTCTTATATTATGATCTGCACTTCTTATTTGATTTAAAGTTAAAGCGTTGATGGTAAGAAGACATTATTATAACTTAATGTTTGGAGTTAGCAAAATATTTTCACGTGTTGCATTAATCTTGAATATTATGTATTAACATGTATTAATGTTATCATGTATTAACATGAGGTTGCTGTGGTATGAACTGCATGTTGCCCATAAAAAATTAACTTAGAATATAAGTTATTATTTAAAACAGTTTAATCTCCTCTCGCCAGGGTGGCCTGATGCCCAATTGGCTAGAGTTCTGCCCTTTGATATCACGGGCTTCAGGTTCGAATCCTGGCGGTGGTAGGATTGTTTGTTAGTGGTTTGGAATCCACGTTAAACTGTAGGTCCCGATCTAATTAGCCTGAAGTGTACACAAAATGACCGTAGAGCGACTAATCAAACATCTTGTCAGGTAAGCGCGTAGGGTTTTATCTTAGATGTGAAAACACTCAACGAAATAAAACATGACCGCTTATAAAAGCACAGCAGGTCATATTAAAATATAAATAATAAGGGTATCTGAAATCAAAATTTCATGCCTTAAATATTTATTGATAATTATTACATTGCACTCATTTGGTTCAAATGCACAAAAAAGGGCATATTAAGATTGATTATTGTACACAAAATGAAATTTTAATTTCTAAAAAATATTTGCATACATAAATTATAAGTTAAAATTCAATCTTCTTTTCTCTTTTGGCAGCCTATCGATTACATCTCTATATCAACTTCAATATATCGATGAATATTTAAGAAAACTAAATTAGGAAAAACGCTTGCACAGTCAGGATGATTGAGCTAAAAATAGAATGAAAATAACAGAATTGACACTAAAGAGAAAGATAATAGAATTGACAAGATAATAGAATAAATAAGATAATAGAATTGACACTGAAGAGAAAAACACTTATTTATTGAAATAATTAATATTTAATAAAAATAAAATAAACTGGGCGTATGGGAACTGGCCATAAGTGAACATGTGCTTAAGTTGGACACATTTCACTCATGAGTTTTTTGGGGGAACTCTTCTGATTGAATTATAGGATATTCGTCACGCAGCAATTTTGTAATAGAATAGGAACGTCCGTCCTCTAGTTGCAAAGTGTGCTAGCTATATATATATATATATAATTACGATATTGAAAAATTGATCAACTTCGTAGTTAATTTTCTTTGGAGGGTAAGCATTTAATATTATAGAAATTACATACACTAATGTAATTTATTATAGACAAGTGTTGCTTAAATTATGAATTTAAATTTCAAGTGTTGTAATGCCTACAGGCCCTTAAACTACTAAAAAAATTTTGTGTCACAATTCTAATTTATAATTAATATATTAAGCATTTGCTTTTTTTTATTCTTTTTAATACGCTTTTATTAGTTTCATCTGTATGTTTGTTTGTATGTATGTTTGTATGTATGTAACTGACTTTTTCTCCTGGAGATCTGTTTCTCCTTATATACACTATTTAAGCTGCAAAGAAACATTTACAGGCATCTTTCAGAAAGAAAACAGTTGATTCTTTTTAATACGCTTTTATATTAGTCTCACCTGTATGTTTGTTTGTTTGTTTGTAACTGACTCTTTGGGCTCGATTTTGCCCTACTTTAAACAATCAGATTTAATTGAAACGTTGTAGACTTATCAAGGACCGACGACACTAAAATAGTTTGATAAGTTTATTATCTCATCATGATGAGGATTGCCAGGATTAGAGATTTTATTTTAACTTATGAAGAGCAATTTAACCCATGTAGAATGAAAGTGTTTAGTAAATACATTCAAACCTACGTGGGACAACGGATGACGCGCCTGACTACGGATCAAGAGATTCCCTGTTCGAATCTTGGCTGGCTCGACCTATTCGCAATTAGCTTTTGTTTTACTCACAATTAAATTATTGTAAGAACTATAGTTCCAGTCTTCATTACCGGGACCTCATTTAAATATTATAATTTAAAAACACTAAAAAACACGCTTTTAGAGTTAATCAAACTAAAAAGTAAAAAAAAAATAATAATAATAGTTTAAAAAAACTAAAAAACCCGCTTTTAGAGTTAATTAAACTAAAAAGTAAAAAAAAATTGTTTACATAAGAATAAAGTGACTGACGAGAAAATGAATGTCACTGTTCTAAAAGCGTGGAGTGCTTTGTATGACATTTTAAAACTAACTCTGCATTTCGGAATGAAACTAGTGAAAAATTATAACGAATGATATCGAGCACCCCACGCTTTTAGAACACTGACATTTATTTTCTCATCAGTCATTTTATTCTTAAGTTAACAATTTTTTTTTTTACTTTTTAGTTTGATTAATTCTAAAAGCGGGGTTTTTTTTAGTTTTTTTAAACTATTAATTTTTTTTCCATTGGTGCAACAACCCCATGGTGGGCCTACTGGCAGATTTCGAGACTGGAGATGTTTTCTTTTTACGGCGTAGGGTTACTAGGGCTACACACAGCGCTCTACCGTCATATTAAACCGGGATCTACGGTTTTAAAATGGAATACGAGCCACTACAAACATCAGTGGCACTGCCGGAACTCGAACCCGATACATGTGGCAATGAGTGCCAGAGTCTTTTTTTTTTTTTTTTTTATTGAAATTGATAAGAAAAATACTTATTCCTTGAAATAATTAATATTTAATACAAAAAATTCGGCCCGTGGGAAATGATCATAGGTTTACGCACACATTTCACTTAACGGGTTTTTGGGGGAACAGAATTATAATATATAAATTATTAAATATCAATTATTATTACTGATGAACTCTTTAATCAAATAAAGAATTAAAATAATTGATAGATAAGTATGTTAATTTTTCAAACCTGCTGTAAAGATTTTAAATCCATGGTATACCAGACATTATAGAGTTGTAACATTATAGAGACATTATGGAGTAGTAATGTTGTAGAGTTGTAACATTATAGAGACATTATGGAGTAGTAATGTTGTAGAGTTGTAACATATAATGTATAGAGTTGTAACTTACAATGAATATAGACTATTAGAATGATCATTGCAGTTTTGCAAGTTATGTAAAATTTACAAATTTTTTTGTGTTAATAAATATTTGTGAAAATTTCGTTACAGTTATGAATATTAATAATAAAAAAATAAGAATTTCTTAACTAATGAAATTTTAAAATAAATTTTGTACTGGTTATTACAAAAATGAAACTAGTTTTAAAGCTGTTGTTGGATCAATGCAATTTTATTTATTTATTTAAATTTTCTATTTAATTCTATTTAATTTAATTTCAATATCTTATTTTGTAGCATACATTATATACATTTATAAAATTTATATTTTAGAGCTTTTTTTTTTTAAGAAAGCCCACTTTTTGGATTGGTTTGTTGCTCTACGGTCATTATGTGCACACTTTAAGCTAATTAAACTCGGACCTACAGTCTAACTTGGATTACGAAACACTAACAGACATCCATGCTACTGTCAGGATTCAAACCTGAAGCCCGTGAGACCAAACGCAAGAACGCTAGCCCTACCTTTTGGAGCCCCATAACATTAAGTGGTAATGTATGCCACTTCAACAAATTTTATTGTGTCAGAAGAATACTGGTTGGAGTCAGCTGCATTTCATTTTAGTCAAAAGAAAATCAATAGAAAAGACCGCCCGTGAGAAGGTTTCCGAAGATTGTTCGGAAATCTTTCTACCTTTTACACAAAAAGATCCCAGAGGACAAGATTGAATCAACAACGCTGTGTTACTGCAGGTGTTCGTGTGAAAGATCATTGATATTTCAACTGTCAGTGATTGATCTCAAGGTCAAAGTGCCTGGTAATAACTAATTGGGACATTTATTGGGAATATTAACTTTTAAATGACAATTTACTTGTAAGTTATAGCAATATTACAAAGAAACATTGTAATTCCAGTCTGAAATAAGAAAGGCAGTCTGATGTTAGTACATTATTTACCGATTTTTAAGGAATTTTATAATTTAATACAGGCTAATTTTTATTTTGATAATAACATATTCGCATATAGCATAAAAGATTTCCATTTTAGCAGACTAAGCAGTATTTGTTTTTCATCGTGTTTAAAAAATTAATATCGTTTGTCGTGAATTTATAGAAAATTTACAGCAAACTGTTCGAATTATTCCTTATTTTATAGAAATAATGGATATAATAATTACGTATACAATTCTGAAAGTGTGTATACGTGTGCCCACCTAAACCCGATTTCCAAATTTCAACAAAATTGACATGGATACTTCTAATACAAAATCTTGATCAACTAAATTTGTTTTTTAATTAGATCAATATTTGAATCCATAGACGGTCCTGTTGCGAAGCTATCAAGAAAGTTGTTTTTAAATATCAAGAATCATGAAAATAAGTTAATTAAAGCTCAACTCTTCTTCGCCCACAACGAAGGTAAATACCATTATCCATATTACACTACAGTTTGGAATCATGACCTCAAGCCTCCCTAATTTCTTTTCTGACCCATCTGCAATATTACTCTCCAATTTTAGAAAATCCCGTATATTACTAATTCATGTAGGTTACAGCAGTTTTGTTCAAAGAATTTTACTATCGATGTTCGAAATCCAAGGAGTGAGTTTATGAAGCATCGTGGGGGGCTTTCTCAGCATGGGGTGGAACGAAACTGGATGAATCATGTCAGTCAAGAGGAATGAGGAAGGATATGTGGCGAAGAAGGCTTTTGTATCTATCTGCAAGCAATATAATAAACAGACAGAGAAAACTGAGTAAACTAGGAAAGAATTTCATTGAATTTGTGCACAGGACAAGATTTCTGTCAAGTTCTCCAGACGGAGTGTTACAGAGGCAACTATTTTAAGTACGTTCTTGTAAACGACGGGGAAATAGTTAGTGTTGCTCACTATCAAGCTCTAACAAACTGATGAATAACTGTAACTTACGCGATAATAATTTGATTTTTTGCTAATTAAAATAATATTATTAACAAAATAAACAAAAGTATTTCATCGTGAATCCAAGCTTCTTAATATGTAGGGAATGCTAAATAAACAACCTTTCATTATTCTTATTAAAACTTATTTTACTGACATCTATGCTAGCAATAAGAAAAAAAAGGAGTTTATCTTTTTGATATAATACAGCAAGTTTTATCTTCTGAAAACGGACGATGCCGTGCTATATATATATAAAATTTTGTATGTGTGTATCTGCCTATGTCCTGCCACAATTTAAATCCAAATGTCACAAAAATTGATATATTTCTAGTATAAAGCCTAGATCAACTGAAAAAAAAAATCAAAATAGGATCAATACTAATTCAGAACTTACCCAATTACTTATTTATATATTTTATTTATGTAAATAAAACCTTATTTATTTAAATAAAACCATACCCAATTAACTTATTTATTTTGAATAAATAAACAAAACATACTAAACCGATGAATTGCAACCATTTAAAATTTTGTTTTCGAGACAGATGTGGGGTTTTTTTCCTACGGGATAGGGTTATCAGCCCTACTCCTAACTCTCTCTCTACAGTCATATTAGACAGGGACCTGCGGTTTAAAATGGATTCCGAACTACTACAAGCATCCATGGCGCCGGCGAAACTGGAACCCGAAATCTGTGGCACCGAGCGCCATTATATATATATTAATGCATACAGACAGACCTGTTGATCTGCAGACATAATAAAAAAGTGTGATTATTAATTTTTAAACAAACAATTTCAATAAATTTATTGTTTACAAACACTTTTAATTGAAATCCTGAAAATCTTCCTTGCATTTGTTTTTAAATATTCATAACAAGGTGATTGTAACATATTGATCAGTTAATGAATAAAACGATTGTAATATTGATATATGCCAATTTTCTGTAATTTTAAAATTTATTGGAATTTTGTCAAGAAAATTGGTAAAATTATAATAAAAATAAATTTTTTAATACATATTTTTAAATTACAAAATTTGAACTCAGAAATCTTTCCAAAAAAATTATAATAATATGTTTTAACTCGATTTGCTTATCTCAAAATCTAGATTATCTAGATTTGTTTATCACAGTCTAAAATTTCAAAAAAAAATCAATTTAAATGTCGATATAAAAATAAGTAAAATCATTACATCAGAAATACCAAAAAAGATAGTATGACGCAAATATTAATTAAACATTAAATAAAAAATACGTAAATTAAAATTAAAAGATCAAAAAATAATAAATTAAAAACAGAATAAATTAAATTATTGCATAAACTTTGAACATTAAAACCCATTATTTATTTCAGAAATACACTCTATAAGATTCAGTAAGAATATTCGAAATGAATACAAAACAAGTAATATAAAAAAAAATTTTGAGTCAATTCCTACTTTTTTTTTCACTCTATTGCAGAAAGTCCTTTATAAAGTCCCTTATTTTCATTCATTTTTCTAAGTTTATCTGGCGCCATCTATTGGTAGTTATATGCAATTTAAATCTAAAAAAAACTATAATTAATTAATTTAATTTAATTAAGGGATTAATATTTTAAAAAACTATATTAACATCCAATGTCATCCACTACAAGTTCAAATACATTTTTTTAAACTTGAGTGGATGAATAAAAAGTATTTTATGAACGATTGAAGATATATATAGGGAGAGTGGGAGCTAATAGAAGGAATTGAGAAAAAAATAACGACATCGATATTGCAAAAAGGCAAGCCTATTTATAAAAGAACTATGAGAAAATCAATTTAAAAGTATTAGTTCATTATTAAAATAATGAGTTAATAGACTGTGAATCACTTACGATTATTAAATTAATTTTATTGTTTACAAGTGTTTTTCATTGAGATCAGGCTAATTCTTATTTTTTTCTTAATATTCATAACAAGAGAATGGTAAGGTATAATTCAGTTAATGGATAACACGATTATAATATTGCTAGGGGCCCTTTTCTGTAACTTTAAAAATTATGGGAATTTTGCCACAAAAAACTGGTACTAATTTTTAAATGTTGAATCGATTGAGCTTTAAATTTCGGTTTCTATGATGGAAAAATTTAGATTTTTTAAACAACAAAGCTAATTAATTTTATTAATCAACTGCATTGCACCATAAGTTCCCTGTATTGTATCTTTTCGAGCCATTTCTAACGACATATGAAGATATATTGATAATTACAAGTTTTATCAAGGATGTTATGTTTTCAACTATGAATCTAAGAAAGAATTATTTCAGAAATAGACTGACAGATGAGCATTTAGCCTCGTTCCTTAGAATCAGTACATCTCAATTTGAACCTCAAAATAAGGAACTTTTAAAAATGAAATCGCAATTTCATTCTTCTCATTAACATATTTGAAGTGTAATACTTGTATATTGTTCTCAAAATTTTATAAAAATTTATCTTGGCCCGCCAAACTTTTTTTTTTCCGATTTATGGCCCGTGACCAAAAAAGGTTTTTAACCACTCTTTTAGTATTTATCCATACCTATTTATTTTTTGTTACCAAATTCCTTTCATACAATACAACACAAAATGGAAAAGCTTCTTCACAAGAAATGTTACTTGCAGTTAGTGTGCACAGCTGTCGACAAAATGAAACAAAATTCTTTCGGCATCTTAGAATGACAGGTTTCAATGAATAGAAACAGAGCTGCGTGTACTAATTCTTTACGAATTCCTAGAACTCCAAGTCTTTCTATGAATCCATCATGACGACGCATCCTAATTCTTTCATCTACCGCCAAATGAGAGATAAAAATCTCTACAGAAATTTTCGGCAAAAGAAACTCTTGGAAAAAGTCTTTAAAATGGAAAAACTGCGGCAGTCTTTTATATATTTTTTTAAACAGCTAAAGACAGAAGATAGGTGCTGGCATGTGAATTACCTGAAACTTAACATTTCGAATCTTCGGTACTTGGTAATCTTTCGAATCTTGGCAATGAAGATGGCCAAATGAGGGCTGGTACTTTCGCCAAGCTGAGCAAGCTATGCATTAACTCCGACCATTAAAATGTATTTTACCTTTACGGACAAACTGATAAGTCATGAAATGGAGTATGGTTTGGTTTGTCGCTCATCTTGTGCGCTCTTTAGGATAAATAGACGGGGACCTATAGTTTAACGTTGATTCCGAACCACCAACAAGCATCCATGCCACCGTCAGGATTCGAACCTGAAGCCTGTGGTACCAAAGGCCAGAGTGCTAGCAAGTTGGCCATCAGGCCGCATGAAATGGAGTATGAGATCATGATTTACTTTTACAAGATGATAATTTTAAATGAAATAAAATAATAAATAAATGTTACCCAGTTTCAATTTAAAATAACCTAAACCAAAAAGGATTAAAAATTCCTTGAGTGGTTTACTCTAGGGTTTCCTATTAAAGTTTGGTTTTGGTTTATCGCTCTACGGTAATTTTGTGCACATTTCGGGCTAATTAGACTGGGACCTACAGATTAATGTGGATTCCGAACCCTTCACAAACATCCATGCCACCGTCAGGATTCGAACCTGAAGCCTGTGGTACCAAAAGCCCTCTTATAAAATTTGCTATAGCCCAAGTCTGCTTGTTTGCTAATTTGAGAACAAAATAAAAATTAAATCGCTTACTAATGAAGACGGCTTGATGACTAATTGGCTTGACCTCTGGCCTTTGGTACCACAGGCTTCAGTTTCAAATGCTGGCATGGATGTTTGTCAGTGGTTTGGAATCCACATTAAACTGTAGGTCTAATTAGCGTTAATTAAACAGTCTAATTAGCCTTAATTAAACAATCTAATTAGCCTAAAGTGTGTACAAAATGATTATAGAGGGACTACCCAAATCTTACTAATAAGGCCCATTTGAGAAAAACAAAATTTTGCTTAGGAATACAATAACGAAATTTTTAAAATTAGCAAAAATGTGCTTTAATTTTTTAATTAATTCTTTTGTGCGTGTGTTCCCCTTAACCTTTCAAGGAAAAGGAAAAATTCGAACTGTATACATACAGTGAGTGTAAAAAGTATTCGTACAGTACGACAATTGATTTAAAAGAGATCCGTTCATAAAAATTATAAACATAAATTCCATTTTAATTAATTATAAATATATAATAGAACATATTTCCACTAGTTTCATGTGAAATTGACACAAAAATAATTTTATACATGAATAAATATTTACAAAACTGAAACAATCCAACATCTTGTGGTGTAAAAAGTATTCGTACACTAAAAGAAATGCAAATTTCTTTTAGTTATTTTGTGATTGGTTTAGCCATTATGATGTAGTTAATTGACGTCATCTTGTAAGTTACTTAAAAGGTTCTTCAGTAGAAATTTTAATGTACTGAGAAACTAAAAATTTTGTAATGGGTCGTAAAAGTAAAGAGACAAGTGTTTCCGAAAGAGAACTGATTTTAAAGCTGCGTAAAAATTGTAAATCGTACAACAAGATTTCTGATCTGGTCGGTAGACCCCGTTCAACTGTGCAGTCAATCATAAAAAAAGTTTGCTGCCACTGGAAAGGTTCAAAACAGTTCTCGTACTGGGCGACCATGTCTGTTGACATCCTCTGACAGACGGTTTCTGGTACGTTCATTAAAGAAGGATCCCAAAATAAGTACTCCTACATTAACATCAGAACTAAAGAACATGGGAACAGCAGTCTCCGTAAGTACTCTTCGAAATGCATGCAGAAATGAAGGTTTCCATGGCCGGGTTGCGAGACGAAAATTCTTTGTTAGTGAGAAGAATCGGAAGCTGCGATTGTCTTTCGCCAAGCAATACGTTAATGAAAGTCCAGATTTCTGGAAAAAGATTATCTTTACAGACGAAAGTAAATACAACATATTTGGATCGGACGGGAGATGAATGGTATGGAGAAAGCGCAATACAGAAATGCATCCTAAGAATTTAGTGCCAACAGTGAAACATGGGGGTGGAAGTCTGCTTGTTTGGAGTTGTATGAGTGCTTCTGGGGTGGGCAAATTAGTCTTTATTAAAGGCATTTATATTGACATCAACTTTATATTGACATTTTAAAAAATAATTTAGGACCTAGTGCAACAAAAATGGGCTTGAATGGTGATTACGTTTTCCTGCATGATAACGACCCCAAGCACACAGCGCGAAACACAAGGCTCTGGATACTATATAATACCCCAAAGTTCATGAAATTTCCTCCTCAATCGCCGGACCTCAACCCCATCAAGAATTTATGGGACGTTCTTGATAAAAAAAATAGTAGTTCCAGACATATTTCTAATAAAAATGATTTGGAATCGGCTCTTAATCAAGAATGGGACGCCATATCTAGCTCAATAACAACGAAATTGGTGGAATCGATGCCAAAGAGACTCGAGGCAGTTGTTCGAGCTAAAGGATATCTATCCTACAAGGTATTAGCTGAAATATTATGATTGTATTGGCCAATATATGCCTGATGCACGAATACTTTTTACACCACAAGATGTTGGATTGTTTCAGTTTTGTAAATATTTATTCATGTATAAAATTATTTTTGTGTCAATTTCGCATGAAACTAGTGGAAATATGTTCTATTATATATTTATAATTAATTAAAATGGAATTTATGTTTTGTAATTTTTATGAACGGTTCTCTTTTAAATCAATTATCGTACTGTACGAATACTTTTTACACTCACTGTATCTACGATCTTCGAAATAATGAAACCCAATTCGCTTAAGCAACGGGAAACCAGGAGTAGTAATTTCACTCTTTCTTTTTTAAACAGTTAGATCAAATATTGATATTGTTAAAATGCGTATTTTAAAATTTTAAATATTAAATTAAATTTTTTTAATGTTTCGCTAGCTTTATTTATTCGATCTTGATTTTATTTTTTTAGTGTTAATTTGATATTCAGATAATTTGATATTAAAAATTTCATAATCAGAGAAATCTTAAATAATTAATAACATATAAGAAGATATGTTTATAATATGAAATTTTAAATATTTAATAACATACAGGATGGTTATAATTAAAGTGACCCTATTCAGACCCCTCTAGAACCCATTCTGCCCAACGGATTTTGATGAAACTTGGTATGATCGGTATATGGATTATGGGGAAAAGATTTGAATAGGGTCACTTTAATTGTAACCACCCTGTTATGGAGGTATGTTCATAACCAGTGAAATTTTAAATATTTAATAACTTATAATAAGATATGGGAATTTAATTTTCCAGGTATTTTTTTTAACCCAGTATACAATACTTATCTGACAATAGGTAGACGGCCTTGACCGACCATGAGGCTGTTGCGCCAATGAAGAAGAAAAAGTATACTGTACGGTTTTGAGGTTTTGGTTTGGTGTGTCGCTCTACTGTCATCTTGTACACACGTTAGGCTTAACATACCGGGACCTACAGTTTAAAGTGGATTCTAAACCACTACAAACGTCCATGGCACCGCCGGACTCGAACCCGAAATCTGTGTTACCGAGCACTAGAGCGCTAGCCACTCGACCCATCATGCCCCAAATGCGGCTTAACATAAGTATAAAAAAAAAAAAATTCAAAAGAAATCAGTCAATTGTTGAGGATTGGATGTTTAACCCTTATTCTTTTGAATGAAAAAGTTTCAAACCCTCTAAAGTAGATCAAACTATTGATACCAAATAAAAGATAAATTCTTTCGAGAGACATTTTATAAAATTTTTCATCTCTTTCAAATATTTATCCTGGTGAAGTAGGATTTCAATGGGTTGGAGCCTTTTTAGTTATATGTAAAGATCAGCAAACGCTTCAGTGAATTTAAGAAAGCCTATAAATCTAAATCAGAACCTTGATCATTCAAGGACCACCAGCGTGTCAATGGTTTTGTTTGTTTGTTTAGGAATTACAGTGGCCTGAAATAGATATGTTTTCTTTTCCTAGCCGCAGCGACCGTGGTGCCGAAATGCCGGTTCAGACGGTTCGTACCTTTTGATTTTGACATTTACGTCTCTTTCAGGGGCTGACCAAAATAAATGTCAAAAGCACAGAAAGTGATTACATTTACATTACTCATTCACACCCATCATTGTCTGTTAACCCCCTTCCAGCCCGGGAAACAACAAGGATATTCGTCCTACATCCCTTCAAGCCCCAAAACCTCCATGTCTCGAAATTTCAACCCTCTATATGTCGAAATAAAGAGTCAATCCCCACAAGCCATTTTGGTATATATTTTTCCTCCGTAACACGAAAAAAAAAATTGTACCTCTGTATCTCGAACATTAGCAATGTTTGATTTTACAACTCGATCATTTGAAACTAATTACCTCTATAGCTCGAAGAAAAATAAGTTACCGACTTTAAGGATTTGCCGACAATGCACGTCATTGTTTCTCAGAAAACAATGTATGAGTATACAGTAAATAGAATAATCAATTCTATGAAATATTCTTATTATTGCTATTGTATTCATTTGAACTCTAACAAATAAACATGTTTATTGCCTCTGTAACTTGAATTTTTATTTATTTTACCTCTCTAACTCAAAATAAGTTAGAAAGAATCTAAACCTCTAAAAATCGAATATTTCCTTACAAACTCCGAATAATTCCTTCCTTACAAATACAAGTAGAAAACTCGAATTATTTGCCGTCTCCCTTGAAGTTCGACTTACAGAGGTTCTACCGTATATATATATATATAATTAGAATAGTAGGAAGATACGAAATCACGTGACTTGTAAGCTTTCTGCAGTTATTCTGTGATGCTTAATATGTATATTATGTATATATATTTTGTAATAAGCTCTTGTAGAGTTTCACCGCATTTGTAAATAAATAAATAATAGCAGACCCGAGAAAGTTTCGCTTAATTTTTATTCTAAATCTCTCCTTTTATTATAAGAATAAGAAGAAAAAAATTAATATATGTTTTTAAATGTTGCACAAACAAAAACAATTTTGATTTCAAAAATTCAAGAATTACGCAGATCATGAAAAACATACATTTTAACTAATTTGAAATGTACAAGCTCATTACTATAAAATATTAAAATATGTTAAACGTTTATTTTTATTTCATATCTTAAAATCTTTTATTAAGAAGGGCTTTTTTTTCTGTTCTAAAATTCTGATCAATCAAAAGTCACAAAAAAAAAAAAAAAAAAAAATAAGTCAATTCCTACTTTTTTTTCACTCCATTGCAGAAAGCCCTTTATAAATAATTTTCATTCATTTTTTTACGTTTATCTGGCGCCATCTATTCGTAGATATATACAACTTAAAACTAAAAAAAAATATAATTAATTAATTAAATTTAATGAACGAATTAATATTTGAAAAAAAAACTGTATTAACATCCAGTGTCATCCACTACAAGTTCAAAAAGAAAGGTACTTGAACTTGAGTGGATGAATAAAAATTATTTTATGAACGATTGAAAATTTGAACAAGATATATATAGGGAGAATGTCAGCTAATAGAAGGAATTGAAAAAACTAAAATTAATTAATTAAATTCAATTAATGAATTAATATTTGAAAAAACTGTATTAGCATAAAGTGTCATCCACTACAAGTTAAAAAAAAATGAACTTGAGTGAATGAATAAAAGGTATTTTATGAACGATTGAAAATTTGAACAAGAAATATATAGGGAGAGTATGAACTAACCTCCCCCCACCTCACAGACCGGCAGCACGAGACTGCTAAACGCCCTTCCCCCACCTCAGAGTGCAACTCGACTCCCCCCACCCCAGAGAACGGCAGCACGAGACCCTTCCCCCTGAAAAATTCCCAACAAGGTAGTTCGATGAACAAGGAAAGAGGCTTAACAGCACAAACGCCATCTTTTCGAAGCAGTGTCTACAACAATGCCACCTGCGAAATAATCTCATCCCTAACGCTCAAGTGGCGCTGGTTACCACTGAGACATGAGTTGGGCTATTAATTAAATTAATTTATGAAATTAAATTCTTGCGTGGTTAAATTTAAATTCTCGCTTATTAACATGCAAATAAAGCCAGATACTAAACTAAACTTTAAGAAAAAGTCAATAAATTAATTAATTCATGATTTGATAATGATTAAACTTCCAACATGCGAATATAAATAATGCAAAATTTTGCAAGTTCTGATCAGTAATATTTTTGATAATATATTGAAATGATTACTGCCATTCAAACTTTTATTTTTCGACACATTAAATTTTATTCTACTGTGTGAGAATTTGACGTGTAAAGTGAATTCATAAAGCAGGTAATAAATTAATGATCTAATATTATAAATTGAGGTTTTGATTTAGTTAGCATGCTTTAGAAATAATTCAGAAAGGAATTTAATAGGTCAGACTATGAAATAGATTTTGTATGAAGTAAACATTTTGTAAACGGAATTGATTTATCTTTTCAAATATTAAATGAAAAACAAACCACCTAAATTTTTTATTTTATAATCTTCTTTATTGGCATTACAGCCTTGTGCAGGCTTGAGCCTCCAACACGACAGCTCTCCATCTGTCTCACTCCAATGGCAATCTCTTCCAGTTAATAATTTTCAATTGTCTGAGATCCTCTTCGACACCATCCATCCACCTTTCCCTTGGTCTTCCTATTGTTGAACAATTTACATAACATAATCCTTTTAATGATGTTTCCCTCATCTCTGCGATGTGCATGTCCGAGCCAGCGGATTCTTTGGGATTTAGTATACCTCACAACTTCTCTATTTTTAATGAGTTGTTCAATTTCTTTGTTTGGTCTTCTAATCCATATATTATTGTCAACTCTTAGTCCAAAATTTGTCTCAAAATTTTCCTCTCAAAGGCCCTGATGGAATCCAAGTTCTCAGCTTTTAATGTACACGTTTCTCCAGCATACTTGACAATTGGCCTCATTAGAGTCTTATAAATCAAAAGTTTTGTTTTTCGTGAAATAGATCTATTGTTATACAACTTTTTATTTGCGTAAAATGCTCGATTCCCAGCGTGTACTCTTTCACATACTTCTCTATGGATACTATTGTAAGTTAGTTTTTAAGATAGTTCCCAGATATTTAAAATGTGATACTCTTTCAAAAGTTTTCCCTCCGATGTCAATATTTCTTGGTCTTCTTTTGGATTCATTGGGTGATATTATCATATATTTGATCATGTTTTATAATATGTTTTTAATTAAAACTCTATGCAGGACAACCGCAATTATAGTAACGATTTTTTTTTTATAATTTAAAATTATACACTATATTTGGATTCATTTTGGAGTTTATATTGGGTTATTTCATGTGAAATTAGTAAATTTAATTAAATGTGATATTAGTAAGTTAGGATTTAGTTTTATTGCATATTCATCGAAATATTGAAATTAACGTAAGCGATATCAATGATGAGCTGGAAAAGAGAATTGGATTTTATTTTTTAATTTGTTTGTCATTTTTTTTAGAAATTAAATTTTTATTTTTTGTGCAATTCTTCTTAGTTGTAATGTTTTCTTTTGTGTGAGTATATGTGTGTGTGTATTTGAGCCAAACGAATGAAATGACAAAATTATTAATAAATTAATAATTAAAATTGGAATTTTGACTTCTTATCCTTCTATTATTTATAGTTTAGTATGTCTTATTGAGCTTTAATGCATTTGAGTGGTTACACTTTATTTTATTGAGCCTAGCTTATTTAATGTCCTTGAGGACATTATAAATGCATCAGTATAAATGCCAATGCAGGACAATCTCAGGAACAAGTAATATAAAAAAAAAAAAATTAAAGTCAATTCCTACTTTTTTTTTCACTCTATTGCAGAAAGTCCTTTATGAATAATTTTCATTCATTAGTTTAAGTTTATCTGGCGCCATCTATGGGTAGATATATGCAACTTAAATCTAAAAAAAACTAAAATTAATTCATTAAATTTAATTACTGAATTAAAATTTGAAAAAACTGTATTAACATCCAGTGCCATCCATTACAAGTTAAAAAAAATGTATTTGAACTTGAGTGGCTGAATAAAAAGTATTTTATGAACTATATTATCTAGTACCATCCCCTTTTTTTCGGGGGGGGGGTCGAAAATACCTTGCACGCGAACCCTTAGGCAACATCTTGAGGCAGGTATAAGGCGACGAACAGTGACTAAATCCCCCTAAATCCCCCTGTCGCAATCTAAGTGTCGCCATCGAGACGAACTGCAGAGTCACCTGAGCAGATCTTCTTTACGATGAGTGAGACTTTTGTCTAGTCAGAAATTGACAGGAAACGTGTCCGGTTTAAATATGACTTACGACTTCTTTTGTCAACTTCGGCGTCAAACGTGTCTTAGGTAGTGTTTTGGCAGGTTTATTCTATACAATAAGAATGCTCCAAGCTCCTTTAAAACAGATCAAACGATTGATATCATTGCAAAGAGGGGTAATTTAAAGAACCGTTATATAATTATCAAAAATTTAAACAAGTAATATAAAAAAAAAAAATTTTAAAGTCAATTCCTACTTTTTTTTCACTCTATTGCAGAAAGTTCTTTATAAATAATTTTCATTCATTTTTTTAAGTTAGAAAATATTCTCTCTCTCACATACACACTTTCCATTTCTCTCACTAATTTATTCACAAGTTTCATTTTCTATTTTGTTTCCTCCTTGACTCAGACTAGAACCCAGAATGAAAAAGAAATTTTTTCCAGCAATCTGCACGCTTCGCCACTGACGGTATTTATTCTTCAATTTATATCCTGCTAAATATCTTACATAAGAGAAATTTTTTCTCCCATATAAAACTAAAATCAATTAATTAAATTTAATTAATGAATTAATATTTGAAAAAGCTGTATTAACATCAAGTGTTATCCACTACAAGTTTAAAAAAATGGATTTGAACTTGATTGGATGAATAAGAAGTACTTTATGAACGATTGAAAATTTGAACAAGATATATAAATATATATAGGGAGAGTGTGAACTAATAGTAGGAATTGAAAAAAGAGGAAGAAAAAATTTTTTTTACTGAAAAGTCACATACAATTCTAGCTTTATCTCTCTGATATTTCCATTTTTGAAAATTTTATCACACAGAAACAGCTGTTAGGAATTAAAAAAATAAACGTTTCCATAATTATTTACGGGAATTTCGTTGTCATCACATAGCCGCAAATTTTGATGAAGGAATGATTAACCCAGGGGTGGCCAACCCAAATGATCTTGAGGGTTCACTTTGGAAATGCATCATAACTCCAGGTCGCATAAAATATATATCCCCATATTAGATTTAGACCAATTTTTGAATTTTTTTTTTTGTATTTACTATTATTCTTACATGTAAACATGGATAATATAATAATAATGATACTAAACGCACATTGTAAAGAAATATAGAACACTTAGGGTACTGTTTAGAGGTGTTCAGTCTTTGTTCTTTACAATAAGAATGCTCCATGCTCTCTTAAAACAAATCAAACGATTGATAACATTGCAAAGAGGGGTAATTTAAAGAATTAAATAATTAATAATTATTAATAATTAGAAAATAATTAAGCATATATTTACTAGGTTCTTTATTTAAACTTCAATAAAATTAAATTTAAGTGGTTATTTCATAATTTATGCATTGGGCATAATCTTCATCAGTCTTTAATTTTTTTTTATCTTATATAAGATATTTAGCAGGATATAAATTTAGGAATAAATACCGTCAGTGGCGAAGCGCGCTGGAAAAAAATTTCTTTTTCAGATTCTTTTTTCATTCTGGGTTCTAGTCTGAGTCAAGGAGGGAACAAAATGGAAAATGAAACATGTGAATAAATTAGTGAGTGAGATGGAAAGTGTGTATGTGAGAGAGAGAGAGAGAATTTTTTTTAACTTAAAAAAAGAATGAAAATTATCTATAAAGGACCTTCTGCAATAGAGAGAAAAAAAGGTAGGAATTGACTTTAAAATTTTTTATTATTCTTACATGAAAACATAGATAATATAACAATAATGATACTAAACGCCCATTATAAAGAAATACATAACACTAAAAATGAAAATAAAAATATATAAATATAAATGAAATAAAAAAAAATGAAATCATTAAAGAATATTAATTTTACTAGTGCGATATTTGTTTCTCCACTCTTTCACTTAGCTTTTGCAAATCGATCTCAGTTTGAGTATTTGCATATCGTAATGGGTGCTGCGTCCGTTATATTTGAACGTGTTTTGTATTTAGTCAATTTCATTTTCGGAAAAAACGATTCGAACGTTGAACCAAAAGTGCTAACAACCTTTTGTGTTAGATTTCCCAAATAGGAAAATTTCTCTTTTGTCATGTTATAAAAATATATTTTTGATTCTGATGTTTCAAGATTGTGTTTTAATTCAATATTGCACTGTAAGTTAACCAGTAATCATTTGGAAATATTCTGGGGCCGATTCGATTTCAGCATAAAAGGGAGATGAATATATTGTAAAAATCTAGGGACTATCGCTATGTCACTTAAAGTGAAACATAAAACCTGTTATATTAAATGTTCCGAGATGTGCGAGCATCATGAGTTCGCAGAATATAATGTAATTATTCTGCGAACTCATAAATAAAACATGCAATATCTGTCATATATTCGCTAGAATATTATGTTAAAATCAAAGTTAATTTTTTCTCATAATTTCTTCAGTTAATTTTTGAATGTAAGAATGTATAAATAATGCATTTTTTAATACTACATTCATTTTCACTCCTTTGGCTATTATAAAATAAATATATTTTGTAAAAGTGTGATAAATCTCACAGAGCGAAAAACTGTTCAAGGCGGTCCGCGGGTTGGCTACTCCTGGATTAACCAATATTTTAAATTCAAAAGCTGTTCGGTGTAGGGAACTGATGTTAGTCTTCAAAATTTTCCTCAGTTTCAAATAACTATTAATGTAAAGTTGGATCTAAAGAGGTTGAACCATTTTTATTTGTATAAAAAAGACAAGCAAACGCATTCGAGTTTTAAAGATAGGCTGGGGCCTGAATGTCTAGCGCTCGGTGCCACAACTTTCGATTTCGAATCCCGGCATGCCATGGAAGTTTGTAGGGGTTCGGAATTGACTTTAAGCCGTCGTCTGGGAGACAAGTGGGTTATTGAAATGTTTTATTACATTTTTTAGCCCTACAGAGGGTTAGAATTGCCTTATCTCAACTACGGAGAAACACTAAAGGAAGAGGAAAGGAGATGGAAGAGCACAGCGGGTGATTGCATCATTCACACCGACCCTGAATGGAACCTGTGGATATATGATCCAACCCCCTGACACACACGAGATCATAAAAGGAAAAAAATATATAGCCTTCTTTTACAGTGTACTTGAGGCCTCTGTATATCGTAAAAGTGTATGATGTTCGAATTTTTATATACTACTGTTTGGACACAGTAGTACATAAAAATTCAAACATCATACATGTAAGTCAAAGTAAGACCAATTTTCAATTTAAATTTCCCGGGCATATGGTATTTAAATTTTTTTTGTTTTCGTTTTTGTTTTTAGGTTGTTGGCACTGTCCTTGATATTTGTGTGAAATTTGACGCAAAATATTCATTAGTGTGTGATTTAAGCTTGGTTTTGGAAGATGTTAAAACTGATTCCGGCGATTTTCGAAATGTCTCTTCAATCGACTCACAACGGTGTCCCCGGAGTGGTCTTTTAAGTTTAGGTAATAGCCAGAAGTAACAGGATACTAAATCAGGTGAATACAGTGGTTGTAGAACGATACGGGTTTCATTTTTAGCGAAAAAGACACGAAGAATCAATGCAGTGGGAGGTGGCGCATTCAGTTTTTTCGGTAACAATCGAGATTTGACGAGTTGTTGGCATTGTCCTTGACATCTGTGTGAAATTTTGCGTCAAAATATTCAGTACTGTTTGAGTTACGTTAAGTTTTGTGAGATGCTAAAAATTCCGGCAATTTTTGAAATGTCTGAATTAATTGAACAAGAACTTGCGTTAAATTTTGTTTACGGAAACATATATAATGTTACAAAAGGGATTCGGTGAGCATTCCTATATCGGAAAGAAATGTTTAGAAGTGGTGTAAACAGTTCAAAGAAGACAGAGAACGCGTTGAAGACAAAGAGCCCTCTAATCGACCATCCACCTCAACCAACGAAACAAAAAAAATTAAAGAGTTGGTGCTTGCAAGCCACCGATTTACAATTGTGAGACCTTGCCAACAAGAGACCTTGCTGATCATGTTGGAATTTCAAAATTCCATTTTAAAAGATGTTTTTGACCTCAAACGCCTCAAATCTCGATTGGTACCGAAAACACTGAATGCGCCAGCTCCCACTGCATTGATTCTTCGTGACTTATTCGCTGAAAAGGAAACCCATATCGTTCTACAGCCACTGTATTCACCTGATTTAGCATCGTGCTACTTCTGGCTATTACCTAAATTTAAAAGACCACTCCGGGGACACTGTTGTGAGTCGATTGAAGATACATTTAAAAAATCGCCGGAATCTGTTTTAGCATCTCCCAAAACCAAGCGTAAATCAAACACTGAATAGCTTGACGTCAAATTTCACATAGATGTCAAGGACAGTGCCAGCAATCTAAGAAAGAAAAAAAAATTGAAATACCTTATGCCCGGGAAATTTAAATTGAAAATTGGTCTTACTTTTTGGACACTGTATTATATATATTAGAAGAGCCTGGCATATGTTGTTCTGTCCCCCCGAAAAAAAGGCATTGTAAAAAATTACATATCGCGAATATATTCTCCATGTTCCAATATATGTACACATACAGTTTCATGCAAATCGTTGGAACGGTATATAAGATGAAACGTTGCAGCACCATCTGGTGGCAAGTAACAATAAAGTGGATAGCGCGAACCTATTTTCCATACTCGAATGCATATTTTTACCCATTTTCATAGCGATTGGTTGAACGGTATAGAAGTTGATAAACTGCAACACCATCTTGTGGCGACTTAACAACAAAGGAGATAGTATGAAAGCATTATCCATATTTTGTCACACACAAAAAATTGTCATCAAAATCGATCAAGCAGTTTAGAAGGAGTTCAGTGACAAACACACGTAAAGAAAAACCCTATCGCATCGCCACCTATAGGGTTCAATTGCGAATCTAAACCATCCAGATACTCACTCAAACACACACAAAAAATTTCATGTGAGTCGGTCCAGCCGCTTAAGAGGAGTTCAGTGACAAACATATGTACAGAAGAATTATGTATATACAATTTTAATAATTAAACCGATTAGTAGGAAGATAGGAAGTCGCAATACTTGTAAGCTTTCCTTAATTACTCTGTTTATGTTGAAGTATTCTCTTGTATTCTTAATAGTCGGTTGCACTGCTTATATATATATATATATATATATATATGAGTAACAAAAAACACCCTGCAAAAGGCGATTTTGTCCGCATCTCTGTTGCAATCATTGCTGTCTAAAACAGAAAGACTCGATGGTTGTATATATATCACCAATGCTCCAAAGTTCTTAGAACAACAGTCATGCTGTCAAGTGAGAGTTTTTCTTTATTTATTATTATTATTATATTTATTTATTATTTTCTCTCATACGACTTATAAATGTGAGACAGTTACCCTTAAAAATCCTCTTGGAAGGCAATCTCTTCCCCTCATTGCTCGCGTGTGGCCTGTTGGTCAATTGGCTAGCGCTTTCGCCTTTGGTACCTCAGGTTCGAATCCGGTTGGTGGTATGGATGTTTGTTAGTGGTTCGGAATCCACGTTAAAATATAGGTCCCGGTCTGTTTAGCCCTCGTGTGCACAAGATGACCGTAGAGCGACAAAAAGAAACCCTATCTTTTGCATGTGGTCTGATGGCCAATTGGCTAGCCCTCTGACCTTCGGTATCACAGGTTTCAGGTTAAAATCCTAGTGGTGGCAATAATGTTTGTTTGTGATTCGAAATTCACGCTGAACTGTAGGTCCTGGTCTAATTAGTCTAAAGTGTGTGCAAAATGACTGTTGAGCGACAAATTTCTCTCATTGCTCGCTGGAGGATTATTCGGGACATATATGAACACAAGTCTTGCCGATGTTCAACAAAATAGAAAGAATTTTATGAAGTAATGCATTTTGAAAAGTTTCATGCCAATCAATATCATCAAAATATGTGTAAAATTTATAAAGTGGTTTGTTTTATTTTTTGATGAATCTGTATATAACGCATTGACTTTTTAAAATATATTCCAACATTCCTTATTATTTTTACTTTCGGAAGTAACAATTCCGTTACAATGAAAGTTATATTTGAATTATGTTGTTGTTCTCCGGAATTAAATAATATAGAATTTTTATTTTTAATTACTTCGAATTATATGCATTAAAAGTTAAATTCTTGACATTTATTTATTAAATTCTCTCAAAGTGTTTTTATGTTTTTAATTTGTAATAATTTGTAACATTTTTTCCAGTGGAATTAATATTATACATTTTTTAAATACAGAAAACTTCACAAAACTTAGTTTTTTGTTTAATATAGTTTAACTTGTTATACAATTTACTTGTTCTCCACTTAAAAACGTACATCTCGGTCTAATATGTTTGTAGAGCGTTGGGCGTACAGCCGACAACCCTATCCAGTAAAAAGAAACCATCTCATGTCTTGGAATCTGCCAGTAGGTAGACGGCCTTAGACCATCATGGTGCTGTTGCGCCAATGAAGAAGAAAGTTAAATTTTATCGATTTATTTAGTTCTCTTGAAGTGTTTGAAGTGAAGTGTTTTCATGATTTTAATTGTAAATAATCAGTAGCAATTTAATTATTAAAAAGTAATATTATACATTAAGTACAGAAAATTTCATAAATCTTAGTTCTTTGTTTAATATGGTTTAACTTGTTGCACATTAATTTAGTGTGAGATAAAATATTAAATAATTTCAAACTTGTAATAACAATTTATGATAGGCCTACTTAAAAAAAATGTTTTCACTTATTTTAATAACGATTTCTAACTTTTACAAAAAATAAAATTTGCAAAAAATGAAAATTTGAAAAGTATTTGTTTCAAATGTATTTTTAAATAATAATGCAAAATTTTATTGTTCTTTTTTTTATTAATTTATATTTTAAATATGACTTGATTTTTCATGTAATAGTTTGGGTGGATTCTAAATATTTGAAATAAATAAATATTACTTGCTTAGGAACATCAGTTAGAAAAATTTATGTATTTTTTATTACATGAACAAGTGTAATGTTTATCCATTAATATCACTATTTTTAGTTCTGCATACTACTCCAGAAAATCAAAAATGCCTGACAACATTTTATGCCAGTTAAATTATTAACACATCACTCAATAAGTCTCCGGTCTAGCTAAGAAGAACTAATTTTTTTTTTTTTTTAGAAATTCGACTTTATTCGTCAACATACTCTCTTGCAAGAGTTATACATTCATTCCAACGCTCCTCTACTTTTCGATGCTTTTTTTGTAAAACGATTTGTCGTTGCTCTCAAAACAGGCCTCAATTTCGGAAATCACTTCTTAATTTGAGCCAAATTTCTTTCCCTGGAGCATCTTTTTGATGTCTGCAAAAAATCAATATTCGCTGGGGGCCAGATCTGGCGATTACGGTGGGTGGAGAAGCAATTCGAAGCGTAATTCATTCAATTTAACCATAATTTTCATCGGCTTGTGACTCGGGGCATTGCCTTGGTGAAGCAGTACTTTTTTTTCTTAATTTCTACACTCCATCGATCCAATAATGGCATGTAATATTTGCTATTGACAGTTTTATCTTTCTCAAGATTGTCGATGAACAAAATACCCTGAGCGTCGCAAAATATGGATGTCATAACTGATTTTTGAGTTTTTGGACACTTTCACCAGCAGCTGGCCACTCAAATGGCGATAATTTTGATTCAGGTGTGTAGCAGTGGATCCATGTTTTATCCATTTTCACGTACCGATGCAAGAAATCTTTTTTAAATCGCTTGAATAGCTTCGAACAGCGCTCTGAAACGTCGACGCGTTGTTTTCGGTCCGATGTGAGCAAATGCAGCACAAGCTTCGAAAGCAAATTAAGCATGCTCAAATTTTTGTGTAAAATTTTAAACACGCAGCCTTCTGATATCTTTAAGGTGTCAGCTATGTCCCGCAACTTCACTTTAAGGTCTTTTAAAGTCTTTTTTGTGGATTTTTCTTATGTTTTCAGAAACAACTGCCGATTTTGGGTGAGCAGACAGTTCAGCATCTTCAACTTGTACGATCGTCTTTAAATTCAGAATACCAGTCAATAATAGTTGATTTCTTTGGTGCAGAGTCTCCATAACGCTTATTAAGCCACTGTTTGACTTCAACAATATTTTTCAACAATGTTTAATCAACGAAACACATGAAATTCTTTTTTATCCATTGTTTTGAAAATTACAAAACTGGGGTTACTAAAACCACTGTAACCTGTAAACTAATTATTAGAATGTCCTGAAATTCTGAGATGTATCGTTTGAAGGATGCTACTATCCAGAAATCCTATGAGTCTGTCAAGAATGTTGCCATATATGTGTCAGACGGGAGACTTATTAAATGATGTGTTACAATAAAAAAATAATTTAATTTAATTTGATGAAAATATAAAAATTCTGCTTTTCTCATAATTAACAAAAAAACTTTTTTAAATCGTTACGAAAATATGAAATTTATTGAAATATGATTCTTAGATTTATTTCATAAAGGAAAAATTATTTAATTTTATTTTAAATATGGCTTTCCATCATATGGTTGTTGTGACTCCATTAAACCAGTAATTGAGTCACAACGCTGACTCAGAAGTGATTCAATTTTGGCATTTTTAACATACTATATGACTGTATAGCTAGAATAATAAGACCTACTGTACTGCAGAATTCTTATACTATACATCCATCTTAATATACACTTCATTGTAATTTTCCCTTAAAATTTGTTCCCAGCCGTTATAATAATAGAACCTTTCATGTAAGCACAATTGAGTGATTGCGTAGATTCAAAAGTGATTCAGTTTTGGCATTTTTAACGTATGACTGTATGGTTATAATAATATAGATACACTGGGCTAGGTAAATCCTTCTGTACTACACAATACCAATACCTTAATATACACTTCATTGTAATTTTCCCTTAAAATTTGTTTCTAGCCGTTATAATAATGGAATCTTTCATTTAAGCATAAGTGAGTGATAACGTTCATTCAAAAGAGATTCAGTTTTGACAGTTTTAACGTATGACTGTATGGCTATAATAATATAGATACTTTCTAAGCACTTCTGTACTACACGATTCCAATTCCTTAATATACTTTGCATTGTAATTTTCCCCTTAAAATTTGTTTCCAGCTGTTATAATGACACATATAATGGTACCCTTTTTACATAATGGTAAAAAGGGCAAAACCTATCTTGCTTTTCAATCCCTCTTTCACTCCTCCCACCCCCCAAAACTCCCACTTTTACAATTCGTTCATTGTATTCTATTCAAGTTTGTCAAGATCATTCGATGAATAGCTAAGATTAACAAAGGTATTTACTTGAATCATGAAAGTAAAGATTTTAAAGAAGATTAACTAGCACACACATACACAGACGCATCGTTTGTTTGCGTAGCTGGATGTGGGTGGGGTCGAGTTGAGACACAAGTTTAAGAGCATTTAGCTTTATTTACAAGCACGTAAATACGACATCAACACCACAATTAAAGGTAGAAATTTAACACACAGCATTCACACACGTCTAATTAAAGATTCTTAGAAGGATTCCCCTTGTAAACTGTAAATAAGGTTACTCAGGTACACGCTGGATAGCGAAATATACTTCCTCTCTGGATGAGAGTCTATAAGCCAATAAATCCAAAATACACTATTAGTATTTATTCTTTATTACAGTTTTCTATACAAGAATTTCTTAGTTTGTGTCACCAAAATAAAATTAGAATATTCAAACAGTATTCAACAATTGAATGGGATACATCAAATTAAATTATAAACATCTGTATCGAAATTTTGCAAATTGTGTTCATGTCTTTTGTGGTTTCTTTGGATACAACTGATCACCATAACTTCTGCTTGTCTGGTGATTTCCATAATTACAATAGCATCGTATCATTAGCATTATTTATACAGGTCCCATCTATACTGTTATACTGTTGAAGGAACATGGATTACAGAGAATCTATAATAATTCATGAAACTGAATGAATATTGTAGTTTTTTATGTTCTACGATAATTATCTGTCCAATTCCAATTAATAGATAATTGTGCATAGAAATTTTAAAAACTGAACACAAATTAAAATTAAATAATTTAAATTTAGTGTTATTACTATTATATAATTCATAAAAAATTATTGAAAGTTTTGAGTTATTAGAATTTTTTTTAAGAAACTGATAGTTTCTTAAAACAAAAATACTTATGTCACGATAAAGTATTTTTTTTTTTAAATTGTCCCTTGAAATCCAAGTTTTAATTATAGTATCTAGGAAAAGCAATATCGTTCTTTTTTATATATAACAGAGAAATAGACTCACGATTTTTAAGATTAGATTAGTACTATAAACAAGTAATATAAAATTTATCTATAAAAAACTATAAACAAGTAATAATAAATATTTTTTTCGTTTGGAAAATCAAAGAAATTAGTTTAAAGCATCATTATTATTACTAACTTTTTTTTTTCCGTCTAATGCAGCTGGCAAATAGACCGTGATCTTTCGCCATAAGGGCTGCGCCGATGTTACTCACTTCGCATTACCCAGGGGGCGCGTGTAACTTGATGGTAAGCCACGGACGCGGAGTAACAATGCCCCCGCAGCGCTCTACGATCCTGTTAGGACCGGTACCTACGGTTTAAAGTGAATTCCGAACCATTACAACACCCATGGGCAAAGCCGGGATTTGAACCCGATACCTGTGGTACCGAACTCCTAGCCTTTCGGCCATCAGGCCCCCTTATTACTAACTAAACACTATTAATACAGAGCTTCAGTCACAACCGGAAAAATAACGAGAGGATTTGTGTAATGATTTAAAGTGTTTAATGAGTATTCTGCGATATTTATTTGAACTAAATTTGATATCTAGAAGACTTCATACAATAGGAAATCTTTTATGTTTTATTAAGCTATTTGGAAAATTTGATATTACAATGAGTGAGTATGTATTTCGTGTTTTGACTAAAAAACTGATGGTTAACTACAGTGCAAAGATACTCAGAACGAAGCAATCCTTTTGATGGAAAATTCTCCTCGGGAAAATATATTTGACCTGTATAAATCAGTCAAGTATTTCAGTATCATTTTAGACTGTGACCTACATATAAGTCACGTGTAATAACTTTCAGTTTAATACGATTTTAAGTGTAGAAAGCACTGTAATAAAAGAGCATTTTGTTAGCTATAAATCTTATAAATCTTTGTTAGCTCTTTGACTGCAATAAAGCATGCTGACTTTCTGACAGAGAGAACAGTTTAGACTTCCATATCTGCAGAAGCCAGATTCTATACGAAAGAAGAAAAAAAAAGGAGATACGCATAAGCCATGTTTATATATGTCTTGTGGATGTCCCCCCTAAACTTAGCGGCTAGTGACAGTGTAACAAGAGGCTTTGAATCCACTTTTTTTGGTCTTGTTTTTCAAGTTTACATCTAGTTATTCTCCTGATGAGGGCCTGCACTGAAAAAAATGTAATTACTGCTTCACTTTAAAATCTTAATGCCACATAAAATGGGAGGAGAGTATTGTGCATCAAAACCATTAAATATGATAACGGGAAGTGCCTTGTGAATTTTTAGAAATCCTTTTCGCCTGAGTGTGACATGAAGCAGAGACACTTGCAACAAGAATAGCAAATTACGGTTTTCTAAAAGCAATAAATGCCTTTTGGGATTGTGTGATGCAGGGTAAATGTTGTCAATAAAACTATGCAGAACATCTCCGTGGATTCTGCTGCAGTTTCACAAATAAATATTTTTACTTATTATTTAATTGATTATCGTGCAAATGAATATAAAGCAAATAATATAAAAAAAACATTTTTTTAAGTAAATTCCTACTTTTTTATCACTATATTGCTATTATAAATAATTTTCATTCATTTTTTAAGTTTATCTAGCGCCATCTATGGGTAGATATATGCAACTTAAATTTAAAAAAAACTAAAATTAATTAATTAAATTAAATTAAGGAATTAATATTTGAAAAAACTCCATTAACATCAAGTTTGACTCAAGTACATTAACATCATTTTTGACATTAAGTTTGACAAAAGTCCATTAACATCAAGTCATTAAGTCATTAATTCCATTAACATCAAGTCATTAAGTCATTAATTCCATTAACATCAAGTCATTAAGTCATTAATTCCATTAACATCATCTATTTGTTCATTCACTAAAAGTTGTATTTATGTATTTGAACTTGAGTGGATGAATAAAAAGTATTTTATGAACGACGGAAAATTTGAAAAAGTAATTTGATGTAAAAAAAATCGTGCGTAAAATCTTTAATCATATATTATTTATTGATATTTTAAATTTATACGAATTCTAAATTTTGAATCGAGTACAATAGCTTGCATATGAATAATAAATTTTATAATTGTTTAAATAGAAATTTTTTTTGAAGGCAATGATTATGAATATGCTATGTTTTTTTTCTTCTAATTATTGTTTTTCAGGGGTGGCCAACCCAAATGATCTTGTGGGTCACTTTAGAAATAACTCCACTTTCCGCATATAAAAATTATATATCCCCATATTAGATTTAGACCCACTATAGAAAATTTTTTTGAAGTGAAAAATTGAAACATAATGTGTTATTATTATTGTGTTTACTATTATTTTTACATGTAAACATAGATAATATAATAATAACGATACTAAATGCACATTGTAAAGAAATACATAAAAGTAAAAATGATATATAAAAAATAATAAATATAAACGAAAAAAAATTAAATCATTAAAAAATATTTATTTTAGTAAGTGCGATATGTGTTTCTCCACTCTTTCACTTATCTTTTGCAAATCGATCTCCATTTGTGTATTGGCACATCGTAATTGGTGTTGCGGGTTAGCGTCCGTTATGTTTGAGCGTGTTTTGTGTTGGGTAAATTTCATTTTCGGGGGGAAAAAAAAAAAAAAAAAAAAAAAAAAAAAACGATTTGCAGATGTAAGTTGAACCAAAAGCGCTAACAAATGTTTGTGCCAGATTTCTGAAATTGGATCATATTGATGCACAAATAATGTACTTTTTAATACATTGGTTTTCACTACGTTGGCTATTAGAAAATAAATATATTTTATAAAAGTCTGATAAATCTCACGGGCCGGAAAAATGTTCAAGGCTTGTTGGCCACCCGTGTTCTAAAAAATGAAAAATCGTTTGAAACAATACATTTTTATTTCTACTGATAGTTTATCAGAAACACCCACAAAAAAAATGATTTTTTTAAATATAAATTTGAAAATTGTCTTTCAGTTTTGTGTTCTATTTTGTCTCATTTAAATATTCAGTAACTCAATCCTCTTAGTAACCCGTTAAGCTTATTTGTTGTTGTGATGGCTTTCAAAATAGCAGCGTCTGCTAATATTTACATTGCAGGACCCAAGTGGACACAATGCAGGCATATTGATGGCTAAGTTGCTGAAGGAGGGGTTAAGTTTTTGGGACAACATTTCGACATGAACCCTAAGCCGGCGCCCTACTTATCGCATGTTTACGGTCCAAAGGTAAACACTTCCCCCTTGTGGCATTGTTTGCCAAGGTCGAAACGGTTGCAATTGGTCATTCGTCTTGACCACCGAAATTCTTAAGTATGAGTAACGTGGTTGCTCAATGTCTGAACAAGCTAATCGTCAGCAGCAATTAAACATTTGTTGTATTCGAACTTGAAAGATAAAATATTTTCCATCTAATTCTTTAAAGCACTTTTATTGGCGCAATTTGCTTTACTGTTAGTTTAAGCTTCTGTTAGCATGACGCACGGTAAAGATTTCTAAAAGATTTCATTTGAAATGTGTTGTAAATGCATGAAAAGCAGATGAATTATTGGTTTACTTTCAGAACATATGGACATCAAATTAGTACTATAATAGCATATAGATCCATATTAGATGACTATTATTTATTAATAATATTCATTAATAAAGATTTCTATAAAATTTCATTGGAAATGTATTGTAAAACAGGAACAGCAAATGCAATATTAGTTTATTAAAGAAAAATATCAATATCAAATTAGCATTGTTACTGATCATACATATCCATATTAAATGAATATTATTTATTATTAATAATATTCATTAATAACGATTTCTATAAGATTTCATTGAAAAGGTGTTGTAATACGGGAACAGCAAATGAATTATTAATTTACTTTAAGAGCATATTAGCATCAAACTATCATTGTTACTGTTCATATACATCCATAATAAATGAATATTATTAGTTATTATTAAAAATAATAAAAAAATATCAAACAAAAAAAAATGAAAATGAATTTAGTTTTGAAAACCAAGAATGTGTTTTTGGGCTAAAAAAAATTCTTAGAGTTGAATTAATAGTATACTTTATTAGATAGTATTAATAATTTCGTATTTACATTTTTTTTGTAAATTATGAATTACGACAAAAGCTTAGAGTTATTCATTTCGTAACAAATTTTTAAAATACTTTCTTAATTTACAAAAACGAGCTCATTTTAATTTTTTCTTTATCAGGTTTCATTAATTTAATTTTTTTTTTTTTTCATTAAAATGTACATTAGTATTTTTTCAAAAAGTGATTTACATTGCAAAAAGACACTTACCAGAAAAACGATGAATCACTGTTGATGTTGATACTAATTGTTGCTTTCAGTTGTTAAATCATATTCATTAATAATTCATAATTCATATTCATAATAATGATATGCCATAATGAAATGAAACCACATTTGTTCATATGTAGAAAAGTAATGAATATTAACTGGACACAGCATCAGAAGACAGATATTCAAATTATGTCACCATAGTTGGAACAACCTAAAAATCATGATATATTTTGCTGTTTAGTTTCCTATTAATTAATTTATCAAGAAACAATTCAAGATTAATATTTTCTTTTTATTGATTCAGAAAATCATTAATTTTCTTACTTGTATATCTTATTCAAAAACGTTTGCTGCTTTACTTTGGTAAAATCTTGAATTTATAAATGCAGAATATGTTCACAACAATATCAATTTCTGATTTCATGCGTGTTTTTTTTGTGAGATTTTTTCCAGATTGCTCTTTTTATATTAAAATTTGAAGAACTATGCATACTTAATTTCAAAATACTTAACAAGGTGATTCTTTTCTCTTAAAATTCAAGCTATCTATTTGCACTTCATTTTCAAGGGACGAGGGAGGAAACCTCAGTATTCCAATGGAGGATTCTGAAAAATAAGAATTTTAACTGTATTTCTTCCGAATTATTTCTCAGTAATAAACGAAAGAAGTTATTTCAACAACATCTTCAAACGAATGATATATTTTATCATCTGCTGTCCGATTTTCGTCGTCATAGATTATGCTACCTTTCATGATATGATAGTAACATTTCTCTGTTGAAATGGAGCTGATTAAATTTCCAAAAACTTGTAGATATAAATGGCTATCAAGGAATGCCCGAATATTCCCATAAAAGATTTTTCAGAAGTCCATGCATTTACTTGAATGATTTTTTTTTAATTTTTTGATGAATTACATTTATAATAAAAAAAAAGTTCGGGGTGTGAGTTATAGGTAATTGCTTAGAGTCGATGGCACTTCTTTTTGTACCTTCGAATGCTTCCATAAAAGTACCACCGAAAGAATTTTAGGACCATTGTCCCCCAGAGGAATGCATGGAAATCTGTTGGAAGGAAAACCTCGGCCACCTTGAGCTGCCGTGCTATTGATGATGATATTGATTAAGATTTTTATCACTATCAAAATGAATATTATAAATCTTCAGAAAATTGTCATCACTATATATTTCACCACAGTTCTTAAAAAGATATTTTCTTTCCGGTTTGCAATATCTTAAATTTTTAGCATAATTTTTTTTATATAATTGTATCATCAAAAACGTTCTTTAAAATAAAATTTAAAAAAAAAAAACCGTTTTATTAGTTTTATGACTTTTGAATAAAAAAAAATGTCGGATTATATGCAATAATATGGCGTATCTACGTTTGCTTAATCAATTACCGTTCCAAATTTCCATGTATTGTGGTAGAGAAACAAAAAAGTAGAATAAATCATAAAAATCTGTGTATGTTTAGCAATTTTAATAAGACAATCTAGAACATTTTACAGAGCAATTTAATTTAAATATATTTTATTTTAAGTTTATTTATTTTAAGACAAAATGTTGCTAAAATTATCTTTTTAAAAATGCATATAAGTTTACACGAATTTGAATTTGAAAAAAACCTTTTCAATGTTTTAAATATTAGCTAATTAACTGTAATAATATATAATATAATATTAACAATTTTTATAATTATACAAATATTGAGGTTAAATTGAAACTGGGTGTTTTATAATTAAAAGAAAATACTCCATTCTCAAATTACTGTAATTGAAGAACTTAAATTGAAAAGCTATAAAAAGTATGGATATATTTCATATTACAATGTATATAATAGGCTTATTTATTTATTTTTGGAAATATAATATTACAATGAAAATCTTAATTGCAAAAAAATAGAAAAACTAATCTTCACAAAAAAAATATATACAAATAAATAAAATAATAAAAATACATAAACACACAGATTAAAAAAAACAACAATTCTAAAATTGTTTGAAAGTTGACATTGAATTAAAACTGAATAATGCGTTGTTTTTATTTGCTAATTGATTTCAAAAGGGTTTTATGTTAAATTTGAATTTGAAAGTTTTTTAATTGACAAAGTAACAATTTATTTCGGAGAATGGGATGCAAAAAAAAAAAAAAAAAAAAAAAAACCTTCAGGTTATATGTATAGATCGTGGGAAAAAAAAAAAAAAAAAAATGCTATTGAGATAAAGATATTGAAATAAGATTTCAAAATAATTATTTGAATTTGAATTTAAACAAAATGTCCTTAATGTTTTAAATATTAGCTAATTAAATGTAATAATATTCAATATAAAATTAGCAATTTTTTTAATTAAACAAATATAGAAGTTAAATCTGGTTGTAATATAATTAAAAAAATAACTCATTCATGAATTAATTAAAGAGCTTAATAAATAAATATTAAATATTCATAAATATTATTTAAATATTTATGAATATTTCAAATAATTTAAATAAGTTATAAAATTCGAATGATTTTTTGGGTATTAATTGCCTTCTTATTCGATTTGAATATAATTGAATTATTTCCTTTTTTACTTGTCAAGATAAAATTTATTATTATTTTTTTATTTATTACTTTACTCACATAGATTGCAATTATCATATTATGTAATTAAATGCAAGTAAGTAATCAATATCCAAATCAATTTCCGAAAATCAACTCATGCACTGACTTGTGAGTAAATAGCGCCCTCTAGTGAGTTTTTGGAAATTTAATCATTGTTGGAACAATTTTGCAGTATCTGCGTAATATTAAATACCACGTTAACTTCCTCATTATAATTAATTAAAATTAATTCAATAATAATAATTTTTTATTATAATTGATTTAATTAATAAAATTAATTCAATTAAAAATTATTAATTAATATTATTATTAATTAATATTAATTTTTTAAAATTAATATTAATATTGTTAAAATTATTAATTATTAATTAATAAAATTAATTCAATTTAAATTAGTTATAATTAATTCATAAAATGCTTCTGGTAATTAAATTTAAGAGTACAAATTGACAACACTTGAGTGTTTTGATACTTATGTAGATTATAATTAAGGTGTTACTACCCACTTTATTTTTTCCTATAATTTATTATTAAAATTAAACCTTCTTAACTACTTACCCAGATTATTATTAGATCTTTATGAAGCCTGAAATCATCACTTTTGTATAAAACAATTTTACCAGTAATGCACATAGCGACAAAATTAGTAGAACAAATGTTCTTAATTAATCTTCGAAGAAAAAGAAATTATTATAATCTAATTAGTATGGCTTTGGGAATTATGATTATTGGCAACGGCAACGGACGTACCAATTTCGGAGCACTTGTGGGCTATTAAGTAGCACGAAAACTTATGAACTAATGAAAAAATTACTTAAAATTCAGTTGTTTTAATTTTTAGGAAAGTTAGGATATTAAGTTGTCAAATTAAATTTAGAAATAAAAAGGTCTATTGATTTACAATTACAATCAGTAAGTATTAAGAAAAGTTATTGATACAAGTATATGTCCGTTAATGACAGGTATAACTGGGCTGCAGTGACGTATTCATGTGCCGTTTGGTTACAGAAAGGCAAAGGCTCTCTTCGAAATGACCGTATTGAAGTTGTGATGGGTAAGATATTTTTTTTTTTTGTTCTAATGCAGCTGGCAAACATTTAAACAATTGTCTTAGATGCCTTAAGACAAGCGCCGCACAGACGTTACTCACTTAGCACTACCCAGGAGGTGCGTGTAGCTTAAAGATAAGCTACGAACGCGGAGTAGCATACCTTCGCAGCGCTCTACGATCCTGTTTGACCGGGAATTCAGAACCACTACAAACATTCATGGCACCACCGGGACTCGAACCCGAAACCTGTGGGGCCAGAGCTCTAGCCACTCGACCATTCAGGCCCGATGGGTAAGATCTCCCCTCTCCGTGGACTTTTATCACTCGGTTTTTACTGCAAATTTTAGACTTTTGGTGGGATATGACTTTCTACGTATTGGCGTGCCCAACATTTCTGACTGTGTTCTTCAGTTATTTTTATGGATTTTGCACATTTGACAAGCTGACCTGCGCTCTCTTTCACGAACTGTTCTCCAGACAACTTTTATAACAAGGCTGGCTTTCATTGGCCTGTCAGAACATGGCCGATATGCCCCTCCCTAACCAACGTAGAATAAAAAATACATGTCTGTAATTCAGTCCTAAGCAGGTTAAAAAAGTAAACAAAGATACACATGGGAAAACTTTGCTGTAAATATTTTGTTAACATGGCAAACACTAAATGGAGCCACTGTTCAGATAGGTACAATTTTTGAAATTAATTAATTAAAGCATCTCGCTCTCTATACACCGGCAGACAATGAAATACAAAATCTAAGTACATATTTAACCATTTTTCTTCCAGCCAGTAGTTCTCTTTCGAAGAATTGTGTATAGGAAACACCTAAGTCCTTGCTTTGATATTTAACGAAAACTTCACAATTGGATGTTTTCTGGGTAAGATGGCCAGTATTCTAAATTCTTCATAATCATCTTTTCTGCTAGCTTTCATCTCAAAACTTCTGAAGGTTTCAGTCGAATTACTTCGCCAACACAAAATACATTCAATGAACGTAATCGCATATCTTTGGACTAAATGAGGTAAATAATAGTTTTTTTTTTTTTTTCTATTCTACGTTGTCTGTTTCAACCTCACCAAGGTTGTCAATTCTCTTCTGCAGTGGTAAGTAAATCTTCTTATCCACATCATGATATTAATAGCCTTTCTATAGTTAGTAATGGGGCCTGATGGCCGAGTGACTGGCACTCTGTGGCACAGTTTTCGGGTTCGAATCCGGCGATGCCATGGATATTTGTAGTGGAATCCATTTTAAACTGTAGGTCCCGGTCTAATATGACTGTAGAGCGTTGTATTTAGGGCTGACAACCCTACTCCTGTAAAAGAGAAAGGCCATGGGGCTGCCAATGATAATGATGATAAGGATAGTTAGTAATATGAGAAAAATAGTTAATTCCAACAGTAAACAATGAGAGCGCAGTTTTCTTTTTTTCTTGACTATCTTCTTATTCACAAGCATCATTTTCAGTAACAAGCCATCATTGAACTGGAAGACAGAGCCACTCTGGTCTGTCGTATTATTTTATTACTAATAACTGTCGAGGGCAACACTCTCTAGAGAATTGATGAGGCCAGGAACGAAGTGCTTCCTTCCCTTTCAGACTTAAAATCTTTAATTAACTGAAATTTTTTTCTTAAAATCTTCTCTATTATGCACAAACACACTTCTATTCCAAGCTAGAACAATCATGGAATCAGTTCGACGGTTTACTGGTTTAACCAAAAAATTTTGCGTTTTTGATGATCGAGACATAATCGCAGGTGTGCAAGAGCTCATTCAAGCACAAGGGCTGCAGAACACCAACGAAGAATCACACCTTTCGATACCAAGAACACGCAGGTGGCCAAAGGCTGTCACTCAAAAACTGATCACTGACCACTGTCACTGATAAATTGTCAAAGAGAGCTGAGTGATTGAAAAGAGCATACACGTTACTGCGAAGGTTTATTGCTCATTACAATAGACATGCAGCAATACAAGTCCTTTTTCCCACATGAAGGAATTCTGGCTTTTGCTTAAGGGAGAAGAACATAAATAATATTTACTCGTAGGCACCATGAAAGCAACTGTCGCGTATACAATTCGACTTTCATCTCGTAAAAGAATGGGATGTTTGTTGGTGGTTCGGAATCCACGCTATACTGTAGGTCTCGGTCTGTTTAGCCAAAAGTGTGCACAAAGTGACCGTAGAGGGCCAAACCAAACCATAAAAGAATGTTCTTCATAAAAAAAAAAATTCATTTACTAATTTCATTGATTCTCAAATTGAAAGGCAATTGAAATAATTCAGATTATTTCAATTGCCTTATGCAGAAAAAAAAATTAAGTATATAACTTTCCTTAACTTGAAATTCAAACAATAATGATTCCTTTATAATTATGATATCACTAATGAATAACTTTCCAAAATTACTAAAATAGGTAGGAAGGCAAAAAAGGTAGAAAGTAAACAGTGAAACTATTGAGATTATTTCAATTGCATTTCAGTTGTTAACATCAATCCTCTATCTATAAATAATCTTTTAAAGAGTAAATAAAAGATTATTTATAGATAGAGGAACAACTAAAAACTAAGTTGCATACATTAATTAAACTGATTAACTGGTATATTAAGGTAAAATGAAAAAAATATATATATTTGAAAAATCTGCACTTTTCCGTATAATCTAACAAATTTCATTCAATTGTGCATATTTTAGTTCCATTCACAAATAAATGTCAATACAATATACTGATAAAAGAAATTGTTATGTATTTAAAATTAATGGAGGATGTTTTATGTAAGTGTATCCTTTTGCCTAAAATTTGAAAAATAATTTTAAAAAAAATATTGAAAATGTTGTTTATTTTTATGATTTATTATCATATTTCAACATTATTAATCATAATTATAATTATAATTATCTTATTACTATATTTATGGAATGCACAAATAAATATGAATAGAGTATACTGATCAAAGAGGTTGATATGTATTTAAAATTAATGGAGGAAGTCTTATATTAGTATTGCCTTTTGCTCAAAATTTGGCCAAAAATAATTTTAAAAAAATGAAAATTTTGTTTATTTTTATGATTTATTATCATATTTTATCATTATTATTCATAATTATATTATAATTATAATTATCTTGTTATTATTTATGGTCTGCGCAGATATATGTCAACAGAGTATACTGATCAAAGAAATATGTATTTAAAATTAACGGATGGCGTCTTATATAAGTGTTGACTCTTGCTTAAAATTTGGACAAAAGTTATTTAAAAAATAGTGAAAATGTTGTTTATTTTTATGATTTATTATCATATTTTATCATTATTAATCATAATTATATTATAATTATAATTATCTTGTTATTATATTTATGGTCTGCGCAGATATATGTCAACAGAGTATACTGATCAAAGAAATATGTATTTAAAATTAACGGATGGCGTCTTATATAAGTGTTGACTCTTGCTTAAAATTTGGACAAAAGTTATTTAAAAAAATAGTGAAAATGTTGTTTATTTTTATGATTTATTATCATATTTTATCATTATTAATCATAATTATATTATAATTATAATTATCTTGTTATTATATTTATGGTCTGCGCAGATATATGTCAACAGAGTATACTGATCAAAGAAATATGTATTTAAAATTAACGGATGGCGTCTTATATAAGTGTTGACTCTTGCTTAAAATTTGGACAAAAGTTATTTAAAAAAATAGTGAAAATGTTGTTTATTTTTATGATTTATTATCGTATTTCAAGTCAAAATATAATTGTGGTATAATTTTTATATTTTTAAAAACCAGCACTTAGTAGGTACCTTAGAAGAATAGATTAATAGTAAGGATTTTCTGTTTTCAATTTAAAGTAATAATATTGATAATTAATATTAAATATTAAATGTTAATTAGCTTAAATAAAACAATAATTTGGTTTTATTAGACGGAAAGAAGAAGTTCACTTCTGCTTGTAGAAACTAAAAGAAATACAAATTCTAGTGCTTACTTCGTTTCAAAGAAAAATATTTTAAGACAGTGGTTATACTTTCTATACTTTAATACAAACAATACCTTTTAACATACCTTTACCCCTTTGTATCAGGCAAGTTCAAGCACGTATAAGTAATGCTATCTTCCTTTCCATTCATGATTGTGAATAATAAATTAATGAAATTTCAATGCCTGAAAGAAGAAAAAGTGTCAGGTTTAACCACCCACGAAGAGAGAGTTAAATACATTTTTCTTTATATATTCAACAGATTTTTTATTTTGTCTTCTATAAGAAATTCTTTAGTGAATATTGATTATTGTCCTCTGAGTTACAACAATGCACCCTCACTTGCAAAGTCGATTTCCAATAACCCCTCCTACATAGAGGATGAATAGAAATGTATTCTTATTTGTAAAAAGGGGTAGATAGGATTATGAACTTTGAACAAAGGTAGTTGACCATCTGCTCATCTATGAAAGGTCATATCGAAAAATTGCTAAGTCTAAAATTGTTGTAATTTTTAAAACTTTTCCTGTAATATTATGTATAAAATCAATATTTTGAGTTATATGTCTTTGTAATTTTAAATTTTATAACCCTAATAATTTTTCTAACTAATTTTTATAATTATGCATATTGTTGTTATAATGTAAACCTGTTTATGTTTATTTGCTGAAAACCTGTTGTTTTTAGGACGTAAAATTTAAAACACATTGTATGCCATTAAATTTAGGCATTGGCAGTATTTTCATGTGAATTTTTAGACGTTTGAAATAGAGTTTAAAAACATGTGTGGACTACAAAAAACAATAAAAAGGAAATTAAAAATCCTTAGTTAAATTTTAAGTGTTCACATTCAACTAGCATTTAAAAAATGCCAAGAGTGTTAAAATTATTTCTTATAACGAAATATGTGTAATACGTTTGATCATATAATATAATAAACCTAATCTGTTGTTGTTGTCGTATCCCCTGATTGTGGTGTTCTCGATCAATATTGGCTATGTTGGTTGCCAGATCGTAGTATAAATTCTCTTCTGAGGGATGGTCCATATAATGCATGGCGTCTGCAAATGGGTGCGGCATCCCTGGGCAATCAAAGTCGTGATGATTCTAATATTTTTCAACTGAACATAAATGGGAGTAAAATTGACGATCTTCAGTGCCTTCTACGGGAAAGAAACCTAAACAGTTTTTAGTATATAAAAATGATTAAGTTCATTTTACTATTACCTAAATCGAAAGATATTAAAGAAATAAATATAGTAGCGTAATTTAGCAATGTAATGTATTAGTTTTTTACAGTAAAAAAAAAAAACATTTTTCAGCAGTGTAGTATAATAAATTTTATTTTTCGCATTATGTGTGGAGATGCAATTTTCTCACAGAAATTTGCGTGAAGAAAGTGTTGGAATTTCTGTTATCGTATCATAGTAACTCATAAAAAAATACGATATTACGATTACTTCTATAAGAAATGGTAATAGAATTTTTGTCGTTAAAATCCGTCGTAATCTCGCATCTCAATTAGATAAATATTTTTTACCTGTTTCGTTATATTACATTCATCACACTAGGAAAAAGGCTTCAGATTAAAAAGCAGCATATAAAAAGTTATACTGATTTTATGATGTATTTATATTAATTTATACAAAATCTGCACATATTAATAAATTAATGATTGTCATCATCTTCAAATATTCCTTTTTTTCTTTTAAGAATCATCGAACTATATTAATGATTTCTATGATTTGTGATCAGTAAAAATTGGTGTTAAATCATTTACATTTGTATATGAAGTTTGAGTTAGTTAACCAGAAAAATGTATGTTTGAAATAAATTAAAACTTTTAACTCTAAATAAATAACTTTGCTTCCAAATTTCTTAAAAATCTAACTCTCGATATTCACAGTTTGTCAGTATCTTTTATTAAAACATTAGTACGATGACTGTTATAACAATTTATAAAATTACGATAACGTTCTTTAAAGAAATAGTAATATCATTTTTGTGTATTAAGAAACCTCTGTTATATAAATATTTTTTATGTGTTTTATTTGTATTATATTCTTCACAATAGGAAAAAGGTTTCAGATTTAAAAGCAGCATATAAAAAGTTATATTGATTTTATGACTTATTTATAATAATATATTTAGACTAATTTATACAATACTTGCACATATCCATAAAATAATGATTTTCTTCATCATTAAATATCCTTATTTTGTTATAAAAATCATCGAACTATGTTAAAAATTTCGATGGTTTGTGATCTTTGAAAATTAGTTTCAAATTATTTAAGTTTGTGCATGAAGTTTGAGTTTATTAACCAGAAAAATACGTAGGAAATAAATTGTATGTTTCAAGAATTTTGCTTACAAATTTCTTAAAAATTTAACTTTTGATAATCACAATTTGTCAGCACCTTTTATTAAAATGTTATCACACACACGGTAACCATTATAACAACTCATAAAATATACGATATTACGACTACGTTCTTTAAAGAAATAGTAATTTCTTTTTTTGTCGTTAAGATTCTTCCGTTATATAAATATTTTTTTATCTGTTTCATTACATTCATAAACCGTTATTATTATTAGTATATCGTTATCTATAACAATAGGAAAAAGGCTTCAGATTAAAACTCAGCATACAAGAAGTTATGGTGATTTTATGGTTTTTTTATAATAAAAATATACTTACACTAGCTTATGCAATATTTGCACATATCAATAAAATGATGATTATCATCATCATTAAATATTCTTATTTTGTTATAAAAATCATCAAACTATATTAATGATTTCGATGATTTGTAATATTTGAAAATTGGTTTGAAATCGATTTTCATTAAATTTGTATAGGAACTTGAAGTTAGTTATCCAGAAAAAGTGTCTGAAATAAATTATTACTTTCAAGAATTTTGCTTCTAAATTCCGTAAAAATCGAACTTTTGATATTCACAATTTGTCAATGTCTTTTATTAAAATGTTAGTACAGTGATTGCTTTAAAAATTCATAAAAATATGATATCATGATTACTTCTTTAAAGAAACAGTAATATCTTTTTTGTCGTAATGATTCCTCCGTTATATACATATTGTTGACCTATTGCGTTGTATTACATTCATCAGAATAGGAAAAAGGCTTCAGATTTAAAAGCAACACATAAAAAATTATACTAATTTTGTATTTCTTATAATAATATATTTACACTAATTTATACAATATTTGCACATATCAATAAAATAAGGATTATCATCATCATTGAATATTCTAATTCTGTTGTAAAAATCATCAAACTGTATTAATAATTTCATGTTTTGTATTCTTTGAAAATTGTTTCTAAATTATTTCAAATTTGTGTACGAAGTTTGGTTGGTTTTGTGTGGTTTGGTCTGCAGCTCTAAGGTCATCTTGTGCGCACTTTCGTTTAAACAGACCGGGATCTACATTTTAACGTGGATTCCGAACCACCAACAAACATCCATGCCCCCCACCAGGATTCGAACCTGAAGCCTTCGGTACCATATCATTTCGGTGCACATAACAGTAAAATAATGATTATTATCATCCTTAAATATTTCTTATAAAAATCAATAATCATCAATAGCAACTATATTAATAATTTTGATGATTTGTGATGTGTGAAAATTGGTTTTAAATCATTTACATTTGTATATGAAGTTTGAGTTAATTAACAGGAAAAATGTGTGTATGAAATAAATTATACCTTTTAAAAATTTTGCTTTCAAATTGCTTAAAAATCTAATTCTTGATGTTTACAATATATCAGTATCTTTTATTAAAACGTTAGTACACTCAAGGTGACTGTTATAACGTGTCATAAAATGCACGATATCACAGTTAAGTATTTTAAAAAAGTATATTTTTTTTGATATTTTCGTTAAGATTTATCATATTCTCTCTTCTCCATTATATAAGTATTTTTGGCCTGTTTCATTATATTATATTCATCACAATAGAAAAAAGGCTTCAGATTAAAAAGTAGCATATAAAAAGTTTTGGTGATTTTATGTTTTTTATAATAATATACCTAAACTAATTTATGCAATATTTGCACATATCAATAAAATAATAATTTACAACATCATCAAATATTCTTATTTTGTTATAAAAAAATCGTCAAACTATAGTAATGATTTGATGGTTTGTGATCTTTGGAAATTGATTTCTAATTACTTAAATCTGTACATGAAGTTTGAGTCAAACAACCAGAAAAAATGTGTGCATTGACATTGTATTTTTAAGCATTGACAGGGTATTTTTATGTTCCATTTTTAGACGTTTGAAATAGAGTTTAAAAACATGTGAGGACTACTAAAAACAATAAAAGGAAATTAAAAATTATTAGTTAAATATCACGTGTACACACTCAATTAGAATTTAACAAATTACAAGGGTGTTAAAATGATTTCTTATAATGAAATGCGTGTAATACATGATTATATAATATAATAAACCTAAACTGTTATTGTAGTTGTTGCTGTATCCCCTGAAGAGTACAATATCGTGGTATTCCCAAATAATATTGGCTATGTTGATTCTGGGTGTGTCCTGTGGTATCACAGAGAAATATGTGTCCAGATGTAAAATATAGTTATTCTTTTTCTTGTCAGATTTCCCGTTCAAATAGAGCTTTCATTATAAACCTTTCTGGTTGCTTTTTCTTCTTCTTTTAGGCACACAAAAAGTGCCACACAGAGATAATGCCCCAGAGAATGTTTTCGAGAAGCTAGGAGGGATTTTTATTGTTAGGAACATTCTATTGTAGTCTATGACAGTACGTGTATAAGTTGTACTCTGCAGAACTAATCCTCTAACATCAAAAAGAACCGACAGCTACGTATTCCACCGAACGTAGATTGATGAATAAACAAAATGATGAATTGATGAATAAAGAAAATGTTTGTTTGGCAGATTAACAATAGAAGTAGTACTTCAGTGAAATAAAGCAGATCACTTTTTGAAGATTTATGCTGGACCTTTGGACATCTGGCTTGTAGAAACTAAAAGAAATACAAATTCTAGTGCTTACTTCGTTTCAAAGAAAAATATTTTAAGACGTGGTTTTCCTTTCTATACTTTGAACATACCTTTACCCCTTTGTATAAAGCAAGTTCAGGCACTTATAAGTAATGCTATTTTAGGAAATAAATTTCAAAACTTATTTTATGCCATTGAATTTCGATGATGAAAGGGTATACTTATGTGCTTTTTTTAGAAGTTTCAAATACAATTTAAAAACATGTGTAATACAAAAAATAAAAATACAAAAATTTAAAAATTATTAGTTAAATATTAAGTGTTCCCATTCAACTTTTAATAACTTCCTATAGTGTTAAAATGATTTCTTTTACTGAAAAATATATAGTACATTTGATTATATAATATGATAAACCTAAAATATTTTTTGTACATAAAGATGTTTAGGTTTTTATTTTACTATTTCCTAAATAGAAAAAAGATATTAAAGAAGAAAATAATATAATAGCTTAACTTGGCAACGTAATGTATTGGTTTTTTACAGTAAGAAAAACATTTTTCAATAGTATATTATAATAAATTTTATTTTTCGTATTATGTGTGGAGATGTAGTTTTTTCACAGAAATCTGCATGAAGAAACAGCTGTAACTTTACGTTCTCGTAACAAAAAAATATTATCGTATTATAACAGCTCATAAAAAATACAACGATACGTTTATGTTTTGAATAGTAATACCATTTTTGTGTTTAACATTCGTCGTATTCTGCCACTTCTATTATATAAATATTTTTTATTTCTTTCGTTATATTATATTAATCAAAATAAGAAAAAGACTTCAGATTAAAAAGCAACACATAAAAAATTACAGTGATGTTATGTTTTTATGTTCATATATCTGCACTAATTTTTACAATATTTGCACGTATAAAAAACAATGCTTATCATCATCATTAAATATTCTTATTTTGTTATAAAAATCATCAAACTATAGTTATGATTTCGATGGTTTGTGATCTTTGGAAATTGATTTCTAATTACTTAAATTTGTACATGAAGTTTTGAGTTAAACAACCAGAAAAAATGTGTGTATAGAAATAATTTATAGCTTTCAAGAATTTGGTTTCTAAATTACTTAAAATGTTAGTACACGCACGGTGCCTGTTATACCAACTTATAAAAAATACGAAATTACGATTACGTTCTTTGAAGAAACAGTAATATAATTTTTGCCACTAAGGTTTCCCAGTTATATAAATATTTTTGACATGCTTCGTTATTTTTTATGTTTTTTTTAAATAATATATCTACACTAGTTTATACAATTTTGTGCACATATCAATAAAATAATGATTAGCATCATCATTAAATATTCTTATTTTGCTATAAAATCATTAAGTTATATTAATGATTTCGACGATTTGTGATCTTTGAAAGTTGGTTTGAAATCATTTAAATTTGTGTAGGAAGTTTGAATTAATTAACTGGGAAAATTTGTGTGTATGAAATAATTTATAACTTTCAAGAATTTTGCCTCCAAATTTCTTAAAAATCCAATTCTTAATACGCACAATTTGTCAGTATCTTTTACTAAAACGTTAGTAGACGCAAGGTGACTTTTTTTCATCTGCATTACCACTAAAAATCTCGTGAGAGAAAGGAAATTGAGAATTCTGACAAAACATATTGTACTTAAAGGATGGGAAAGTATACTAACACAAAAACTAATAGAATGCATATAAAATCAAACAAGAAAAGGCTTAAATGAAAGATTTATTCATTTAAGAGATACGTAAAAAATTATCTTATCGTATTCAATGAATATTTAAAAGTTTCAAATGTGATGAAAGAAAAGTAATTTTAAAGTAAAAAAGAGGATTAAAGCAAAGATTTTCTAAATAAATGTTTCATTTTTTTAAAGATCTAAATAAATGTAATATTTCTAAATTATAGCTTTGATATCTGAAAATACAAATGTTGTTGATAATTTGCAAGTATTAAGGATATTATGCATATTATGTTACTTCTTGTTTTATTTCAACTTATATAATTTATAAAGAGCACTTTACCGTTACTTAATTTTTGTGAGGTAGAATTATCTGTGTATCGTTGCCTAATTTTGAATAACATAAATATTTACATTTATTAATATATGTTTTATTACTATGAAGTGCATGCCTTTCTACACAAAACCGTCGAGAAAAGGTGCCAAAGGGAGATGCCTCCTCAATTCTGGCACAAAAGGCGCAAGGCAGCCAGTAAAGCAGTGCTTCTCAAATGATGGGGGAAGAAAGAAAGCAGCACGAAAAAAGTAAGGAGCAAAAATCCAAGGTAACCTGCTTAACTTTTGTAGTCGCACAATAACTCAATTCTCGAACCCTCCACTTGCACCGTTACGGCCATGGCTCCGCCTCTACTTGTTGAAAGCTTTTAATATCAGTATGAAATCTCACCCAGAGTTAAATTCCCACAATAACCCAGTTAAAATCTCGTTTAATTTTGTGTATAAAATCCCGCGTAATTAACAGACCACTTAAACTGACTGGGTAAAATTTATTAACGTGTTGAAAATTTCAGCTAACTTACCTATCTATCTCTACTAACAAAGACTTAATTTAAAAAAACTAATAATTTTACTGAGTATATTACTAATGAGTACAGTAATTCTTCTAAATCCTTTCTTAATGAAAATATACAATGGCTTCAAACAAGTGTTAAATAGCTCGTCAAAATCCGAAGCTAAAAAGCGCTGGTAGATTTACTAAAAGTGCTAATGATACTATAAAATTATTTTCAACCACATAAACAAATATATCGAAACTGCTATTAAAAACTACTCTGACAAAGTTTGGGAAAATATATTAATTGAACTCCAACCACTACCGCTGCTACTACACCACACCACAGCACATCACTGTGCTAGGAGTTGACCCTATACAGTTTGGGAATGATGTGGGAGAGAGAAGTCTGACAGGACAACGTGACGTTCTTACAGTCATATGAGACCGGGCCCTACGGCTTAAAGAGGATTCCGAACCACTACAAACATTCATGGAACCGAGCGCCAGAGAACTAGACACTCGGCTATTCAGGGCCCATTTGAAATTCCAACCCGAAGATGGATCTCTATGGTGTTTCTCTAAAGTTCTTAAAATTATTGGAAATAAAATCGCTCACTTATAAGGCACCGTTTCGACGGCCAACTCTGATAAAGATAAAACAGAAATTATCGCAAATGAACTAGAAAACCAATTTCAACTTAATAATAATATTAACTCTCATATCGAAAATATTATTAATTTTATTATACAAATTTTCAATTCTAATTCTAATACTCATAACGACTCTCTTACTCCTACTGGCCATCGGTTATCAAATTCACTATTAAAAATTTAAAAATCAATAAAGCTCCAGGTTTTGACTCAAATACAAATAGGATAATTAAACACTTTTAGCCAATTACACTTATCATGTTGTGTTATATCATTAATAAGATTTTAGAAATGAAATACTTTCCATCTGCATGGAATATGGCAGCTGTTATTCTCATTCTGAAACCTGGAAAGGACCCATCAAATCCTGAAAATTACAGACCTATCTCTCTGCTCTCTTCTCTTATTAAAACCATTAAAGCTATTATTTATAATGGGCCTGAATGGATGAGTGTCTGGCGCTCTGGGCCACAGGTTTCAGGTTTGAGTCCCGGCGATGTCAGGGATGTTTGTACTGGTTCAGAATCCACTTTAAGCCGTAGGTCCCGATCTCATATGACTGTAGAGCGTCACGGAGCCAAGTCAGATTTCTACCTAAGGGTGCTCCATCACAATAGAAGCTGCTCCATTTTCCCTTCAACCATGAGTTCATACGGGTTCGTGGGCTTGGCCTCGATGTCTACAATATTATCGGCTATAGATAAGACACAACAATATTATTTATAATAAATTAAATTCTTTCGTTTCCAACAATAACATTATCAACCCTGATCAATTTGGATTCCGCAAAAACTTATTTACAACGAATCAATTACTTCATACAAATGAATATATCCCAGATAGTTTTCAAAGTGAGTTCGATATACGGGAACGGTTACCTGGCTATCCAGAAAGCACTCTATAGAGTTTGGATTAACGGCCCACTTCATACTAATCAACTAATTATTTTTAATTTTCCTCCTTCGCTCATTCAATGAATCCAGTCTTACCTCACGATAGAAAAATTTCTGTTAAAGTAAATAAAACTCATTCAACTTTTAGGTGGCCTTTGGTATCATAGGCTTGGGGTTTCTATCCTGGAGGTGGCGTAGATACCTTTGTGCCGCGCGGTGCCTTTGTTAGTGGTTCGGAATCCTCTTTAAACTATAGATCCCGGTGTGTTTAACCTTCCTGTGCACAAAATATTCATTTCATACTTCGTGCGACAAACCAAACCATTCAACTCTTAGAAATATTTTGGCAGGCACTTCCCAGTAAAATAAGATATCACCCCCCCTCCCCCATCTTTTCTCTATTTTTATTTCCGATATATCTACTAACCCTAATGTTCTGACAGCAATTTATGGATGATACAGCTATCCTTTGTAAGAACACTAACATCAAATATCTAGCTGTCATTCTAACAAATCATCCTAAATTTCTTCATAACTGGTTTGACAAGTGGAAAATCGCTTTAAATGTGGATGAAACTGAGGCAGTCCTCTTCTAGGTAGGTAATAAAAAAAAAAGAAGCAGAATATTAAAATTAACCATATCATAATTCCTTGGAAAAATAGCTCAAAATATTTAGGTATTTACTTACATGAGCGGAAAAAGCATTTCGAATATATTAAAAAAATAATTCTGTATGAAATTTGGACAAAAAAATATTGAATATGTAATTTATTATTATGATTTATTATCATATTTCAAGTAAAAATGTATTGATGGTACAATTTTCTATACTTTTAAAAAGTACCACTTCATGTTTATCTTATAGGAATAGAACAGTAGTAAGGATTTTCTGTTTTCGTTTCAAAGCAATAATATTGATAATTAATATTAAATATTAAACACTAATTAGCATAAATAAAACAATAATTTGATTTTATTAGCCGATAAAAGTTTAGTGCAATAAAACCAATTTTACAGAACTTAGAGAGGGAACTAAATAGCCGAATATATTTACGAGCAAAATTGAATACTTGGATAAAAAATGTTTGTTTTGCTGATTAACAATGGAAATAGTACTTCAATGAAATAAAGCAGATCACTTTTTGAAGTTTTATGCTGAAGTTTTGGACATCTGGCTTGTAGAAACTAAAAGAAATACAAATTCTAGTGCTTACTTCGTTTCAAAGCAAAATAATTTAAAGCACGTGCAAATGTGGTTATCCTTTGTATAATTTAATACAAGAACTTTGAATAACTTTACCCCTTTGTGTAAGGCAAGTTCAGGCACGTATAAGTATTCCTTTTCATTGACGTTTGTGAGTGATAAATTAATGATATTTCAATGCCTGAAAGAGAACAAAGTGTCAGGTTCTAACCCTCCTCGACGTGAGTATTAAATACATTTTTCTCTATATTCAGCAGATGTTACTTCTATAGGAAATTCTTTATTGAACACCGATCATTTTTCTTCTAACTGACAGAGATGCATTCTCACTTCCAAAGTGACTGTTCCCATGACTGAATAGAAATGTATTCTTATTTGCAAAAAGTGGTCTATAGAATTATGAACTTTTACACAAAGATAGTTGACCATCTGCTCATCTATGAAAGATATACTGAATAAATGCTAAGTTTAGTATTTTTATAATTTGTAAAACCTTTCCTTATAATATCATGTATAAAATCAATAGTTATAAGTCTTTGCAATTTTAAATTTTTATAATCATCCGTATTGTTGTAATAATGTATCGTTATCGTGGTTTTTTTAAGAAACAAATTATGAAACTAATTGTATACCATTAAATTTCAGCATTGACAGGGTATTTTTATGTTGGGCATGTGTGTAATCCTAAAATGGATTCCTTAGCTCTCTTGCTACAAATCCATCTCTCTGAAGAGAATGGCGAGATGTTTAAAGCATATAATCTTAAAAATGTATCAGTTACAATACACGGTCACGAATTACACATACCAATTATACATTTATTGTGTCTACCAATATGACCTTTTTTGGCTTAAGAAATCTGTTTAAATAAGCATTAAAACCAAATTCTTGTTATATAAAACTTATTTTGGTCTATGGCTCTGAAACATGGACTTCGGCAAGATCTGATAAGGCCTATTTGGGTCTATTTCAGCGGAATATTTTAAGGTCTATTTTTTGAGGGGTTAGGGAATGTGATTGTTGGAGAAGACAGTACAACGCAGAAATTTGTAAATGCTATAAAGACACACATAATATAAAATTTATTGAGATCAATAGATTAAACTGGGCTGCTCATATATGAATGAATGATTTAAAACTTGTAAAGAGGCTCGTTTGCGGCAAAGCCACAGGGACAAAGAGGAAGAGGACCACCCAAGTGGAAATGGATAGACGCAGTTGAAAAAGATTTTGGTGTTCTAAATGTTGGAGGGCTATTGTCTCTTACAGGAATGCATGGAAATCTCTTCAAAGAAAAGCCTTGGCAACTCTGAGCTGTCTTGCTATTGATAATGATGAATTATGCATTTAAAAATAAATTTTCCAAATAATAAATCCTTTACAGTGGCTGGTCGTTGTAGAAATGACTGTATCAATGAGGATAGACTGAAACGATTGGTAAAAATTCGAAAAAGAAAAGGGCACATAACCCCGACATATTCATGAAGCAGCTCACGTCCTCGTTAAGAGATGTTTGTAAGTTGATTATCAAGGCAATTTTTTGGAAATAAAAATTTTTGTACATGCAATTTTTTCTAGGATTCGAATCCTTTATGAAGCAATTGGTTTGAATACTACAAGAATGGTCAAATTCAATAGCCACATAAATATAACAATGTTGAATAGATCAAGAACTTCATGAAGAATGAATTTTTCAAGAATCTCTAAAAGAATATTCAAAAGTAAGATAAATGTAGTCGTACATGAAGATTGAAGTATGCCCATTCAAAATATTCAAAAGTAAGATAAATGTAGTCGTACATGAAGAATGAAGTATGCCCATTCAAAATATTCAAAAGTAAGATAAATGTAGTCGTACATGAAGAATGAAATATGCCCAATTTTACAAGAAACGTTATCACTTACAATACCCAAAAGAAAATATCAAAGTTTGAAAATTCTAGGCATAAATGAAGAGAGACGTATTCCAAATACAATAGCAAGCACTATACAGCTCAATAGGCACTGAAAAGTGCCAAAAGTGATAAATATGAAACTTCAAAAAGAAGGAATTGATCAGCGCACTACAAGTGATTCAAAACCATACTACAACACATTTCAATCAAAAGCCAAATTCTCCAGAAAATTCTTTAAGATTAACGTTATTCATGAATCATTCCAAGAGTTAAGGGGTCCAAAGTACCATTTTCAGCCAAAATTTGTAATGGAGTTTTATTCGTTTGACCCTCATTTTCGGATAACGTCACGGACCCCTAACCAGGACAATATCGTGTTCTTGAGATGATAAAATAAAAAAATAAAAATAAATCAGATTATTGTAAAAAATAAAAATTGTTAAAAAAGGAGGAGTTTGTTCAATGCAACCATTTTATCTGTTTGTTATTGTACGGGGTCAGGTTGGTAGTGCTAGAACACCCTGCAGGGAAGGAGGTGTGGGGGGGGGGAATCCCCTCGAACATGCCACGTAGAAGAATAACGCGGGGAACGTTAGAACGAAGAATAACGTCTACCTCTACTAAGCTACCCACTCACCGCTTTGCGGCCACAGCTCCGCCTCCACTACAGGCCTAACAATTGATAAAAACTCTTAATATCCATACGAAATCTCTTCCTTATCAGAGTTAAATTACAACAATAACCCAATTAAAATTTCGTTTCATTTTGTGTATGAAATCCCTGGTCAGATCATTTAAACCAGGGGTGGCCCGCCTTGAATATTTTTCCGGCGAGTGAAATTTATCACACTTTTACAAAATATCTTTGTTTCATAATGGTCAAAGTAGTAAAAATCCATGTGTTAAAAAAATGCATTATGAGTGCACCCTTATATTCAGAAATTAATTGTCGAAATGATGAGAAAAAATTAACTTTGATTTTAAAATAATATTCTTGCGTATATAGGACACATATTGGATGTTTTATTTATGAGTTTACTAAATAAAACAGGCAATATCTGTCATATAATCGCAAAAATAATACAGTTATGAGTTAAATAAAATAAGAAGAAATATCTAATATAACATTATATTGGAATATCTAATATAACAGGTTCTATGTTTCACTTTAAGTGACCTCAGTGGCGTAATGACCAACCTTAAATACGCACAGTTGATTGTTGACAGCAGAACAAATCAGACTCTTAGTTCAAGTTGTTGGTGCTTTTGGTAACTTACTTTTATATAACTTACACCTGTGAATCATTTTTTTCTAAAATGAAATAGACCAAACACAAAACACGTTCCAACATAACATATGCAACACCCATTACAATGTGCTAATACCCAAATTGAGAGTGATTTGCAAAATCTAAGTGAAAGAGTGGAGAAACACATATCGCACTAGTAAAATAAATATTTTTTAATGATTTCATTTTTTTATTTCGTTTATATGTATATATTTTTTATATTTCATTTTTAGTGTTGTATATTTCTTTACAAAGTGCGTTTAGTATCATTATAATTATATTATCTATATTTACATGTTAGAAAAACAGTAAACACAAAAATACTAACTCATTATGTTTCAATTTTTCACTCCAAGAAAAGGTCTGTAGTGGGTCTAAATCTAATATGGGGATATATAATTTTGTATGCGGCCTGTGGAGTTATGATGCATTTCCAAAGTGGCCGCAATATCATTTGAGTTGACTTGATCGTTGGATTTAAACTGACTCGTAAAATTTATTAAAATATTGAAAAATTCAGCTAACTTACAGTATCTATCTATGTCTACTAACAGTGACTTACTTACCGAAACTAATATTTTACTGAATATATTATTAATGCGTACAATAATTCTTCTAAATCCTTTCTTGATCAAAATAAACAATGTATTTGCCTAAGTATTAAAAAGCTCATTAAAATTCGTAATAAAGCTAAATAGTACTGCCAGACTACTAAAATTATTATGATTCTATTTTAACCTCATTCTATTATGATTAGAATATGAATCGTATGGTGAATCATAGGAATGAAGAATCTTAAGAATATGATTAAAAGGAATGAATCTTATATGATTAAATGAAAGAATCTTAATAATATGAATCTTATGGTGAATCATATGAATGAATCTAAGGATCTTAAGAATATATTAAATGAATGAATCTTAAAATTAATCAAATGAACGAATTAATTGAACATTAATTGAACTATTTTAGTTACTTTTTGCCAATTATTAAGATTTTTATCTTTTAAATCAATTAAATTAGGCTCTAAAACAGCTTTTATTGATCGATTAATCAAAAAATGGGCAGGAGTTAAAACTTCGAAGTTATCACTATCAGCAGAAATTGGGCTTAATGGTCTAGAATTCAAAATTGCTTCAGTTGTTATACATATAGTTAAAAACTCTTCCTAATTTAATCTAGCACCTTTAACTAGTTTTCTAAAATGAAACTTAAATGATTTAATAGCAGCTTCCTGGAGACCCCCAAAATTTAGGGCTCGAAGGGAATAAATTTCCATTCAATACCTTCTTCACATAAATATGAAGACAACTTAATATCCGGATTAATAACCAACTCATGAAGCTTTTGAATTTCTCTGCTTTCACCTACAAATTTTTTTGCATTATCAGAATACAATATAGAACATTTCCCTCTACGTGCAATAAATCTTTTTAAAATAGCTATAAAGGACTCGGATGATAAATCAGAAGCAATCTCAATATGCACAGCGTTAAATACAAAACAAACAAATAAACACACATACACTCTTTCTTTGCTTACCAATTTTAACCAAAAATAGTCCACAGAAATCTACTCCTGAAACATTACATGGATAATTCAAGGTAACTCTATCTCTTGGTAAACTGCCCATTAATTGTGTTGACACTATAGGTCTTACTTTAAAACAAATAACACATTTACGCACTATTTGTCTACAAATAGATTTTCCACCTATAAGCCGGAATTTCTCACGCACACGAGACAAAACAGCAGATAATCCTACCTGAAAATATTTTATATGATAATAAGAAATTGACATCTCTGTAAATGCATGATTTTTAGGCAAAATTATAGGGTGTTTTTGATCAAAACTACATTCCGCATTATTCAAACGTCCACCTACTCTTAAGATTCCATCTGAATCTAAAAAAAAAATTGAAAGATTTTAATTTACTCTTTGATATAACTTTCTTATCTTTCAATAGACTTTTAATCTCACAGGAAAACTTTTCCTGTTGAATAGATTTTACCAGAAATATTTCAGCATTATTCATTTGTGATATATCAATTGGACCATTTAATTTAAATGACGATCACTTGGTATTTTTAATAAATCTAAAAATGTAGCTTAAAATATGTAAAACTTTTATATAATTATTACTTAAATTCAGTGAATGATTTAAAAAAATCATAGTCATTTGTAACATAAACAATTTGTTCTCACCAACACTGGATGAATCTTTCAGTTCAGAAAAGTACTTGTACTGTTTATCAGGGATCTGGATCGATTGATCAGGATACTGTTCTCCAGCCAGGAACTCAGACGACAATCGATGAATTGCAGCCACTCTGTTGGTCACGAAAGTCATTAAATGACATGATTGTTTTTTACAAAAAAAAGTTGATCAATTCTTAAAATTAAAAACTGAAAAGCATGGAAGACTATTAAACAGCAAACTGCAACAGATGGATTTAACACAACAGGATTTAATTTTCTCGTACTTATTAATATCCTGCAAATAATTCAATAGATTTCTATTAGCAATACATGTAATATTTACAATTTATTTATGGTATCATTAATAGTTTTTGAGGTCTTTTATGATTCCATAACTCTAAATGAAAGTATTTGAAATCCATATCATTATATTCTTTATTTATGTTTTATTAAATACTCATGGACTCAGAAATGCTTTGTTATTGCTAAATTTGAATACTACATACAGTAGAAACTCTGTGTCGAACTTCAAGGGAGACGCTAAATAATTGGAGTTATGCAGTTTTCGACTTATGGAGGATTTCGACTTACGCGGATTTTGTAAGGAAATATTCGACTTGTAGAGGTTTAGATTCTTTCTAACTCATTCAATTCCTTCTATTAGCTCACACTCTCCCTATATATACCTTGTTCAAATTTTCAATCGTTAATAAAATATTTTTTATTCATCCACTCAAGTTCAAACTTGTAGTGGATTACACTGGATGTTAATACAGTTTTTTCAAATATTAATTCATTAATTAAATTTAATTAATTAATTTTAGTTTTTTTTAGATTTAAGTTGCCTATATCTACCAATAGATGGCGCGAGATAAACTTAAAGAAATGAAGGAAAATTATTTATAAAGGACTTTCTGCAATAGAGTGAAAAAAAAGTAGGAATTGACATAAATTTTTTTTTTTTATATTTCTTGTTTTGAGTTAGAGAGGTAAAATAAATAAAATTTCGAGTTACAGAATGTAATAAACATGTTAATTTGCATCTTAAGAATTATATTATGTACTACAATAAAAAATCAAAATAATTCCGAAACAATCTTAAAATTAAAAATATTATGTATTAAAAAAGTCAGTTAATGTTATTTATTTATTATTATTATTATTATTTTTTTTTTTTGCTTTAAACAATTCGATTGTTCTCTATCTATAGTATTATCTAAACTATAAAGAGCAGAAAATTCTTTTTCTTCCAAGTTGCTATTTCATAGAATTGGTTATTCTATTTACTATATACTCATACATTATTTTCTAAGAAATAATGACGTGCATTGTCGGCAAATCCTTAAAGTCGGTAACTTATTTTTCTTCGAGCTATAGAGGTAATTAATTTCAAATGATCGAGTTATAAAGGTTGTAAAATCAAACATTGCTAATGTTCGAGATACAGAGGTCGGAGAGAGAGGTTTTTTCGAGTTACGGAGGGAAAATATATACCAAAACGGCTTGTGGGGATTGACTATTTATTTCGACTTATAGAGGGTTGAAATTTCGAGTCATGGAGGTTTGGGGGCTTGAAGGGAAGGGAACAAAAAAATTTTTCGAGTTGTGGAGGTCTTCGACTTATCCAGGTTTGACTTAAAGAGGTTCTATTGTATGTTGTAACGTCTCGGCCTGTACTAGACCTATAAAGCCTAGAGAACGAAGAGGGCCACTTTCAGGTTCATGGGAACATTTTAATTTTTATTTACAAGCATTACATATATATATATATATACAGAACTCTGAGTTAATACAAAATTTAAAAAAAATGAAAATTAAGATTTAAATTTGATTTACAATTACAGTTCACTTCAAGAACGAAGATTTCTTCTTGAATAATTTCTAAATCAATTTCTAAATTGATTTTCAAATAAATTTCTAATCAGTTTGCAAAATTAGGTAATCGGTGTATTAGTTTCATGAATTCGCTTTATGGGCAAATTATTTGTAGTATGCAAGTGAAATTCTCTGACGCTCGTTGCCACAGATTTCGGGGTCGAGTCCCGGCGGTGCCATGGATGTTTGTAGTGATTCGGAATCCACTTTAAACTGTAGGTCCCAGTATAATATGACTTTACAGCTTTGGGCATAGAGCTGACAACCCTACCCTGCAAAAAGAAGACATGTCATGTCTCGAAATCTGGTGTGGGGGAGGCTGTTGCCATGCTGGGGGGCTGGGCACCATGCGGCTGTTGCGCCAATGATGATGATGATGAGTGTGTCTATTACTGTTGATAGTGCCTAATTTGCATTGTCGGTTGTTCAGTTTTAATTTTTTATGTGTTGCTTTTGTTTGCTGTGTTATTTTTAGGTTTTTTTTTCTTTTTTACTGGGTAGAGTTGTCCACCTTACTCCCAACGCTCTACAGTCATATTAGACCCTAGACTTCTTCTCAGCCACATCATCAAGGAACAATTCAGCTCTAGGCACAAGTGATGTGGTGAGGTATAGTAATAGTAGTCATATTAGACCGGGAACTACGGTTTAAAGTGGATTCCGAACAATTGCAAACATCCATGGCACCGCCAGGGCTCGAACCCGAAACTTGTAGCCCCGAGCTGCAGAGTGCTAGCATGGAAAGCACTAGATCATGATAAATTCCAAAAATAGTTTAACAATGCCTCATTATAAACGCTACTTCTACAGTTAGTTTGCAAATTAATATAAAATAAATTATAATTTAAAAACTAATGTGTAACAGCAGCTTTCAAATCATGTAAAAACTTGCCTATAGAACATTCGTTAGTGAATTAAATTCTCAAAAGTACCTTAATTATTAATGAATCATAGATAGCAAAATTTGAATTGAATTCATTAGCATAATTTATCTCACGATTTGTTGATATATAATATATAACCCCTTAAGTGAAACATAATTGGTCTTATAAGACCAGCATAAAGTATTCTAAAACCAATTTAATTTCCATCCAATGCGAATTGTTTAATTAAAAAAATATTTAAAAAAAAGATTATTTTCTAATGCAAATGTTTTTCCAATCTCGCTCCAAGCATTATTCTTCAGAACTTTTTCTTTTTGCGCAATTTGTCATTAATATAATATATATGAGAATATTTTTGTACTTTAATAATAAAGTTCATCTTTCGAATGGCATGTTTACGTTAAAAAAAAAGTTCAAACAACAAAAGGTAATCTGCGTATCGTAAGGAACAAAGAATAAAATGACATAACCAAAGAATAAATACATTTATTTACATTCCACTGATGGCCGAGTGGCTAGCGCTGCAACCAGTGGTGCAACTGGTCTATAGTTGGAGTCTCTGAGGGGTCCTGGATTGTTGTGAGTGGTTCGGAACCCTCGTTAAACTTTACGTCCGTGTCTGTCTCAGTAACTCAAACCTTCCACAAAAGGATCGCAGAGCAACAAAGCCTGTTGGTTGAATTGTTATATTTCAGCTTTTCGCATCAAATCTTAATTTGAATTTAAGTTAAACGTGAGATAAGAAAGTGTGAAGGAAGGAGGGACTGAAAGTAGAGTTCTAATTGGCTGAAATTTTCCTGTCCTTTTGAAAGTGTTTGCAGGGAGGGGCCTAACGTGTCTTTTTACCATACAATATATGGGTATCGTTTTGGAAAAGAGGCTCAGCTATGTCTTGGACAGCTTTCAGTATTTCTTATTTATTTATTAATTTTTGAAAAATTTCTTTCACAAACTATTCTCGTTGGTTTATTTAAATTACGGTACTTGCGTATTAACGATACCTTGGCGACAGTTGCGCCAAAAAAGAGCACACGCGCCAACCGCAGCTACAGCTGTTAGAAATGTAGCTGTTAGATTGGCGACACTTAAAAACCGCCAAGTCTGTCGCCAAGGTATCGTTAATACGTAAGTACCTAAATTACATTGCCCTGCCTTTTAAGTAAATTTTTTTGCGTGCTTTTTTTTTAATTGTTTGGAAATCTATAGTTTTATTTATTTATTTATTTTTAAAATTTCTTTTATGGACTATTTTTTTATTAAATCGATGGGAATTCTATAATTTTTATATTTTTTATTTCTTTTTTTCAAAATATCTTTTGCGGGCTTTTTTTATAAAATAGTTTGGAATTCTATAATTTTTTTATATTTTAAATTTTAAAAAAATTTCTTTTACGTGCTTTTTTTTTATAAAATCACTTGGAATTCTACATTTTTAAATTTTTTTTTTATTTAATCTATTTTTTTTTCCCACTGTTTTGGACGATAACTGATGAACGCAATTTATTGCCTGAATATGATTTACTGATACTCTTTTTTTATTTGTGTAATATTGCTGTTATGCGTTTTTTCTTACATTCCATTCTAAATTTTAAGGGTAATCTGTATTTTTGTGTGGACCTGATTCTTATTTGAGAACAAAACTTTACACTGTGTTTTAGTATATTATTCTATGTGTAAACTGACAATAAATTAATTGGATACTAATTATTTCACTTGTCATTTTATACTTAATTTTGGAGTTCCATCTGCAAAAACAACTAATTTACTGCAACTACTAGCTACTCCCTAATCTTTACTGTTACGAACTAATTTTTCTCCTTTATAGAAGGCCGTCCAAGAACCTCCTTTTAAATTACACTCCTGGCCATTAAAATGGCTACACCAAGAAGGCGACACGCTACAGACGTGAAATTTAAACGACAGGAGAAGGTGTTATGATATGCAAATGATTAGCTTTTCGATGCATTCAGACAAAGCAGGCGCCGGTAGCGACACCTACAACGTGTTTAAACGAGGAAGTTGTTCAGCCGATTTCTCTCACACAAATTGCTTTTGAACGTGGTGAAAAGTTGTTGTGAAGCCTCGTGTAAGAAGCAGAAATGCGCCCCAGCACGTTTCTGACTTTGATAAAGGTCGAATTGTAGCGTATCGGGATTGCGGTTTATCGTATCGCAGTATTGCTGCTAGCGTCGGTCGAGTTTCCGCACCTTAACGAGATCTCTAACCAATAGAAAACGTCTGCTCCATGGTTGCCGAGTGACTGACTCGTCCCGATACCCCAGTCACTATGGTTGATGATCGGTGGCATCGTGTTGAAGCTGTGCCTGCACATGCCATCCAATCTCTGTTTGACACAATACCCAGGCGTATACGTGCTATTATTACTGCCAGAGGTGGTTGATCTGGGTACTGATTTCTCAGGATCTATGCACCCAAATTTCTTGAAAATGTAATCACTTGTTATTTTCAGTATAATATATTTGTCCAATAAATATCATTTGGTTATCTGCATTTCTTCCAGGTGTAGCAATTTTAATGAACACTAGCGTAGTTTTTATCTTATCAAATGATTTAAAATTATAATATTTCTGCTCAATTTCTGAGTTATAGTAACAAATGAGTTCAAGATCTTCCGGAGAAGTTACGAAACGAAGGTGTACTATCCTTTAATATCAGGTGGCTGTGCAATTTGCATTGATATTTAAAACAAAATTAATTTCCTCCATTGGAAATTATCTGAATTGTCTCACGAACCAATGTTTAAAGATTTTTAAAAGAACGCCGTGAACATTTTTTCAGATAGTATTCATGAGTGAAATGTAATAGAGATTGACTTCCACTTCTGATATCTTCGGATCCATTTAAAACAAGCGTGAGGCAACTTTCTTCTTCTTCTTCAATGCTGGGCCTAGGCCGTCTGTCTACTTGCAGTTTCAGAAACATGAGATGGTTTCTTTTTTTATGGGGTAGAGTTGTTAGTCATATGCCCAACTCTTTACAATCATAACTCTTTACAGCCACTTTAAACTGTACGTCCTAGTCTATTGAATAGGGCGTACGGTTTAAAGTGTATTCCGAACCACTACAAACATCCATGGCACCGCTGGGACTGGAACCCGAAACCTGCTTATAAAGCACCAGAGGGCTAGTAAAATAAGTGGATTACATCATCCCTGATGCTGATGGGATTCGAACCTGATAACATGTGGTACCGAAGGTCAAAGTGCTAACCACCTGGACATCAGGCCACTGAGACAACTTACAAAAAGCAATTTCATTTAAACTCAAAAGAATTTCGGGAATTTTAAAAACATCCGATGTTTCAGAATTATTTGAGTGAAGGGAATGAATGTGATTCAGAAGAATTTAAAATCACAGGAAGCTGTTCAACTAATTCAAACGTAAATCATAGATTAATTGAACAACATTAATGATTTGATGTTCTATTTAAATTTTGAACAAATTTATGAAAAATTGCTGCAATAAATTTACTATTGAGAAGTGTCAAGATACTGAAATTTTTGAAGTGGTGAAGGTTAATCATATGTGAAATTCAGAAACCAATTTTTAGTAATTTTTTTTTTCCTAAAGCAGCTGACAAACACTTAGACAGCTGTCTTGGATGCCTTAAGGGAAGTGCTGCACAGACGTTACTCACTTTGCATTACCCAGGGGGCGCGTGCAATTTGAAGAAAAGCCACGGACGCGGAGTAACAACGCTCTAAGATCCTGTTAGACTGGGACGTACGGTTTAAAGTAGATTCCGAACCACTACAAACATCTATGGCACCAGAACCCGAAATTTTTAGTAATTCAATATCAGTTTAGCAATCTATTTATATCTAATTATTAAAAATATAATTTTAAATGAGGAATATATGATATACAATGGCCGTTTTAAATGAAAAAAAAATATCAATATTATTCAGAGCGAAATTTTTTATACTAACTTATGCAAGCTCTAAGGTGTAGTTTGGTTTATCACTCTACTGTCATTTTGTACACATTTTAGGTTAATTAGGCAGGGACCTACAGTTTAAAGGGGATTCCGAACCACTAACACACATCCATGCCATCGCCAGGATTCGAACCTAAACCGTGTACTACCAAAGGCCAGAGAGCTGCTTAATTGACGATCAGGCCGCTGCATGCACTAAGATAAGACTCAATTAAATGAGAGAAAAAGCAAATAATAAGAGTATGAGCTTTATCAATTTTCAATAAGAAATATTTAATATTAAATTCTTAAATTCACCAAAATAAGCAAATTTAAAGCTGATATGTAGACAAGTGCAGTGTATATTATTCAAAATTAAAGATAATGTATAAAATTTACTGTACTTGTATTTAATGCTCTATCGATTGCGAAATAGTGGTAATAGATAGATGATGTAATATCAGTAAAATAGTTTAAAATATGCTGATTTGTAAATTATTAAGAATGAAAGTTGCAAAATAATTAATTCTCTTGTTAAGATTAATTTTTTTGCAATTTGAAAATTAGTTGAAATTAATTTTTTTCATTACTAAAAATGTGATAATTACTAACATTAAACATTTAACACAATTTTTTAAAACTAATATATATTATATTTTTTGAACTAATATAAATCTTTTTAATTGAGGCAAATCTAACTATATGTGCGTCTACTGGCGGGGCCTGATAGCCTAGTGATTAGTGTTCTAGCGGTGGTGCCACATATTTCGTTTTTGAGTCTGGGCGATGCCATGAATATTTGTAGCTGTTCGAAATCTACTTTAAACAGTAGATCCCGGTCTACTATGACTGTAGAGAGTAGGACTGATAAACTACCTAGTAAGTAGAAAACATTCTCCCGTTTTGGAATCTGCTAATAGGCATACGGCCATGGTCCAACATGGACTGTAGTGCCAGGGATTTAGTTTACGACTAATTTACTTAATTGCTCAATGCATCCATTCCGAATAGTCTTTAAGTGTGCCAAAGTACACAACTATGGTAAGCACTGTGTTTCCTTTCGGCCATACTCACTAAACAAATCTATAGCTGCTGACAGCTTAATATTTGTTTCGGTGGCTCCATCTCTCTTGATATACATCTCACTCTACAGCAGATAAATTGAAAATGCGACTATTTATGAGTTAGAATGGGCGCACATCAACAGCTTACTTAATGCGAAATCATGCTGCATTTTTTATTGTTCCACATGGGTATAACATATACCTTCATGCCGAATTTTATATCTGTAAGACAAATCCTTCTGAATGCTGTCTTCCCTCCGGGAGGAACTTCAAGGACACTTGCGTGTCACAAGTGAGAAACTCGTATATCCACTTGGCGACGTAACTATTGATCAGAAACACTTTGCACAAGTTATCACAATCGCCATCGAGTTTTGTCGCTCCTGAAGATGGCTGCAACGAGCTTGTTCATCGTGTTCGAATTTGAGTCATTCTGTGTATGTTACAGTTGGTCTTGATTAAAGCAGACATTTTGATTTAGGTGTGATAATTATTTTACCTTATGATTACGGTAACTTTTTTGAAGTGATAAGGCTGGAAAGTGAGATATTTTTTAACTGTTTTTCAGATTTATGATTCAGAAAATTGGTACTTATTTGAGAACAAGACGTCAAAGCTTCCGATAATACGCTTCTATTTAAGTGGTAAATTAATGTTTTATATTGGCGAGATGGGCAAACTTACCAAATTTTTGTATTAAATATTCGCCAAGAAAACAAATTTTACAATTGGTGAATTAATGCTAGGGTATGAATTTCACACTCGTTTTATATCGTTTCCCAGATTTATAAGTCAGAAAATTGCTACCTGTTTCAGAAAATGACGTCATGTTAATCTATTAAGTAGCGAAAATGGGTAAATTAATGATGGACAAATTTAACAAATTCTTAGTATTAAATATTTGCAAAGTAATTGATCAGATGTTATTAGGGTAGTAATCTCATGTTAACCAATAATATTTTCTGTTCTTAATCATAAACAAGTAATATAAAAAAAAAAAAAAAAAAAAAAAAAAAAAATTGTAAGTCAATTCCTACTTTTTTTTCACTCTATTGCAGGAAGTCCTATATAAATAATTTTCATTAATTTTTTAAGTTTATCTGGCGCCATCTATGGGTAGATAAATGCAACTTAAATCTAAAAAAAATAAGACTAATTAATTAAATTTAATTACTGAATTAATATTTGAAAAAACTGTATTCACATCCAGTGTCATCCACTACAAGTTCCAAAAAAATGTATTTAAACATGAGTGGATGAATAAGAAGTATTTTATGAACGATTGAAAATTTGAACAAGATATATATAGGGAGAGTGTGAGCTAATAAAAGGAATTGAATAATGAATATTGCTTTGATGAGAGAGGTGTTTCTTTTCAATTTCGGATCTTTCACTGAAATCAATAATTTTTTTTTTTAATTTCCTTCACGAACTTTTTTTTAAACTTCTCATTAATATATATACATAACATTTATTTCAATTTCTTTTAAGAGCTAATATCATATAATTAAATAATGTAAAATTAATCTAAAAGATCGTCTGGTGAAAGCAAAGACAATTTAATTTCAAAGTGAAAACGAGATTTTTCAAGGAAAGAAAATCGTTCGGAATTCAATAATTGTTTATTTTCTAAGAATGCTGTTATGAATTTTGTATGAACAAAAATTCCAAATTTTTTAATTTTATTTTTTCTAATTCTAAATTTTATGGGTAATCTGTATATCGGCTGCAGACTAGATTTTGCTTTCTTTACTATTTTTTTTAAATCACTGTTATGCGTTTTGTTCTTACTTATAATTCTAAATTTTATGAGTAGCCTGTGTAGCGACCAAGCAGATTATATATATATTTTTTAAATATTAGCGTATTTCCCTTTTAACAATTTCTAAATGGTACTAAAAAATATCGATAATACCTTCGACGGGACTCGAATCCGCAATCCACAGTTTAGGGGACAGAGACGGCTCATCATTATTATTAAGCCTTATAATAATGATATGCCTTATCATTATTAAGTTGTGTTTGGAGACAAAACTAAGATAGATCGAAAAGATGTGAATAAGTTGATCTATTAAATGACAAGAAGTTCCTGATTAAACTTTCAAATTGGTGATATAGATATGGTTACTGATTTATTAATTTTAGATATTCACGAATACAGCAGATTTTGCGATGGGTCAGATGATCCTAGGGTGTGAATCACATTTTTGCTAATAATAATTCCTTTTTTTTTTAAATTTGGAAAAAAGAGCGAAAATGCATTTTCAGTGGATTTCAGATGCATTTTCAGTTCACAATCATTAGTTGGCAAATCCGAACAGAAATATGAAGAAGAGATTATATTGTTATCATTGTTTGATTTATGATTAAAAAAAAAACTTGATACATTTGGGTGTTTTCTGACATTCATCTTGTGAAGACGTTGTTTTCTATTTTCTCAGATGGATAACTTTTTGGAGGTATTTATTAATTTTAGAAACAGAAAAAAACAATCTAAAATGTCTGCAATAATAAATATAAATACCGTGGCATGTCCTTATAAATGGTATAAAATTAAGAAGGAACTCAAAACATCTTAGAAACAAAAGAAAAAAACTAGCATTTGTCATTTTGATGCCTGAAATATAAATATATATTTATACCTTATCAAATATATATATACATTTGTACCAACCTATCTTGTCATAAACAGATATTTTATTGTCTTTCAGATGGGATACGTAACTATAGTATTGTCAGTATCAATAATAAATTCTGTGTGAACATTCACTATAGATGTGACAGCCGAGCATCTTTGCGTGTCGTTATAAGTGACTCTTTGGGCGTAGGGTTGGCAATCCTACCCCGTAAAAAGAAAGCATCTATCTTGAAATCTGCCAGTATGCAGATGGCCTTCGTCCACCATGGGGCTGTTGCGCCAAAGAAGAAGAAGAAAAGTGACTCTCTTTCTTTTCCGTAATAAAAATAGAAACTTAAAACTTCAGTAATAAAAATATATTATGTATTATTTTCACTTTTTATTTTGGAAGATCAATGCAAGTACTCCCAAGAGCATGGGCACGTCCAGTGAAATTGCCCCAGTTGCCAATACCTGGAGCCGACTTAGTTGGTAATATTTCTTATTTTTATTTTTAGTTGGAATTGGACTATTGGTTAATCTATAAAATAACAAAAACTCGCTTTTTAAGTTTCAAATTGGAGATAAAAACAGATGACAGAGACCAACCAATTGCAATAGCTTCTTCTTGGATAAGCGAATGTCTTATGTAAGGAGGGTAGAATCCTTCTATACCGAAAATTACTTGTAATGCCTCCAATAGGAATTGGAGGCACTTTTTGATTGGAAAGGACTAATTCAAAAGTAATTTGTTTTCGATAGATGAACAGAGAACTCTATGTTTTATTTAAAAAAATAGTGGAATTCTGAATAGATTTAATGCATCAGATCAGGAATAAAAAAATTCCAATAAAGAAAAATACATTTATTTTCCATCATTCCTGTTGTTCCACAAATTTGTCATCTGCAAATTACTTTCTACTCTTTACAGTGGCATATCTTCTCACAGGCAACCATTTCAACCTTTAAACGATCAGGGTTTTTTTTCAAACGTTTTGTTTTACAACATTAATTTTTTTATTAAAATCCAAAATATGTATTGTTAGAATTATGATTTATAAGTTTTAAATATACTTATTAGTTACTTGTGATAGAAATACAAGTGTAAATTTACCCATTCAGAATCAGAATTATAATCTTCTGATTCATTGCTAGAACTTTGGAGATTCTCATACGGTGCATTGCTAATCTATCACTGAAAATACCTCCACTTCTCATAGCGCATAAAAACAAGCAATAAATAATACGCATTTCCTCTCCAATCTTTTCGACATTTAAGGTCAAATTTCTGTAAAATAAATCATAAAAATATTCTGTAAAATAAAGGAAAGTAAAGATTTCTGTAAAATAAAGGAAAGTAAAGATTTCTGTAAAATAAATCATAATAATATTCTTTAAAATAAAGGAAAGTAAAGATTCCTGTAAAATAAATGATAATAATATTCTGTAAAATAAAGGAAAGTAAAGATTTTTATAAAATAAATCATAATAATATTCTGTAAAATAAAGGAAAGTAAAGATTTCTGTAAAATAAATTAAAATCTGTTGCCAGACGTCTGATATCCAAGAGAACTTGTGTTCGTCTTGGAATAATGCAAGATGACCCAAAATGATTGTTTTAGTCAAAAATTCAAAATTAAATTCGGAGATAATTAGTGGTGTTCCTGAAAGATACAAATATGAGATACTTTTATTCGCAGGATAATTCGTTAAGAGTTAAAGAAATGTCATACCTCAAACTGAACTACTTTAATAGCAAGAAAGATATAAAAAAAAAAGTTAACAACATATTTAAATATTCCAAAAGATGAGTTTTTAAGAAGGAATCAAAAATTCTACTGAGTAGATAAACGGTTAGATACACTGGCATTTTATATGTAATGAGAATAGGATAAAAAAAAGTGAACTTGTGTCAAAATCTTTCCCTTTTATGAAGGATATATTATTATTAAAAGCAAATGGTTTAACTACATTATTATTAAAGACCGAAGGTCATAACGTAATACGAGTAGTTAAATCAGTAACAATTTTCATCGTAATTTTACTGTTGATACATTGACGCAAAATTCTCCAATTCTTGATAATAAAAAGGAAAAGTTTGAACTTGTATATCATTCACATAAGTATAATGAAGCAGAATTAGAATAGTAAAGGATTATGAAGGCTTTTTATGAGCTACTATGTAATGCAACTAATTCAATCGATATTGCATTTTATAATTCATTTCTACGTCAATTCATAAAATGCTAAGAATGCCAATAAATAAAACATATGAAAATAAGTAAATAAATGTTGTTATTTGAGAGCAAAAGATCATTTTTACAGACAAATTTTTATCGATTCTGTCAGTATTATGAAAAAAAAAATATATATTTAAGATTTTTTTCAAATCTGAACAAATTTAAATATTAAAATTACAGCGTATAAGGATACAGCGTCCATTCCTTTAGGGTAAAATTAAAAGTTTAAGTTTAAAATTAAATAATTCTACAGTCCCGGTCTAACTAATTAAGTTTTATTTAATTAAGTTTTTAATTAATGTTTTTATTTTGAATTTTTAATTAATTTATTTAATTAAGACATTTAATTCAGTTTAATGATGATTATGGAAATTTGTTTCAAAAAGAGCAAAATGTGTCAAAATATAGAAAATGAGAAGTTCATTCTCTTCTTTTTTTTTCTTTAAGTAGAAATATTTATTACGCGCAACGATATTAAAAAAAAAAAAAAAAAACCATTTTCCCCATAGGAAAAAACAACGGCAACGTGTGTGGTCTTCGAATTAACGTTTTTTGGCGCTTAAAAAAGACTCTATTGCTTTGTAATCTAATCTTATCTGCAGGAAAAGAAAGGAAGGAAGGTGACTTTTTTTTTTGGTTTGTCGTACCTACTAATAAAATAATCACACACAGTGATCGACATGACTTGATGGCTATACAAAAGGCTCTCAATGTGAGGTTTTTACAACTTGTAAGTCGACACAATTGACATGCTCGTGCTTTTTTTCAAAGAAAGTGTATTCTTGTAATAAAAATCTAGATAACACTTATAAATTTAAAAAGGGTGACAGTCTAGTATAATTGTTATATATTCGTTGATAAAAATGGATTTTGAAATTATAATAGCATTCTTGGGAAAGATTATGCCATAAAAACCAACCGCAAATATTCTTAAGAAAAAAAAAAAAAAAAAAAAAAAAAAAAAAAAAAAAAAAGGGATTACCTATCGTGAGAATTATCTTATCTTTAGTAATATTATAATATGTAAGTGGAACAAAGGTCTCCTCCATATATACACCAAACACACACACACAAAAGAATCTAATATTCTAAAGTTTACAAAACAAACAATAAAGCAATAATAATAACAAACTATTCAACCATGCATCAAAGATTTCAAACAAAATCAGTGTAAATCTGAGATGACTTTGAATTGGGCAGCCTTGCTTGACAGAATGGCGCCTATTTCCTGCAGAAACGTCTCCAATTTGCTGTTCTTGTAATTATACTTTATCAATTAAAAACATACTAATGGAATGTATAATATAGAATAATTTAAGATCCAACTTTTTTTTAGTATTGGTCATCCTATCGTTTGATTTGTTGGGAAATAATATGTTAATCTGTTTTTATTTGTCCCCAAAATCGGTCTTAGGTCATATATTTAAAACTTGTTTGAAGCGCAATTGTATTGCCTTTTATTCAATACGATAATAATCTTTCACTGGCATTTTAGTAAAATTCTACAAATTCTATATGTTTACATTTTACAATCGGTCTTATGTCATATATTTAAAACTTGTTTGAAGCACAATTGTATTGCCTTTTATTCAATCCCAAACTATTCTTTCACTATCATTTCAGTGAAAGTGTGTCTATAGTACTTGTATAGGGACGGTAAACTCGTATTAAAAATAGTTACGAGTATTGATATGCTCGTATACCAATCTAGATATTATTACATGTAGTACAGATATTGTATAGTACTCGTATACGGGATTCTTTTAAATTTAAAATAAATAAGTTTAATTTGACATAAAAAAAACACAGAAAGTAATCACATCTCTATTACTTACTACGAAGTTCTCTGGTTATACTGTAGGCATCCAAACTATATGTCAATTTTGTTTCATCAGAAATATTTTAACTGTACGTTTCTTGGTTTTTTATTGGTATCCAAAATTGATCTTGCGTCATATAGTTAAAACTTAATTTAAACACAATTATATAGCCTTTTATTCAATCCGAAAATATTCTTTCAGACTGTGACGCTCTACGGTCATATGAGATCGGGACCTAAGGTTTGAAGTGGATTCCGAAGCACTACAAACATCCACAGCACCGCCGGGATTTGAACCCGAAATCTGTGGTACCGAGCGCCAGACATTCGGCTCCAATAAGGATGATGCATTTAATTAAACATTAATCATTCTTTCATTGGACAATTAGACATTTCATGTTATCTCTCTGTTTAATATTGGAATCTCTTTTACTAGCTAAAAATTTATTATGTGAAATATATGTTTGACACTTTTGAAGAAAAACAGTAATTGTTTCAGACAAAAAAACAATCATGCATTCGAATGTCAGCCATGCCTCAAAACGGTAGAATTTGCATTTATAAAGTAATAAAATTAATTAAGAAGGAAAATTATTTAATATTTATTTAATAAATTGCCATAATAGTGAGGTTTGTCATATAGTATAATGTGATTTGGAATGTTACAAACCATCTCTTATGCTTCTCAATACATATTAATATTGTAGACATATATACATTCTCTTTACATAATATATACATTCTCTATGCATTTAACTAAACGCTCTGGTACTCGGTGCCTCCGGTTTCGGGTTCGAATCCCGTTGGTGCCGTAGATGATTGTAGTTGTTCGTAATCCACTTTAAACCGTAGGTCCGGTCTAATGTGACTGTAGAAAGTTGGGAATATAGCTAACAACTCTACCTCATAAAAAGAAAGCATCTCCTGACTAAAAATCTAAAAGTAGGCAGACGGCCTTGGCCCATCAGGAGGCTGTTGCTAAAATAATGATGATGATGATGTATTTAACTAAACATTAAACTTTAATTATTCTGACAATGGACAAATTAATTTACAGTAGAAAATTAATTTACATTCAAATTAATTAATTCAAATTAATTTACAGTAGAAAAATTACAGTTCTGCAAGAAAGTACGTTCGGTTTTTGCCATATAATTAAATGGTAAAAACCGAAATTATTTTTTGCCGAATAGAATAATGAAATAAATAAAAAACATGGATTTGTGTGTGTGTGTGTGTGTGTGTGTGCAAGTATTGCAAAAATAATTAACATTTGTTATAGAATATTAAATGAGCTCCAATGTATTTCTTATGTTATAAAATTTTTAAATAGTTAAAACATATCATCAGGATCGTCAATAGAACGACAGCCCAGAGTGGACCATGGTTTTCCTTTGAAGAAATTTCCATGCATTCATCTGGGTGACATTGGTCCTTCAATTCTTAACCTTTAGTACAGCAAAATCTTTTTCAATTACGTCTATTCATCGCAACTTGGGTGGTCCTCTTTCTCTTTGTCTCTGTGGCTTTGCCGCAAACGAATGTTAAACTCTAGGTCCCGGTCTAATTAGCCCAATGTGTGCACAAAATGACCGTAGAGCGACAAACCAAAAAAATTGCCGAAACGAGCCTTTTTATAGGGTATAAATCATTCATTCGAAATACATGAACAGCCCGCTTTAATCTATTGATCTTAATAAATTTTATAACGTCTGGTTCTTTATAGCATTTATAAATTTCTGCGTTGTACGTCTTCTCCAACAATCACTTACCGTAACACCTCCAAGAATAGCCCTTAAAATCTTCCGCTCAAATAGACCCAAATGGGCCTCATCAGATCTTGCCAAAGTCCATGTTTCAGAGTC
>BPLQ01011729.1:0-14032 GCA_021605075.1 Caerostris darwini | reverse complement strand
GCATTTATAACTATTTCTGTTCAATACCTCTTTGGCAGGGACATCTTGTTTAAAGCGGCTACAAATTCCTTCCTAATGACTTACGCATTATTCGGAGCATTCAAGATCATTTAGCAAGCTCTTTTTCTGTACTCGTACGTCATCGATACAAGAAAAAACCTCTTTTTAATGATAATAATGACAATAAAACTCTGTTTCTGAAGAAATTAGCCAGCAAATTATTTAGCGTATTTATTCAGCTTAGATCATTTGTTAATTGTAAATCCGTCTTTTGTCGACTTCATTAAATTATGTATTCAGAAATAGCCATTCCACATTTATTTATCTATCATTTTTATAAAGTGTATAGCTGTATTCTTGTACAGTGTAATTACGTTCAAACAAAGAAAGCTAGAGTTGTGAAATCACGTATGCGCTATAATCTGAGATTAATTGCAGCGCTTCTATCTGCGAATCTTGAATTCGATACGAAAATTCGTTTTTCAATTCGAAATTTTGGGCAATAAAAGTCAACTGCAAAGTGTAGAGAGTTCATTATGTGTGTGTAGTAGTATATTCGACGTAAAGAGTCGCCCGTGGCTTTGTGGCTAGCACTCTGGTCTTTGGTATCACAGGCTTCAGGTTATCTATCAGGCGCTTGCTTGGAAAAAATCCTGGCCAGTGGCGTGGATGTTTGCTAGTGGTTCGGAATCCACTTTAAACTGTAGGTCTCGGTTTGCTTAGTCCTCGTGTGCACAAGCTGACCGTAGAGCGACAATCCAAATTCAAACCAATAGAGAGTCGCTCAATTAATATAAACACAAATAACTTACAATACACAAATAACTTAAATAAAAACGCTGAAATTTAAATATCAGGATATCCGATCTTATGGTATGAGTTGGTCATGACTACATCATAAAACAAATCGTCGTATCATAAACAATATAGTCATGATTACGTCATAAAACGAATGTAGAGGTGTGATGTTTTTAAGATTGATGCATATTAAGAAGAAATTTGTGCAGTAGCAGGGTATTATGAAGGCGTATATAAAATGGTGTATTTTAATTATTACATATATGCAATTACTGTAAAGTGCTCTCGAAATGTCCATTGTTGGCAGTAATACTAGTACACATCTGCACTCGTATAGAGCGTAATGTTGAGTTCCCTATAATAGGCGTTACTCACCCTCTCAATCAAGCGGCCTGATGGCCAATTGGCTAGCTCTCTGGCCTTTAGTACTTCCGGCTCGAATACTGGCGGTGGCATGGATGTTTGTTAGTGGTTCGAAATCCACGTTAAACTGTAGGTCCCGGTCTATTTAACCCAAAGTGTGCATAAAATAACAGTAGAGCGACAAACTAAGCCAAACCCGCCCAAGCAAGAGAAATCTGACAGCTCAGATCATTAACATTGTGCGATGGGAAGCTGCATTCATAGTCTTTTAGGTAACACAAGAAAAATTCTAGTGGGAAGCTTATCTTGGATGTAGTGCTACTTTCCTGATGATGTGTGCCCAAATTCTTTCGATAAAAGTCTCACTATGATGACCTATGATGTGGAGCAGCACCATCCTGTTAACATAAAATCCAGTTACATAAAGTAGTTAAGTGCATAAAAGTTCCTGTAAAAAACTAAGTCAACTTATCTAAAAATTCATAACTGTAGTTTGCATTAACTGTTGCATAACTGTAGTTTGCATTTTGGTTTGCTAAAGTTTGTTCGTAGAACTTTGGTTCTGTGAGGCCATTGCTTAAAATTTCGCAAATTGAGATACCGCATCATCTGATAAACTTTAAATATAAGACCACAAATGTCATTTGTATTGCCTTGGAATTGCCTAAAGTACTGGTTCTTAAGGCTCGTTTCCATCGAGGCGAGAGACGTGAAGATTCAAGAGGCAAGCGAGAAAAACTTTTTCGACCCCTTCACAGCGAAGCGTCAGAAATAGCATTACACCTGATGAAGTTCCGCTTCGAGTTGAAAGTTGGTCGACTCGAAGCGGTGCATTTCAAACCGGTTTCAGGCGAACGTGGTGAGGCTAGTGATTGATCAAATTTTCTCGCCTCAGTGGGCACGAGCCTTTAAAGTGTGCGGAGCGCTCCCATATGTGGCGCAGAATAAAATTTTGTTCTCGCAGAAAGTTTAGCAAAACTAAAAAACTTTTGTAAGCGTTGTGAACAAAAATTGAATAAAGTTTAAAATTATTTATTGCTAAATTATGTTTCTAGTTTTGGTTTTGTGTTAAGTTTTTTTTTAAAAATAAATTATATGTTTTAACACTTAGAACAAAGGTCAACAACTTAGAACTCAAACTTTCTCGAATCATTTACATAGCAATTTTTTCAACTTTTTTTCTGACAGTTGATGGATTTAAAAAAAATAATTAAGTCAATTAATACTGATTATTTAAATTAAAATTTTTTATTCAGAATAGCAAGCTTACGTAGTTCTGCTTTTAATTTAGAAAAATAATCCTCAAGGCTGAATTAAAAAAAAAAAATATTCCCATGGCACCTAATTTTCTCACTCTATTTAATTCACTGTAAAATTTAAGGGCGAGATGGTGTTTTCGAATGTAACATCGCACAAAAGTGTTCCACATCGATCCAAATCATACCATAATATCCCTAAGCTGTGAAAATATGGGACAAGTGAGAAAAGCACCCAAAGGATAAAAATGCACTTTATTAAAAAGGTAGCTTCTAGCACAATTGGAGAAAAGACAAACGACTGCATGATAGGTGACTGGCAAGAAAAATCCAGTCTTTAGAAGGGATTATTATCTCTGATTTCGATGCAGAAATTACACCATGCTGATGACAACGTTCTCTAGTAGCACCAATTTCAGCTGCAGAATCATTGTTAGCTCATTACACTGCCAAGCCTCACCCAAGAAGGACCTTGATCTATTATATTTAGGTATGGGGAACTTGCAGGCGAATCCATGCGGTGATTTTACAAGAGCTCTGTGACAACTACTGTATGAGAGGTGCAGCGTTGTCGTCCACGTAGAGGAAATCACCCATAGCACCTCTAAACAGACACATGCGAGGACAGAGAACCTTGGTACAATAGTGGATACCAGTGACTGATTCTCCTTGGAAGATGTGGAGGTCAGTACGGCTACCAAACAGGATACCATCCCAAACGAAGACTCCAACTCCAAAACGTCCTTTTTTGATAATGTTGGATGTTAGGCATTTCAATGATAAATCATTAACTGCGTGTTCCCTTCTATTTCCAGATGTGTATACATCCAGAATCACTCATTACTACACTCATGTCCATAAATTAAGGATAATTCAGAATCACACAGAAATTAAACTTTAAAATAAAAATTTCACCTGTAGAATTATCACACACATCTTGAAGAAGAATATGCAAATTACAGGAAACCACCAGATGGCGCGGATAGTACGTCACAATGACGAGAGTGTAAGAGAGGGGTATATAAGGAATGGTGGCAAAGAAGTAAAATTGTTCACAAGCGCTTCAAAAGCCTTTCAGTGCAATAACCGTATAGTTATGGCACAAAGGAAGCATTTGGATGATTTTTTACGTGGTAGAATTATCGGACGACTGGAATGTGGACGTACCCAGCTGGAAGTATCCGAGGAACTTGGAATCACCCAGAGTGTCATCTCCAGGCTTTGGCAACGATTCCAAGATGATGGTAATGTGAGTAGATGTTACAGCACAGGTCGCCCCCGAGTTACAACGCCGCATGAGTACCGTTATTTAGCAGTTACTGCCTGTCAGACCTGTCTCGTCAGCTCTCTTCAGCTACCGGTACGACAGTTTCAAGGCAGACCGTTGCGGCTAGGGCAGACCGCTTAGGGCACATTGGTCTATATGCTCGTAGGCCTGTCAGATGTGTTCCACTTACCGCAACTCACTGTCGCCTGCGATTAACATGGAGTAGAGAGCATGTATTGTGGACACCGCAACAGTGGTTTTCTGTGATGTTTTCGCCGGACTTTCATATGGAGAGCGCCAGGTACTCGTTACCACCAAGAGAACACCATTGAACGACACCGTTACGGTGGTGCAGGATGGCTCGTTTGGTGAGAAATTATTCTTGGTTCCAGAACTGACCTGCATGTTCAGAGTGTAACGATGACAGGCCACATCTATCGGGATGTCATTCTGTAACAACATGTACGTTTGTTTCGGGGCGCCATGGGTGCTGAATTTCTGTTTATGGATGACAACGCCCGTCCTCACCGTGTAAACATTGTAGACGAATGCCTTCAATTGGAGGATGTCACCCGTATGGATTGGCCAGCATACTCACCGGACTTGAATCCAATAGAGCAGGTGTGGGATATGCTTGGCCGACGAATTGCAGCCCGTCAACCCCCTCCCACCTGTCAACCGGAACTTCGGAGGGCATTGCTTGATGAGTGGTGTAATATTCCCCAAGAGCACTTGAAGCCACTCTTGTTGCTCCCGTTTATTGTGTTCACGGAACCACGGAAACATCACCTCCGATGAGTACACAGTACTGGTCGTTGTGCATATACACCATTGGAAGCTTCCTGGCCATTGTAAAACGTGATATCGAATGCCCAGCAGTCTGTTGCATGTATCTTGTGTTTTCTTCCATCTGTAGGGCAATATACCGGTCACCCGCTGCCGCTCGTGGACGACCAATGCTAAACGCTGAGACAGCTATTCTTGCCAATTGAAAACATCTCCAGGCTCGAGAAACAAATTCAAAAGTGAATCGCAGGTGCTAATGCATTGCGGCTAGGGATTGCGATACCGGTATACCGGGATACCGAATACCGAATATCGGTAATTTGAGCTATTTGTACAATTTTGTAATACCGGTATTCACAAGTTTAAATATCCTTTTTTCGGTATTTACTAGAAATTTAGAATTCTTATCTGTGAAATTCTTATTCTTATTCTATTCTTCTTAAAAACTTTTACCCACAAACCTATGCACATTCAGAAGAATTCGGTACAGTTATCGAAGATTATGATGATGCTAATGTCGATAGTGAAAAGCAATTGTCTCTTGAACAAAAATTAGAACTTATGATAATTAAAAACATTTCAACAAACCAAAATACAATACAGAAATCAGCTATATCCGAAACAATCCGACGAAAAATAGATTTTTTTAAAGATGAGGGATTTAGAGGTAAATACTTGGAAAAAGTTTATCGCGCATTGCTAACAGTACCACCAACTATCGTAGATGCTGAAAGGGCGTTTTCGACAGATGGTAATTTTTGCACAAAATTACGTTACAGGCTTAATGATAGTACAATTGATGCATTATGTTTTTTAAGATCACTTTTCAAAAATTTGTAATAGTACCACAGACTGGATAGTGATATTTATACCTTTTTGTGATTTAAATAAATAAGATGTTCCTTTACTTGTTTGCGATTCTTTATATACTTTTATAATTTATAAGTTACAAATTTTTTTGTGATATTTACATTCTCTAATAAAACTGGCAAATAAAACAACAACAACAACAAAAAAAAAAACTACACACCTGTGTTTTCTTTCTTTTTCTAAAATTTCTACTACCGGTATTAAAACCGGTATCCCGGTATTAAGATCTAAAAAATATCGAATACCGGTATTGAACTTTTAGTCCGATATTGCAATCTCTAGTTGCGGCAAATGAATTTCTTTAAACTGATGAGATATCCATAAATAAATCGAGTTTTTTGACATAGATAAGTTGTTTTAATTTTTCTTTTAATACATGAACTACATGCTTTTGATACCATAAATCGAGTTTCTTGGCATAGATAAGTTGTTAAAATTTTTTAAATACACGTATACAATCTAACGTGTTGTGCTATAACGATCTGAATGGATAATTGCTTTGATATGTTCTCATCAACTTCAACTGAACGACCGAATCGTTGCGCATTTTTCAGTGAAAAATCACCAAGAACGAAATTTGGCAAACCAATTTTGACATTACATTTTTTTCAAAGCTTCATTCCTCTATACGGCACATAACTTCTTGTGTGTTTGCGATGCCTTTTCGGAAATAATATAATACAATATGTCTGAAATGCGCGTTTTGTTATTCCATTTTTAAATTAGGATAAAAATGAAACCAAATAACTAATCGATACAATTTTTTTTACTGAATTAAAGGCGAAAGCCCAAACAACAAGAAAAAAATATAGGTTAGGTACTTTGAACACGTTGACAAAAGAATGGGTTAAGGTCATCTATTGACAAAATCCGCAATCACTTGGTTGCCAACCAAATAGTTAAAGAAAATGATTTTTTATTACTGCTGTGTTCAGAAAGTAAGGCCAATTTTCAATTTAAAATTCCTGGGACTTATGGGATTTCATTTTTTTTCTTTTTTAGGTTCTGGCACTGTCCTTGACATCTGTGTGAAATTTGACGTCAAAATATTCAGTAGTGTTTGAGTTACGCTTGGTTTTGTGAGGCTCTAAAACTGATTCCGGCGATTATTAAAATGTCTGAATTAAGTGAGCAAAGAACTTGCATTAAATTTTCTTTGCAAAAACGCATAAAATGTTGCAGAAGGCATTTGCGAGCATTCCTATATCGGGAAGTATTGTAGCCCTCTATCGACCATCAACCTCAACCGACGAAGCTCATGTCCAAAAAATTTACAGATTTGGTGCTTGAAAACCGTCGATTTACAATTAGAGACCTTTCTGATGATATTAGAAATTCAAAAGGATCGGTCAATTCCATTTTGGGCCTCAAAACCGTCATATTTCGATTGGTACCGAAAACACTGAATGCGCCAGCACACACCGCATTGATTCTTCGTGACTTTTTCGCCAAAAATGAAACCCACACCTTTCCACAACCACTGTATTCACACCGTGCGATTCTAAAATTCTAATTTTTCTAAAAAAAATCTAAAATCTTCGTTTTGTTAATAATTTCTGTTCTTAAATCTAAAAACACTAAAGTTCTTGATTTCATTCACAATAATGTGTTTATGATGGTGTATTCTTTTTTTATGTATGGGTTTTATTACAAAGTAAAATCAAATTTCTTAATAATCTAAGATTCATTAAATCGTTTCATTAAATGCCCACGAACTTTAAATAATTATTTATTTTTATAATAGGAAACTATGTTTGTTACTTATTGTTTCATTTCAATACATGTAACGGTAAACGTAAATTTATATATATATAATATGTGTTTGTATGGTTCTCGTTAGATCACCGAAGTCAAGCATCATTGGGCGCGGTCAGTACTTGGGTGGGTGACCACCTGGGAACACCGCGTGCCGTTGGCATTCACAAATTTGGGACCTGAATGGTCGAGTGTCTAGCGCTCTGGCGCTCGGTGCCAAAGGTTTTGGGTTCAAATCCCGGCGGTGCCATGGATGTTTGTAATGGTTCGGAATCCACTTTAAGCCGTAGGTCCCGGTCTCCTATGACTGTAAGAGCGTCACGGAGCCAAAGTCAGACTTCTACCTACGGGTGCTCCATCACAACAGAAGCTGCTTCTTTCCCCTTCGATCATGAGTACGTATGGGCTTGTGGGCTTGGCCAGCCAAGTGGGATAAGAAACAAACAACAACAAACATGTGTGTGTATATCTTTATATGTATATATATAATTCTTCTGTGCGTGTGTTTCTCATTGAACTTTTTCTAAAGGGGACCGATTTTGATAAAATTTTTTGTGGGTGTTTGAGTGGGTCCCTGGATGGTTTAGATTCACAATTTGACCTGGTAGGTGGCGCTGCAATAGACTTCATCTGTACATGTGTTTGTCACTGAACACCTCCTAAACGGCTTGACCGATTTTAATGAAATTTGTTTTGTGTGTTTGACACAACAGGGAGTTTGTGTTTGGAATAATGTCTTTGTGCTATCCCCTTTGTTGTAAGTCGCCACCAGATGGTGCTGAAGTATATCAACTTCTATACTGTTCAACCAATCACTATGAAAATTGGTAATAATATGCATTCGAGTATGGAAAGTATATTCGCGCTATCCACTTGATTGCTAGCATTTGTAACATTGTTGCCCAGCATTACATCTTATATACCGTTGAAACGATATCCATGAAAATTAGTATGCACATATATTGGAACATGGAGAATATATTCACGATATGTAATTTTCTACAATGCATTTTTCTTGGCAGGGTAACGTATGCTAGGTTCTTTTAGTACATATATATATAAAGATTGTCAAAATAATATTCCGAATATTTTTATTTCGAATTAAAAAATCTGCTATTCATACAACTCAGATAAAATAAAAGGCATTAAATCATTAAAAATAACATGAGATTTAGTGATGAAAAAAAGAAAGGAGTATGAGTGATTGAATTTTCCCTTGTTATGCTACATCCTAATGTGACTCAAGGACCTAAGGTAATGATCGCAGCTTCGATTGCGAAACCTTACTGCTACATGCAGATTTGGTTTGGCTCTCTACGGTCTTTTTTTTTTCCCGCACCCATGCCATTGTTAGGATTCGAAACTGATGCCAGTGGTAGTGAAGGCCAGAGCGCCAGTCAATTGGCCACCAGGCCACTGTTACATGCAGAAGTACGGTGTTTCTCAAAAGGGCGATGTTTACACCGGTTAATAATCGCTGAAAGATAAAATTGTTATATTTTTAAACAGAAAACTGGTTTTGCAGATTTTATTTCACAATAAATAAGGCACTTTTAAGGCTGCATTTGTCAGATATTTTGAAAAACTGAATGACTTAAGGAAAATAATTGTAATATATAGCGTTAAAACATGAAATTTAAAAATTTTATTTAGAAAAATTAAAGCATGGAAAAATAAATTGGAAATGTTTACATCTATGGCTACTTCTACAATAAAAAATAATCATCCTTACAAACGTTTAAATTCAAAAGTTGTTAATATGTCATTTGAAGTGTCTGGAAATATAATTTGGAAATTTCGTTTCATCAAATTTTGATGTTGAAAACAAAGATTAGATTCATAAATAAAACTCAGTTCAGTTACTTGTCATTTAAAATTATACTCTGAAGAAGAATTTGTGGAGCATTCGAGCAATGCAGGTTTAAATTTTGAATTTTCTAAAAACTCAATAAATGAAAATTGGCTCTGGATTAAGAAAGAATCTCTGACACTTTCTAAATGGCCCTAAATATACTTTAACCATTTTGCACTAGGTATTTATGCAAAGTAGTATTTTCATTCCCCCTAAATGCTGAAAGCGCTTTACGTTTTGCAGTATTAAATTTTCATTCAAAGACTTAATTCTTTATGTGAAATTAAACAAGTTCATATAGCTAATTACAGTATAGAAACTTGACATTGTCATTAATTCATAGTAAAATTATATTTGCATGTATATTTAAGAATTATTTTTGATTAAATTTTAGGTAAAATCGCAGAATAGGGCCCGTTGGGATTTGGCGTCGAAAAATCTTTTCGCCAAAATGCGCCAAGCAATATGCTGTGATTGTAAGTGTAGTAAATTGCAAATAATACAAGAAACCAGCTTTACCATATTTAGCGATTTGGCCAAATTCTCTTTCTGATACGTCATCAACAAATGTTTTAATTGGTATTCCTAGTGTATATATTGTTAATATACGTATAGAGCTCTATACTCAAGGTAGCGAAAATGTTTGTTTTGGTAAACGATCAAGGAGAAATATTTAAGAAGCCTCGGTCTAAAATATAGTCCAGATGCTCAGTTAAAAAAAGAAAAAAAGCTGCGAGCGATATTTTCCCTATCTGTGAAAAAGCGGGCTGATGGCCAATTGACTAAAACTCAGTCCTCTAGTATCACAGGCTTCAGGTTCGAATCCTGGCTGTGCCATGGATGTTTGTGAGTGGTTCGGAATCCGCATTAGACTGTACGTCCTGATCTAATTAGATCCTGATCCAAATCTATCTGTTAAACGTTATCTAATGCACGGTTTCGTGTAAGTCTGCTCTGACTATGAAAAAGCACGATTTTCCTTTTTCCGGTTTCTCTAAAATAACATTAATTTTCGTATTCGCAGTAAATTTTGAACTATCAAAGATTTATTTATGATACATATTTTTGTGCTGCCATTTTTTGGTTGGTAACTGCATTTCCTATACAAATAAAGTACCTCACATTACTCATCGTTATTCAGGGCTAAACTCGATGATTCAAGGTTCGATGGTTCTATGTGACAAGCTTTTCCACATGCCAATTGGTGATTCGGGATAAAATACCATGTGCCGTTCTAATTTACATACATTTTTTATTTAACAATTTTTTAATATTACAGATTTACACAGTCCAGTCACATTAATGTGACCACCACCTACTTTCGACGTCAACGTGAAATAACCAATCACAAAAGGCAGGTGGCAGAACATTGCAGTGGAGTGTATATAAGGGATGTCCTAGGGCATCGGAAAGCATTTCAATCGTTGGCGTAATGCAGAAACGTAGCGATTTATCCGACGTCCAAAAAGGCATAATTGGCTTTCGGGCCAAGGGTGGAAGCATTTCGGAAACGGCTAATTTTGTGAACTGTTCGCGTGCCGCCGTGGTAAAAGTATATCGTGCATGGCAAAATGGCACTATCTAAAATCAGCTGCGTGGCACATGTGGTGCACCACGGACTATAGATGACAGAGGTGAACGAAGGCTACGGAGATGCGTTCGAGCGAATAGACGTGTTCAGCAACTGACCGCCCAGATGAACCAAGAGTGTATCCTCAACAACGGTTCAGCGAACGTTGCTGCGCATGGGCCTCCGCAGCAGACGCCTGTTAATGCACCTATGCTGACTGCTGTTCATCGGCGACGAAGACTGGAATTTGCACGCCAGTACCGAAACTGGACGTTCACAGGTGGCCTTTTCCGATGAATCATGTTTTATGCTCCCTCGGACAGATGGACATTGGCGTATACGGCGTGAAGGTCTGAAAGCAAACACCCTGCACAAATTGCCGGAAGGATCCAAGTAGGTGGAGGAAGCATTATGGTTTGGGGAATGTTTTCCTGGCATTCACTGGGTGCACTCATCATTGTGGAAGGCACGATGGAGCAGCACAAGGAGGCATCTGTCCTTGCGGACCATGTCCACTCCTACATGCGAATTATTTTTTCTCAGAATGATGGCATCTACTAGCAGGACAATGCGAGATGTCATACAGCTCGCAGTGTATGTGCGTGGTTCGAAGAGCACCAGGATGAGTTTACCGTACTCCTTTGGCCAGCAAACGCACCGGATTTAAACCCAATCGAGAATCTGTGGGACCACCTCGATCGGGTTGTTCGCGCCATGGATCCTCAACCGCGTAATCTAGTGAAGCTAGCCGCGGCACTGGAGTCGGCATGGCTCAACACCTTCAGAAACCTAATTGACTCTCTTCCTGCACGTCTCGCAGCGGTCCACTCTGCCAAAGGTGGTTATTCTGGCTTTTGACAGGTGGTCACATTAATGTGACTGGACTGTGTAGTTTTTAACTTATAGCTCTTTGATATAATCAGTAATGTAGTGGACCATTTTCTACCGATTCAACCTGGCCATATAATCTATCATTTCCGATCTTATTAAAAGTCAATGTAATTGTAGGACCTTTGATGCTATTTTTAAAAATAAAAATTGTTTTGATATTAGTTTAAAAATTGGAGAGTTATAAGTTCTTAAAAATTCGGCTAAATATCTTTTTGTTTTCATTTTGAATCACACGTGTGGGATTATTAATAATGTACAGCATTTCAAGTTTGTCCTAAAATCTACAAATTTTTTGGTAAAAAATAAAAAAGTTTTTTTTTTTTTTAAACTTAGAGTTTAACATACATAGGGCGTCCATAAAATAACTTTCGCTGTTTGGGGCTTCTTCATCTAAAACTAATGAACAGAATGAAACAAAATTTCATATACACACTGTGGGAGTCATGGGGAGATGATTTCTGGAAAAAATATCGTCGATGGGAGAGATTTTGGAGTTGTTGTTACGCACTCCCTTTTGGGTACCCATGTCATTGTTCTGCAAGGTCAAGGACAAAAAGAAGCCAAATTTTTCCATTCCTTCTCATCACACTCTCCCCATATATATCTTGTTCAAATTTTCAATCGTTCATAAAATACTTTCTGTTCATCCACTCAAGTTCAAATACATTTTTTTTGAACTTGTGGTGGATGACACTTGATGTTAATGCAGTTTTTCAAATATTAATTCAGTAATTAAATTTAATTAATTAATTTTAGTTTTTTTTAGTTTTAAGTTGCATATATCTACCAATAGATGGCGCCAGATAAACTTAAAAAAATGAATGAAAATTATTTGTAAAGGACTTTCTGCAATAGAGTGAAAAAAAAAGTAGGAATTGACTTAAATTTTTTTTTTTATATTACTTGTTTACCCATTATCCCACGGGTCCATGGACGTTGTCTAGATGTTACTGTAGACAAAGTGGGATAAGAAGCAACAACAAAAGATTTTTCAAATTTTTTAGTGCTTGTGTGACAGCAGATCCTATTACCTGCACAATTACTTGTGAGAAATAACGTCAAAAGCTGGAAATTTTTGTCGTGCAACAAAGACAGTGCTTAAACACTACAATTTTTGTGCAAGGCAACCACACATTCTTTATTCAGTACAGAACCTTTTAAGACTGTATTTTGGTAATAAGAAAGTTATCAGCCAATTTTTCCTAACGGAATGGCCAACTCGTTACCCAGACATCGCCCAATGAGACCTTTGGCTGTGGGGTATCGTAAACTTGTTGTGTATGCTGGTGGCATTACAAATTTTAGTTCCTTGAAAAACATAAGGCTGGCTATTACGAACATCCAAGCTAGATACGGCATACACCGGATGCAATATCTTGTATACAGGGAACGTCAGCACATTGAAAGTACTTCAAGTGGCCCTGGGGGTTCTATTGTTGATTAATAAAAGATTATTCACCGTGAGTTTCATATTGTTGTCACCCATTTCTGAGTGAGCCTTTTTTATTATTATTTGAACATTATAACGAAGTCTGACATAATTAATTTTCTGTGTATTCATTATAATTATTGACTTTTTTTGTTTTTCAACAGCTCCAAAATCACGTATGAACTAGGAAATTTGAAAAATCTACCTAGATTGCTGAAATTTCATAGTGTTACTTGACAGCAGCGCTAAAATCTCAAATATCGGCGACTTTTTTTTGCAAAAATCATCTTCTTATCTCTTCCAGAATCTTTATATGAAATTTGGTTTCATGTGTTCATTAGTTTTAGCCGCAGAAGTCACCAAACAGAGAAAGCTATTTTATGGCCACCATGTAGTTTTATTAGATATTTCTCTTAAATAATACATATTTCGTTTTTTGGATTTTAGAAATGAGTAACTTCAGCAGTTAATTTTTCCAAATTCGTTTTTTTCAGTTTCTTTCAAATTTCAAATTAAATAGCTGAAATCTTGATGGGCCATTTACAAAATAAAAAAATAAAATACAAATGGATTACAATTTTTCTAAAGGAGGCTAATTTATTTTGAGAGATAGGAAAAATAATATTGCTTATAAATGATCTTTAATTAAAAAAATTGCGATACAAATATATATATATATATATAATATCTATATATATATTTAATAATAAAATTTCCAAAATATACTGATGAATAAAAGTGGAAGTAAATATTAAACGATTTTGGAAACTTTGATATATTTATTATAGATTAAAATAATTTATAAAATTATTTTACATACAGATTAGTATATAAAAAATATCATACATATTGAGAACAATCATATATTTTGGAATATAAGTTTAAGTAAGTACTCACATAATTATATTCTCACATCTACCTTTATACACTTTCAGTGGTAAAGTGCATTACCTTTCTTATAGTCTCATCAGTGAGAGTTTGTAATAAGGACCGACATTGTGTCGAAGAGTAGAATAAAAGGGAAGACCTTTCTAGTCATCTTACTACAAATAAAACAAGTAATATAAAAATTTTTTTTAAAGTCAATTCCCACTTTATTTTTCACTATATTGCAGAAAGTCCTTTATAAATAATTTTCATTCGTTGTTTTTAAGTTTATCTGGCGCCATCTATTGGTAGATATATGCAACTTAAA
>BPLQ01011727.1:0-69893 GCA_021605075.1 Caerostris darwini | reverse complement strand
TGATTCACTATGGCCCGTAATTTCCAAGTACACAAGTGCAATGAGTTCAAAACCAAACAGCACATTTTTTAATTGAAGGTTTCAGTTTTCGTATAAGAACAAAATTTATTTTTATTGATATTTTTAAAAAAATATGAAAAATAAGAGGAAAAAGCAACTGATTCGTAAGAAAATTTTAAAATGTACTCAGTAACAGATATTAAAGGGATAGTAAGGATAAGGTGAATGATGGCCAAGTGACTAACGCTCTGGCGCTTGGGATCAAGTCCCTTCAGTGTCATGGACTCTTGTAGTGTTCGGAATTCAATTTAAACCTCAGGTCCTGGTCTAATATGACTTTTGACAGTAGGGCTGACGACTCTATCCGTAAAAAAGAAAATATCTGTTTCGAGGGCTAGCCCTTTGGACTTTAGTACCGCAGACTTCAGGTTCGAATCCTGGCTGCGGCATGGATATTTGTGAGTGGTTCGGAATCCACGTTAGGCATTGTGCCCCTGTCTAATAAGTCTAAAGTGTGCATAAAATGACAGTAGATTGACAAACCAAACCAAAACCGAAATCTGCCAATAGATAGATGCACTTGATCCACCATTGGGCTGTTACATCAAGGAAGAAGAACAGATATTAAAATCAACCAGACACTTTGGGGAGTTAGACGAGTCTCTTTTTTCCAATTACTTTTCTATACGAGTGTAAAAAAAAAAAATAAGTATCTATGAAACTACTGTAAGTAATTAAAAAAAAATATTCCAAATTATATTACTATGATTTAAAATGAATTCCGAACCACTGCAATTATCCATGGCTCCTGCTGGAACTCGAACCCGAAACCTGTGGCACCGAGCCCTAGTCCCTCGACCATCAGGTCCATTATATTACCCGTAAAAGCATATCAATCAGACTATTAGAGGAACATCTACAAGCTTTCATCTTTCAGATGTAACGATTAATTTATAAAACAGCATATATTGTTCCATTAAGTAAGAATTGTTAGTAATATAATATTTTAAAGAATAGTAATAGTAAGTAATATTAATAGGAAAAATATTTATTATATCGCCCTTTAAATTTAAAGAATAATATCAATTTTTAAAAAAAATTAATAACATAAGAATTGAAATAGTCATGATTTGTAGAAATTCTTTTCATTTAAATGAAATTGTTACTATCGTTTGAAGTTATTTCATCATCATCATCATTGGCGCAACAACCCAAGTCTGCCTACTTGTATATTTCGAAACATTAGACGTTTTCTTTTTACGGAATTAGGTTATCAGCCCTACGCCCAACGCTCTACTGTCATATCAGACCGGGCCTACGGTTTAAAGGGGATTCTGAACAACTACAAGCGTTCATGGCTCTTCGAACCTGAAACTTGTGGCATCAAGCGTCAAAGCTGAAGTTCTTTAAAAATTAGAATATTTTTCAGATGATCATCTAAACTAATTTTTATTAATTAAATCAATATACTTAAAAATCATATTTTCCCTTGTGGGTCCGGTTAGAATAGCCCCACTGTAACCCATGCACGTCGCAAAACGCGACTGAAATGGGTACCCAGTGACCGGAGGTATAACGGTATAACGGTACAGTCACATTTTCTCCCTTTGGATGCTCGATTTTTTGTGCCGTAAGATCAAGGACAAAAACAAGTTGCATTTTTTACCCTTTATCATGGAGAATTTAGCAAACGGGTTCATGGACTTGGTCTGGATGTTGCTGTCGACCAAGTGGGATAAGAAACAACAACAAAAATCATAGTTTGAAAGTTCCAAATGAAAACTGATTTTTAAACTTTTTTTTCTTGTTATTTCTTTACAAACACCCAAGAAAATAAATTATTTAAATAAATATTATTTCAAAAATCCAAATGTTTATATGTGAAACCATATCGCTCATCTCCAGTAGTCAACTTATTTTTAAAGCAATATTTTAAGAGTACATTATCAGTGGAAATCAAATCCTCACGTTCTTGCATCTAAGAACCAAGAATCTTTATCTTTCGTTATATATTAGATCTATCACTAAAGCAATCTTTGTTCATCAGATGCTGCAATGGCAGTATGTTGACTTAGTCATCGACCTATAATTTATTATTATTATCCATCTATGTTATGCAATTCAAGACGAACGGAACAGTAAAGTTTGTTGAGTTATTTAGCTTCATAAAAAATAAATGACAAAGATCATGACATAAAATAATACGTTATATTTTGAGCTAAGAGGGATGGCTGGTTTATTGTAATAATATTTGATAGATGTTATTTGTCCTCATGGTATTATGTAATGGATAAGAGAAATTGTGATTCATTACTAGAAATAAATCCAGATTTATTTAGATATTGATCATATAAAACGGTAGAATTATCTCATCACACAGCATATACGATATTTAACTGTTCTTGTACTAAATAAAGACACAACAGTATTAAAACAAATGTCGACTGTTTAAAACATATAATATATATTCTGAACATGCAATATCAATCACACAGCATGCACAATATGTAATTGTCCTTGCACTAAAGAAAGACACAACAATAGTTAAAATAAATGTCGATTGTTTAAAATATGCAATAAGTATACCGAATATTACTTTTTATAGTTTCCAAAAACAACTGTGACTTCGCTTGAAAGGGTAAAAGAAAACAATTTAACTTGACAATAATAAATCTTATCAGCAAAATCATGGCTGTGACTCGTAAGTGAAATTTATAGAGATCACAATTTTAACAACCATTCATAACAATTTGTACAAGAAACAGAAACACTAGCATTCTCAAAAAGGAAAGAATTAAATGTCTTTTTGGTGTGATTCTAAAAATGTTAATATCGTCTTTGTTTGTTCAGAAAGTATTCTACTAGATATTTTATTGATCTAAAAAGATGACTTTTTAAATAACATTTAATGTACATAAATTGTAATTTTTCATTCGTAAATTATATATTTAAAAAAATTTATTCATTTTATTGAATCAGTGATTAATATTTTGTTCATGAATTGAAAAAGAATATTATGCAATGATTTATTACACATGATTTTATTTCGTTATAATTGATATATTAAATAAGAAATTGTTTCCTAGAGAAATCATTTTTAAATAATGCAACGGATATTAATTTTTTAACGAATTTTTATTATTTTTCTCTTAATTTTGTAATTATTTAATATTTATATACTATTCAATAACAGTCCGATATATGGTGTATATTGAAGAAAGACTATACATTCGAGTCCAGTTCTTGTCGAATACGCATTGAGAAATGTGATTTGTTTAATATTCAATTGTTTATTTGGATGTTTTTGGCATTATGATTTACTAATTTTGATATATTGTAATATTATATCTTCTGTAATATTATTAATCCATTATCTTATCTTTATTCTCATTTCTCAGTATGACGCGATGTTTTTTCGCAACAATAGTCAACAAATTTAGCGAATTCATGGGCGAGCCAGAAATACATATCGAAAAAAAAAAGGATTCATTCATATTTTAATTCTCACATATACATACTATATGCGAAATAGATTTTGAAAAAGAATCTATTGTTTATAAATATTGAATGGCATTACTGCTGAAATCGCATATGCGCATTAGCAAACATCTTTTGCGCAGGTGATAGACATGCAAACTTCCACTTAGTATCACTGACCTCCATGTGAAAGCGAGTTGTAATGGTTGCCACAGTTCAAAGTTCCTCCAAATGGGAAACAAAATTGAATGTCTCTTATTTATTTATTCTCTTTCTCCATGCAATAGAGCACAACGTATAGAGATTAATCGATAATCGTGTATTATTTATGAACATGCAAATGTAATTGAAAGAAAGATGCGGAATGGTACCAATTCAAAATTGAATTGTTTGATCAACTTCCTAACAGACCATTAATCCAGTTTCATTCACGTTTTTCTTCAGTTGAAAACATGGGAAGATGTTAAATCGACGATTAAAATGTTAAGCGTGGGTTACTGATGATAAACCGACGGTGAAATATTAAAATCATCAATGGCTGATGAAATATTAAAATCATCAATGGCTGATGAAATATTAAAATAATCAATGATGATTGAATTATCAGACAGCGGAATTATATGCCTATTGTATAAGGCCTGATTTGATGAATCAAAAGTACTTACAGATGAATAGTGACTACTTTGGAAAATGATAAAGTTGTCTACGTGTAAGAAACCACTAATAAAATTTCATCTCTTTTGTTTTGTTTATTTTTATAACAATAGCAATAATATTTTCCATAATCATAACCAGTTCAATAATCAATGATGATTCCGCAGTCTAGGAGTTGAATAATCAATGATGATTGAACTTTCTAGACTGCGTAATTCTATGCATATTGCATAAGGTCTGATTTGACGATTCTGTAGTGCTTACGATGAATAGTGACTACTTGGGAAAATGATAAAAGTGTTTACGTGTAAAAACCACTTATAAAATTTCGTCTCTTCATTTTTGTTTATTTTTATAGCCATAGTATACGGATAAACAGTTTTTTTGCATTGTAAACCAAATTTACATATGGATATTTTTTCCTATAGTTTTTTAAAAACTCGTTATTATAATGATTTGCACCTTTTTTATAAGCTAACATTATTTAATAGGTTTCTATGCCCGTAGGTATCAGAAGAATATGTTCAGTTTTGAAACAGAAAAAAGAAGTTCTCAACAGTCATCAATTAAGTCTGTAATTTTTTTCGCTTTCATCTGTTATTTATTCTATGATATTTAACAAATATTCACATATATGATTAATTTTATTTTAAGTTCACATGATATTTTCCCCTTTCTGATTGATATATGATTTCTTTTTTTTAAGGAAATTCTTCAAATTTTACAGGAGCTGACAAGAATAATATCTTATTTTTTTTAATCATAGTTATATCTTTTAGTTGATATAATTTAAAAAAATTTAATTTCTAACATAAAGTTACCCAAGAATTTGCCAGTCTATGCTTTATAAGTCAGAACAATCAATGCGTGAAATCTAATAAAATAAAAACATTTTGATAAACAATTTAATTTATAATAAAACGATTCAATCATAATTAATGGGGACATGTTAATTCATTTAAAGTATAAGCCACGAATTATCTTTAGACGGAAATAAAATAACAATATATTTTTAATCTATTTATTCCTTCAATTTTACATATGACCAAATGTTATTGGTAATATACAGCTAGCCAACCGTAACCTAAAACTATTAAGAACAAGAAAAATCTAAACCTGGTTAATTACCCAAATAACACAAGTCACTAAGATAAAATTATTGAATTACAACCTGTTCGGAATTCAATAAACCCATAAGCTGCAATAAATCCCCGTTACTCATCTCTTCATGGAAGGTAAGAGGTTTTAAACATTTAGAGTCAGTTAACGCTGCTTTAACATATGCTGAAGTTCAAGTGGTGTAACTGGATTTGTTCTCTAGTATAGTTGTAGGGCGATCATAGATAACATGCTTTCGATAGGCCAAAGGTTGGTAACAATCTACTTAACGAGCAGCAGGTAAAACGGTTAGACATGGAATGGCTAAAATTGTCTTAATTGTCACGGAACATCTAACATCGGATTGTCTAGTTCGAAATTTTCTTGAAAATGGAGGGATAAAACCATGTATTGGTTAGAATTGAATGTACTTTGTAGGCCGTAATTGACTGAAAAAGAGAAAAAGGATGTCCCATACTATAATGAGAAGAGGCTTGGTTTGGTTTGTCGCTATACGGTCATTTTCATACCCTGTTTCTTCTCTAAACAGAAATAAGCAATATGTGCTATTTTTTTCGATGTGATATAATTATGCTTCCTTACTAGAAGAAATGGGAGAAAACACAATTGTAATATTTCAAACCGGTTCTGAGTTTTCTCTTTTTAAACTACTCGCACGAGGCGTTGGCGACGCATACTATTATTATATACGCAGCACAGCTTTTCATTATCATATTTTCCAAGTTCTAGCACCATACAAATTTCAAAAGCTAAGTCATAAAATCCATTAAGTTCCTTAAGTTAATCCCATTAAGTAGCATTAAGTTCCCTTCTGTTCTTTTGAAGTGTTGCATTTCGTATAGCCAGTAGTTCATAAAAGAATAGGGAAAGAACTAAAGCTAATGGTTTTAAAAATTCATAAACATCCTTTAATATATATATATATATATATATCCTTCAATATATTATATTTATATTCCTGCTTAATTAATCATATTAAACCATTTGAAATGTAAGGTTATTCTGGTCAACAAATTCGAGGATAATACAAAAGCACTTGGATTTCTCGTTTATTAATATAAGCATAAGTTTTCCATGTAATCTAAAATTAATTTTTTTATTATTTTATATTTAATCTTATATTTCTCGTTCTTTTTTTCCAAGAAATAAAGAGGGGTCTCAATATTTATCCCTTTTTTTTTTAAATCAACTTTAAAAAAAATTAAGTTACTTTAATAATTATTTTTAAAAAAAATTTAACGCAAGAAAAACATTTATTTTTTCTTTATACCAATCTTTCAATTTTAAAAGTAAAAAAAACTTAAATCACTAAGAATTTGTATTTCTAGAATGTTAAAAAGCAACGACTCAGATAGTGCACACTTTTCCATGAATATTATTATAATAGAATAAAATATTAATTCCTTATAAAAACATTTATAATATGATGAAAAATGCAATTTAATTTTTTTTAAATATAAAATATTTTTGAGTATTATTTTTCTTTCTCTATTTCGATACTAAAAAGTAATAAATCTAATAAATTATATTTTAAAAAACCCATTTCGTTTAAAAATATGAAATTATTATAAAAAATTATAACATTAATATATGCAAAAGTTGCTCATGTAATCTAAAATTAATTTTATATTACTCCCTCTGTTTCTCAGATAAATTTTTTGCAATACAATTTAAATTTATACAAGTTTAAAAAATTCTTTTAGGAAATGATGAAATTTTCAATGGTGCTGTGAAGTTTAATAAACTGAGATTCAATATTTTATAAAAACAGAATATATAATTTCTTAAAATTTGATAATTGAATTAATTTTAAATGTATTGAAAAATCATACAACAGTTTCAGCAAAATTTATTACAAATTTTAAATTTAGGTCAATAATTGTGAATTAGTTTTACTGACATTTCTTGAGGCAATAATTAAAATAATATTTATTAAAATAATTTTTATAGTATTCAAAACTGTTAAATTTTATTACCAATAATTTGTAATATTATGAAATGAAGAAATACATATTTTTTATCATTGAATATTAAGCAATTCTTTAGTTACCCAAGTAACTACCATAAATCAGCATTTTATAAAAAATGGAATTTTACACCTTTGTTAATTAAAGAAAACAATTTTTTTCAATATTCAACACAATTTTTAAAAATTATTTAAAAATTGTGCTGAAAATAAAAGTTTTTTTTTTTCAAAATAACTAATTTAAATTACTGAGATAAATTCTGTTACTCAGATAAATTTATTGAGAAGTTTAGAATTTACTGAGAAAAATCCTATCTTTTGTAAATAAACAATAAAAATGATAATTAAAATACAAACAATAAAATAAAAATATAAGCTGCTTTTAATATTTAAACATGAACTGAATTTAAAAGAAATATATTTAAAAATAAAATTTCCTCACTTTCACAAATAATGGTCTTTACAATACAAAATCAAACACTTCTTAAATTTGAAATAAACTTCAATTCCTCTATTTCATCACCTTTTTTTACAATTATTTAGCCTTTATATTTTTATATTATTGTTATTAGTCTTTTACAAACTGCAATCTGCAATCTCTCATAAAATATACAACAACTGCGTGTATTTATTTAAAATAGTTTTATTACTTTAAAAAAAAACTTCTTTTTGAGTCCTCAAACAATGTTTCAGTCAGATCTTTGACATCGGACAGTTCTATGAAGAACAAGTTTAACTTGTTTTACCACACCACGTATTTTTTTACAAAGCCAAAACGAAAAAGTTCTAAACAGATTGTCTATTGAGAATAAAGTTCTAAATAGGCAATCTGTCTTTCTTGAATAGGCAATAAAATGAAAATAAAAAAGTCACAAAAATACATACAATAAAATAAAATATAAACTACACTTAATATTTAAATGTGAACTGAATTTTAAAAGAAATTATCTAAAAATAAACTTTCCTTACCTTCACAAATTCTATATTTTGGAATAATCTTCAATATTCAGGATTTGGATCAATATTGGAATAAATTCAATCTTCAATATACTTCTATTTCATGTCCTTTTTTTTTCAATTATTAAGCCTGCTTATTTTTGTATTATGAGATTAATAAATGTTATTAGTTCTCTTACATATGCAAAATAGTTTTTCTGCAATCTCTCATAAAATATACAGCAACTGCATGTATTTATGAAAATAGTTTTATTACTTTTTAGACAAAAACTTCTTCTTGAGTCCTCAAACAAAGTTTCAGTCAGATCTTTGACATCGAACAGTTCCAACAGAATAGAACAATAATAGTTCGTTCGAACAGAACAACTTTCTCTTGTTTTACCACACCAAAGCCAAACCGAAAAAAGTTCTAACTTAACGCAATACTACTTTTTTGGAACTTCTAAACTGTCCTATCCTAAAACGACGAGCGCCAACATCTAAACTATTATAAACAAATGCATAAGCGATTTTCCAGCTGCGGGCACGGACAGCTGATTTTTTTTCCAGCTGTTCCAGAGGAGAGGAGACAAAACCCTCTTGTCAAGAGGAGGAGAAAGAAGGTTCGATTTGTGGCGTTCGAAGGAGGAGAATCTTCGGACCGGTGGCTTTGATGGAAGATAGGAGAAGACTGCGATCATGAATTGGAGACTATCACTGGAGTTCGCTCCTTCTGTGTACCTGTGCTTTGCGCATGCTCAATGCCGTGGGTGGAGGGGGGTGCAAAAATAAAGGGATTAGGCAGGGCTTATTCCCATTGTTTTAGATAAAGAGAATTTCATGTCATACAAAGAGTGGAATAAGTTTTAGGGGGGTGGTAGGTTCCTTTTGTAAATATTAATCAATAGGTTTCAGTTATGTATAGAAGACGTGGCAATTAAGTTGAACAACATTTTGAAATGAAATAGTAAACGGAATTTAAAACAAATCATAGCTTTTTCCATTTGTACTTTTTAAAAATGTTGTTCTATTTAATCCTTTAATTTTCATGATGTTTTAAATGAGTTTGTAGGTGGTTAGTTTAATTTTTGTGAATTTTTTGGTAGAATTCAATGTGGAAAATGTTGGGAATGAATGTTGACGACGAATGTTGAAATGAATGTCGATGATAGATGAATGTAGGAAATAGAGAAGCAAACTAAAAGTTATTAAGCAAGAAAATCACTGAGATATTTAAATTGCATAACAAAATTATATTGTTTGTAAACAAAATTTTTCGGGGAATTTCATATTAATTTTCATAAAGCGAATCTCATCAATAAAAATCTTTGTTTTATTTTAAATCTTAATATTCCAAATTAAAAATAAAAACACTTAAATATTTAAATCCTCTTGCCGTATTATAGCTCCAAATAATTTGTATTATCTTTCAATTGATTTAATTTTTTTTTGTCTGACTGAAAAACAGTTCATATAATCATTATGTACAGATATATATATTTAACTTCAAAATCTTCATTTTTACAGTTTCATCGCATTTTATTTAAATATAAGCCTATAGAAGACATCTACCCGTAACAATTATTTAAATAGTATTTTTCTATTGCTTTAACATGTTTTTTAATATTTTCTTGCATATATAATCAGTTTAGCATTTTTATTTCTTTTTTGTTTTGTAAAAAATATTTTTAACAGAAAGTGATTAAAATTCAATGGATTTATATAAGGATGCAGATCTATGAAAATAATAAAATAAAATAATATTTATTTTTACAAAAATTTTGTAATTTTTCTTTCTGCTATTCTGAAGTTGCTGATTATTTCATTATTTTACCACAAAAAGCAACATTATTTTCAAATTACTAATTATAAATGTGTCAATATGAAAGTATTCTCTATAATATTACCAGTAACTATTTTGTTTTAAATTTATAAAAATCATATAGTATAGTGAGCTAAAATAAAATAACTAGCGCTTATCTAAGATTTAATGTTATATATATTTTTATGATTTATTCCAAAATAATTATATATATATTTAAAAAAAATATTTAATAGAGTCAAATGAGGCAAAACTTATTACTGTTTTAGAAACATGTACTTTTATTTTATTTCTTTTAAATTCTTTAATAAATTCTTTCGTAAAAATTATGATATGCATAGTTTCTGGAAAAATTACATTTATCGTTTTAAATAAAGGATTTATTTTCTATTGGAAATTTTGATCTTAATTATTCTGTCTTATAATTCAAAGTAATTTGAAATACTTTCAAGGATTTAATTATTCATTTTTTCTAATTTTAAAATATCTTATTCGTGGGACCATTATCAAAAATAAACTTGCTGAAATATTTTTTTTTAAAAGAAAATTTATGTATACTTGCATTCTTAAAAATTACCTTTGAAGAAAAATAATGGAAAAAAATTTCCATAGGAGTTATTTTTAAAACTTTTGAACCCAAAGCTATTTTTAAGGACTCCTATCTTTAAAAAATACAACACCACTGTTGTTCTTTGATATAATTAAGTTTTAATACATCATTTTACGTAGCATTACTTTTTTATTTTCAAAACTAAAAAACTACATCCATCAAAACAAACTCCTGATGATGATGGCAAAAAACAAGTATTGCTAATATGTAGGAAAAAAAAAAAAAAAAAAAAAAAAAAAAAAAAAAAAAAAAAAAATCTTGTGTAACCATGGCAACACTATATACAGAACAACTTTCATCATTTACTTCTGTTGAAGTTGTTTTATGGTGTATTTCCGCTTGATCTTTAATAGTAAACACTTCCATATCAATATCTTTTACTTTCTTTTTTCTTACTTATATTTTATTTTTTTCGCGTTTTGTCTTTTCTAGATTTAAAGTTATGTGTTTCAAAATTATACAGCAATGAGATATTATACATTTTCTGAGTAAATGAAAGTTTATTAATTTTGAAAAGGATATAAAATAAAATATACAAAAAAGACTCATAATATTTTGGTAAAATTAATATTTTATATAAATTAATGAGACCTATATTCCAAAATTCGTTTCATTATTTAGGATAAATTATTTAATAAATAAGAGATATAATTTTTTTATTAATAAGCTTTTTTAAGGAATATAATAATTTAAATTCATCTATGAAAAACTCTTTTTAACAGAAAGATTTTAGCAGCATCAAATAGTGACCTTCTCTCGAGAAGATCAAGTTTTCTACACCATGTTGAATAACATTATACAAATTTTAATGTTGAAAACTTCTATACATTTTCAGGCATATTAATTAATCTTATAACATTAATTATTTGGAAAAGTTGTTATTAATTAATTCTCTAGAATTAAAATCATTTCGATTAAAGCAAATAAATGTCATCTTTTTAAGATAATTTCTATAAAAATTTTTCGTATTTAATATAAACTGTAATAATTTGATATGAACACACTAATACGAGATTAATTTCTGAATAAATATCTAGTTCTTACTTACATTACACCTTATTTGAAATTATAATATTATTAGTAAGAAATATGGTGAGTTAAAAATCTCATTAAAAATTATCATGAATATCAGAAATCTTACTATATACTTATAATTACTCACCGTTTCAGTAAATAATATTTATAGTGTGCAAGGTGGGCAACCAGATTGTAACTGGGTGTGGTTGGGTTAAGATACTTGTGGCACAGGTTAGAGAACTCACAGCTTTATTGACACACGTACAAACACCACACAAATACAATTAGAGAAATACACTATTTAACACATTCAAAGACAGATAAATATAAACTCATGTTTGTGAAAATTGCAACACCATGAAGGAATCGTCATAATTGAATAAAATTTAATACACAGTTGAGTGGTAGTGGTACAAATAAATGATTAAATGTTCAAAGCAAACGAACAATAACAAGATATCGGAATCAGTATTTTGTGTAGCCACCAAGCGCCGCAATAAGTGCTGCTACACGACGTGGTATGGAGTCAAACAAAATTTGAATGTCTGCCTGAGGAAGAGCATTCCATATTGTTTGTATGCGCACCCAAAGTTCGTCTGCAGAAGCAACAGGACGAGGATCACGAGCGAGACGCCGACCAACGAAATCCCACACATGTTCAGTCGGTGACATATCCGGGGAATACGCAGCACAAGGAAGAAGCTGTACCTGTCGCGTTGCAAAGAAGGATTGAACAGTCCTAGCGATATGAGGGCGGGCATTGTCCTCTTGAAATGCAGCGCCTGGCAAGCTTTGAAGGCAGGGAACCGCTTGGGGCTGTAGAACTTCACTGATGTACCGGTTGCTGTTCAGATTGCCCACAATTCTTAGCAATTGAGATCGTCCATGATATGCTATGGCACCCCAGACCATAACTCCGGGTGTTCGTCCACTGTGGCTTTCGATAATGCACTCCGAGAGGTTGCGTTCACCGGCACAACGTAACCATCGATAACCACCGATAACCATACACGCCTCGCTACAACCGTCTATTTATTCGGAGCCATCCGCCGTTCAGAGGGCACTGCTCAGCATACGCATGCGCTACGGATTTGAAATTCTAATCATTTGCATATCATGCGCTAGTTTGCATTTCCTGAAAATTTCAGCTCACTCGCGTAAGTCCTTCAAGGTGTTGCAATTTTCACAAACATGAGTTTAGATTCATGGAAGGACTTCACTTCACAGCCAAAAACACGGTTACACCAGGGTGTGCGAAATATACTTGTTCTCCTGATGAACGTCTCTAGGCCAACTTGGGATGAGCTAAATATATTTAATTTCGGGATGAGAGACTATAAACTAAATTTTTCAGCGGGAGCAGTACTCTCTCTGTACTTCCTCTCGGGTGAGACCATTGACTAAATGATTATGACCATTTATCCTGAAACGCCACCGAGGCATACTCTTGCCAGTGTATAGGAGGAAGCATGATTACAACTTATGATTCTTATTAAATTATTACTAGTCAGTAACCATAACAAATTTCAAATGACTGTATTCATTTAGTCCCGAAACCATTTTTAAACATTATGTATAAATCTTAATATTTATGTTTAATTATAATAAAATATCACTAAATGTTAAAGGAATGTGAATTTGTCCAAAAATAGTGCTACTAATACACAGAAAGTTTTCCTTAAAAAATATAAGAAATAGTCAGAAATCCTTTGATTTCAAATTTAAGTTACATAAGTTTTAACTAACCAGTTCAATTATCTGGCTGCTGTTACTAAAATTATATTTTTAACTCATTTATCTTTAATAAGAGAATTAACTATATAGATAGAAATAGTCTAAAGAATCTTGTTTTAAAAAATGCATATTTATTTATTGTATGAAAGTGAAGTATGAGCGCTTCGTTTCATATACTTTGTGTGGGTGGCAATGTTATTGATCGTTAAAATAATTTGAAAAGCATGTCTTAGTCAGTCAAAAACACTCATTACTGAAATGAAGAGTAATTATAAGCGTATCGGAAGATGTTTGGAATTAATGATATCGCCTAATGAGAATTTCAACTCACCATATTAGTTATTCACAATATTATAATTTAAAATAAAATGCAATGTAGAAACGACCTATCAATTTAGAGTTTAATCATATATTTGTGTGTTCATATCAAATTAAATGTGATTACTGTATAATGTTTTATGAAATTATCTTAGGAAGATATTTATTTGCATTATTCGAAAAGACTTTGATACAACCGAATTACTAATAACCTTTCCAATTAATTAATATCTTAATTAACATGTTACAAAATTCTGTATAAAAACTTTTATCATTAAAGGCTATATTATGTTATATAATTTCTGTATTTTCCTAGTAAAAATAAATCAATTTTTTTTTTTATTATTATTCATAATATTGATTATTTGGTTGATATTTATTTATTTATCTATAACATTAATAATAATTTAAATTTGTGTATTGATTTAAGTAACCAACATTAATCAAGTTCTTTCTTTCAGTTATTTTTAATACTCATAAATAATTATTTCCAAATAAGATAAATATTGTCTTCTCATCTGAAAATATCAGTTAATATAGAAAAGTAAATACCAGAAAGCTGTGTTCTTTTAATTTAGAATACAGAAAAAATGGACTGATAAATAACAAATAATATTTCAGATGATGTAGACTTTAGTTCAAAACCCGAACAATAAATACAAACATCAAAACGTCCTTTTGTTGTGCTTGAAGTTTCTGGGGATGATCGTTCTACGATAAGTTGACACAAGGTGGGTGCTTTATAGCAAGATCTTTGTGACAAAATTGGACATTGAATCTGCTGTTTATATGTTGTTTCAATAAATGTTTAGTCCCTAAGTTAAAGTTTCTGGCATTCGAAAACAACAATGCCTTTTATAATTAACAAGAAGATATGATGCATTTTAATACCATAAGTTAATAGTAATAACTTATCAATTCAATAGCAACTTATAATTAAAACTACCCTATCTCGACTAGTTGATTTTATTTTCAACGTGAATTAGGTTGTAGTTTTAAGAGGAGTTTATGAGATTGAATCTATCAAAATAACTTAAAACACAAGGTGGTAGACAGACTTACACTCAAAACCAAAACATTATGACCACCCCTACATTTTGCAATGAACTCGCCTGGATGACGTGGAAGGCACGTGATCAGGTGGAAGGTAACTGGTATTTAACTGGTATTAAGTGGTGGTATTAATCCATGCCAAGGCGAGTTGAAGCTGTGTTGCGCGCCAAAGGTGGGCCAAATCGTTATTGACAGGTGGTCATAATGTTTTGGCTCTTGAGTGTATATTTCTACAGCATGTTTAAATGTTGTCTAGTTAGTTGTGAGAGAATTTTATTACTTTTAATTTACTGAACTGTTAGATTTCTGTTCTATAATGGCGGCCCAAACGTAGTAACTTCGTAATGGACATGGAAAGTAGTTAAGAATAAATAAAGGGAGCTTTATTTGATTTAACTAACTTTATTTGACTTGACTTTCACTTAACTTGCCAATAACTATTAAGAAGACAAAATAATGGCATTTTTACGAAAGGGAGTAGAAAATCTTTAAAACTTCTAGAAATTACATTTATTTTCATGAACAGAATTAAAAAAACACTAAAAATTTATCATTTATTGTTTATTTTGCTTGTTTTGCAAAAGAAAAAGAGGATCTTTCCATGCCATGTTAAAAATGTGTAAAATGTGTTCATTCTCAGAAAATATTTTGCATTTCACTGATTCTTTGCGAGAAAGAACTTTCTGTTAGGTCCTTTTTAAAATTCAGTAAACGGTCTAAAGAGTTTTTGATTTGCACATTAAGATTTCATTTAAAGGATGATGGTAACATAAACGTGATCAAATTATGTTTAGAGAAAACTCTACTGAAGCATTCTATCATCTATTTGTAGGTATATTGTAGCAGACATTCATGATTATTCCCTGATAACTACTACTACTACACCATAGTTCTCGGTCTAATATGACTATTACTGTTACACGACAACACATCACTGTTCCTAGAGCTGTTTTGCGCCAATACAGTTTGGGAATGATGTGGGTGAGAAGTCTGATTGGGATCTGTGACGCTCTACGGTGATATGAGACCGGGACCTACTGCTCAAAATGGATTGCGAAACACTTCAAACAACCACGGCACCGTTGGACCTGAAACCTGTGGCAACGGGCGCAGTGCTCTAGACATTAGGCCATTTAGGACCCAATTCCCTGGTAACACTGAATCAGTTCCAAATCAGCTATATCAGAGATCTAACATTCTTCTTCTTCTTCAATGATGCAACAGCCTCATAGTATGCCAAGGCCTTCAGCCTACTGGCACATTCCGAAACATAAAATTTTGCTTTTCTTTTTACGGGGTAGGGTTGTTAGTTCTACGCCGAAAGCTCTAGAGTAATATTAGACTAGGGCCTATGGTTTGAAGTGGATTCCAAACCTCTGTAAAAATCCTTGGTACCTCCTGAACTCTAACCTGAAATCTGCGGTACCGACCGCCAGAGAGGATATGATATTAATAATAATATTACAAGATTTATAAGGACTCTAATACCAGCCAAAATAAAAATAATGTAATGCATAGAAATATAATTGAAGATTATTACATTAGAAAAATACTACTTCAAAAGTAAATTAATAAAATTTTTAATTTGACAGATTATCAGCTTCTTCATTTTGTTCTAAGTGTTTGTTATTTTTTTAAAAAGTTGTAAAACATTAATAAAACCCAAACTGACAAGAAAAAGTCTAAAGTCGTATTGAAAATGTATGAAATGAATGTGATTTTGTATTTAAAACTATGAGGGGAAGCTTCTGTTGTGATGGGGAAAAAGAGTAGAAATCTGACTTGACTCCGTAACTCTGAAAAAGGAGGGCACTGCCTTCCGGAAAGATTTTAAAGGGAACTACGCCACATGTGCGTATGGTATGGGAGCAAACCGGGATAACTACCACCAGGTAGTTCGACCCACAAGATAAGATGGTGAACATCCCAAACGTCATCGATTCTCCTCGTTTTTTGAAACAGTATCTACAACAAAGCCGCCATTGAAAAGCCGACTGAACCTTTACCCCAGTGCGCACCAGAGGCCACTGAGCCACGAGCCGGTATGTACCTGGATTTACCACATTTTAGCAATGACTAAAGTTTACGAGTCAGTAAATTATTAATGATATGAATACATATAACTCAGTAAACCCCAAACCATAAAATTGAACTTATTTTTTTATTTTTATTTACGTGGAAACACTTCTCATTTATTCAAATAAAATGAACTAATTGACAGTATTGTCCTGATCTTATATTCCTTAACTCCTGAGTAACGCTAATCCCTCGAGTGATTTGTTTTCACCGGCACAAACCAACCTTCTAGATGTGCATTAATTTAGACGCAATTCTCGGCATTCGAGTCTCTGCATCTAATCCCGCTTTTGTGTTTTCTTTGCTACGTCTCTGTCTCAGTCTCTGTCTCGCCTCTGTGATCTCCCTGCGGAAATCCCGACTCCGCGGTTCCCTGTTTAAAGAAAATTTATGAAGATTAGAAAGGAAGAAAGAGTTAAGCATGTATGAGATGAAGAAAGAAAGAGTGGTTCAAGTCGCATTTCCAATATTTTGATATTTAAAACATTGGGATTTAAAACAAATTCACGGTGCCTAGAAATATATGAAAAGAAAAACTGTGTTAATTTATGCAGAAAAATAAATCTAAAATTTTGTATCAGTTAAAAAAATAAAACATTTTTTTTTTTATTACTTCATCGAGAAAAAAAAACGTTTTTTTAATTTTTTTTTTATTAATCTTTTAATGCTCTAAATTTTGTTCCTCAAGCTGTGAAAGCTTTCTTTTTTGAAAATGGAATCCTTGTAATTTATCTATGACTAATTCATTTAGAAATGCATAATTTAATTATATAAAGAATAATTTTTGTACTTCTTCTCAAAAAAGGAGGAAAAGAGTCTTTAAGCAATTATTAAAATTCCCTGCTGTGAAAATAAATATGGGGTTTGATGACTGAGTGACTAGAGCTCGGTGCCACAGGTTTCACATTCGAGTCTGGATGGCGCCATGGATTTTTGTAGTGTTTCAGAATTCACTTTAAACCGTAGGTCCCTGTCTAATATGACTGTAGAGCGTCAGGCGTAGAGTTGACATCCCTACCCTGTAAAAAGAAAGCTTCTCCTGTCTCGAAATCTGCCAGTAGGCAAGCAGCCTTGGCACCCCATGGGGCTGTTGCGCCAATGAAGAAGACGAAGATACATATATGATAATATTGATAATATAACAGAAGTCATAGAGCAGTACCTTGGGAGGAATTTTTAGAGGGAATAACCCTTTTTTGCGTATCGTGTAAGAGAAAACACTGAAAACTCCAACCAAGTAGTGTGACAAATGAGGTAATCTGCAGAACATCCCATCCCTAATGCTCACTGAGCCACGAGTCGGGTATGTACCTGAACTTACAACATTTTAACAACGATTGAAGTTTAAGGGTCGGTTAAAATATTAATGATATGGATGCATATAAATCGGTAAACCCCAAACCATGAAATCGAACTTATTTTTTTTATTTCTATTTGTGTGGAAACACATCTCATTTATTCAAATAAAATGAACTCATTGACACTATTGTGCTGAACTTATATTCCTTAACTTTTAGAATAACATTAATCCCTGGAGTGATTTGTTTTCACCGGCAGAACCAACTTTCTTAGATGTGCATTCATTTGGAGACAATTCGCGGCATTCGAGTTTATGCCTCTAATCCCGCCTTTGTGTTTTCTTTGCCGCGTCTGCGTCTCTGTCTCTGTCTCGCCTCTGTGATCTCCCAGCGGAAATCCCGACTCCGCGGTTCCCCGTTTAAAGAAAATTTATGAAGATTAGAAATGAAGAAAGAGTTAAGCATGCATGAGATGAAGGAAGAAAGAAAGAGTGGTTCAAGTCGCATTTCCAATGTTTTGATAGTTATAAATTTAATATAAATTATTGCGTGTAGAAATATATGCAGAGAAAAACTGCGTTAATTAAGACAGAAAAATAAATTTAAAATTCCGTATCAGTCTAAAAAAAGAGTTTTTCTTAAATAATATTAATCTTTTAATGCTCTAGATTTTGTTTCTCAAACTGTAAAGAGTTTCTTTTTTGAAAATTGAATCTTTTTAATTTATCTATGCACAATTAATTTAGAAATGAATAATTTAAATATTTTAAGAATAATTTTTCTATTATTTCTGAATAAAAACAGAGAGAGCTTTTAAACAATTATTAAAATTTCCTGTTGTAAAGGTAAATATGGGCCGAGTGACTAGTGCACGGTGTCACAGGTCTGTGTCTCGATCCCCAGCGGTGCAATGAATGCTTGTAGTGGTTCGTAATCCACTTGGACCCCTGTAAACCTTGAATCCCTGTCTAATATAACTGTAGAGAGTTGGGTGTAGGGCTGACATCCCTACCCCGTCAAAAGAAAACTTCTCCTGTCTCGAAATCTGCTAGTAGACAGATGGACTTGGCCCACCATGGGGCTGTTGTGCCAATGAAGAAGAAGAAAACGAAGAAGGTAAGATAGATGTATGATAATATTGTTAATATAACAGAATTCATAGGGCCATTGCACCAAATAAAAGAAGATAAATATATGATAATATTGATAATATATACGAAGTCATACGAACCGAAATTAATTTAATGCAATTATGCTGGGAAAAATCATGAAAAATCGGTGCGCTGGAATGTCTTTCCTTTACGTTGGCTGTAAAGAGAATGAGAGCTTGAAACTAGAAAAAACCGTAAAGGTTTTGAAATTGAGGGAGCTCGTTTCGATACACACAAAATCGAACAGTTTGGAAAATCCCCATGTCTATCTGATGAATGGGAGAGCGGCCTGATGGTTAATTGGCTAGCGCTCTGGCCTTTTGCATCACAGGCTCCAGGTACGAATCCTGGAGCCTGTGGATGTTTGTCAGTGGTTCGGAATGCACGTTAAACTGTAGATCTCAATCTAACTAGTCCAAAGTGTGCACAAAAGGATCGTAGAGTGACAAACCATAGATGGGCAAAATAAATGTGTGGTCCAGAATGGTTCGAGGAAAAAGAGAATACAAGAGTTTGTGTGAATAATAATATGCCATATATTGTGATTTTCATTCTTAAAAGTGATAGTACAATGATGATTCAATCAATCAGTAACCTTGAATTTGGCATGTTTTTACCTCTTGAATACAGAATAACCACAGTCCAAATTTGAAGAAAACCACCAAATTTTTCAATAAAAAGAAACAGATTTTGAAAATGCCCGACTCGTGGTTCAGTGACAACAAGTGCGCTGGTGGCCATTAGGGCGGATGTGCAATCCGCTGGTTACTTTGTTGTTGACAAAAACCACAGTTGTTCAAGAAACGAGGAGCTGCGATGGCATTTGTGATGTTCAATATTTTACCTCGTTAGTTTGCCTACCTGGAGGGAGTTTACCTCAGGGTTTTCTCTCATAAGATACGCAAATACGAGGTAGTTCTCCCTAAAGGTCCCCCGGAAGGCACTGCCGTCCCTTATCAGTGTCATGGATCCAAGTCGGACTTCTACCTACGGGTACTCCATCACAATAGAAGCTGTCCTCCCCTTTCATTCCTTCCATCAGACCACACGTGTTCTTCCTCCTGGTCTAGATATTATTGTCTACCAAGTGGGATAAGAATAAAAAAAATTATGAAAGAATAAATATTCAAGTTAGAATTTGTTTAAAAGTTTACACAAAAAAGGAAGGTTATACTTTACTCATTTATATTATGTATTGATCTGATAAGTTTAGTTAGTTATCAATAGAGTTATGATTTATTTTATGTACAGACTATAAGATAAAAGCAGAAAACAACATTTCTCTCTCGAAAATTAACCAGTACAAATTATTCAGGAGCAAAACAATTTACATGCAAATGGGATTCTATGAAATATCCTTAACTTCCAATGAAGAATACGAAGAAGATAGATAGATGATAATGTTGTTAATATAACACAAGTCACAGAGCAGTACCTTCCGTGAGGAATTAGAGGGAACTACCGGTTTTTGCGTATCGTGTAAGAGAAAACCCAGGAAACATAACCAAGTATTCTGACGAATGAGGTAAGTTGCTGAATATCACAAACGCCCTTGAGTGTCTTTGGTTTTTCAAACAGTGTCTACAACAAAGCCGCCAGTGGAATGAACCTCAGCCCTGATGTTCACCAGAGGCGCCCGTTGGCACTGAATCACTGAGTATCTGAATTTACGACATTTTAGCAATGACTGAAGTTTACGAGTCAGTAAATTATTAATGATATGAATACCTATAACTCGGTAAACACCAAGCCATAAAATCAAAATTATTATTATTTTCCTTTCTATTTATGTAAAAACACTACCCCTTTATTCTAATAAAAGGAACGAATTGACACTATTGTCCTGATCTTATATTCCTTAACTCCTGGAGTAACGCTAATCCCTCGAGTGATTTGTTTTCACCGGCAGAACCAACTTTCTTAGATGTGCATTAATTTGGAGGCAACTCTCGGCATTCGAGTTTCTGCATCTAATCCCGCCTTTGTGTTTTCTTTGCTGCGTCTCCATCTCTGTCTGTGTCTCGCCTCTGTGATCTCCCTGCGGAAGTCCTAACTCCGCGGTTCCCTGTTTGAAGAAAATTTATGAAGATTAGAAAGGAAGAAAGAGTCAAGCATGTGTGTGATGAAGAAAGAAAGAAAGAGTGGTTCAAGTCGCATTTCCAATGATTTGACATTTATAAATTTACAGTAAAATATTGTGTGTAGAAGTATAGGGAAAAAACATATTAGTAAGACATAAAACCAAATTTTATATCAGATAAAAAATGAAAGGAAAACGTTTTTGTTCTTAATTAAGTATTAATCTTTTAATGCTCTAGATTTTGTTTTCCAAGCTGTAAAGAACTTTTTTTGCAAATTGAATTCTTGTAATTTTATCTATGAATAATTAATTTAGAAAAGAATAGTTTAGTTATTTTAAGTATATTTTTTTCCAGTTCTGCTCAAAAAAAGGGGGCGGGAGAGTCTTAACCATTATAAAAATTTCCTGTTGTGAAGATATATATGGGGCCTGATGGTCGAGTGACTAGAGCTCTAGTACTCTGTGCCACAGGCTTAGGATTCGAGTATCGGCGTTGCCATGGATGCTTGTAGTGGTTCGGAATCCAATTTAAGCCGTAGGTCTCGGTCTAACATGACTATAGAGCGTTGAGCGTAGGACTGACAACCCTATCCTGTAATATGACAGCATTTCTTTTTTTTTATATAATGCAGCTTGCAAGCGAGACCATGATCTTTTTATGCCATAAGGGCTGCACAGACGTTACTCAGTTTGCATGACCCAGGGGGCGCGTGTAACTTGAAGATAAGCCACGGACGCGGAGTAACACTGCCCCCGCAACTCTCTCCTATCCCTTTAGGACCGGGACCTACGGTTTAAAGTGGATAATAAGACTGCATTTTATATCTAGAAATCTGCCAATAAGCAGACGGCCTTGACCCACCATGCGATTGTTGCGCCAATAAAGAAGAAGATAAATATATGGTAATATAATCGAAATCATATAAGCCTAAATGAATGTAATATAATTATGCTGGGACGAGTCATGAAAAATCTTTATAACGTAATGTCTTTTATTTAAGTTCAATGAAAAGAGAAGGAGGGCTTGAAACTATAGTTTAATTTTATATTTTTTAATTTTAGATTTTTGAAATTGAGTGAGATCGTTTCGAAACACGCAAAAACAAACCGATTGGAAAATTTCCATGTTTATCTCATAAACGGGCGAGTGGCCAATTGGCTAGAGCTCTGGCCTTTTGCACCACATGCTTCAAGTTTGAATCCTGCCGCTGTCGTGGATCTTTATTAGTGGTTCGGAATCCGTGTTAAACGATAGATTCGGGTCTAATTACTCTAAAGTGTGATAAAAATGATGGTAGAGCAACAAATCAGACCAAACCATCAACAGGCAAAATAAATGTGTGGATCAGAAGGGTTAGAGGAAGAATGGGAATAACAATATGCCGCATCTGATGATTTTCATTCTTAAATGTGATAGTACAATGGCAATCCAATCAATCAGCCAGTATTTTTTTTTTACCCTGAGTAACATTGAATTTTCTATAGTCCTACTTCTTGAATGCATAATAATCACAGTCCAAATTTGAATAAAACTACCAAATGTTTGAATAAAAAAACAGGTTTTGAAAGAGCCCAACTCGCGGCTCAGTGAAAACGCTCACGGCTGGTGACCATTAGGGCGGAAGTTCAATCCGCTTGAGGCTGTGTTTGTCGTCCAAAATACGAATACGACTCGATGACATTTGTGAATTCATCATCTTGCCTAATTAGTCGACTACTTGGTGGTAGTTTTCTGAGTTTTCTCCCATACGATACACAAATGCGGTGTAGTTCTTCCTAAAAGTCCTCCCAGAAGGCACTGCCCTCCTTCTCCAGCGTGACGGAGTCAAGTCAGACTTCTGTCTACGGGAGTTCCATCACAAAAGAAGCTGCAGCCCCCCCTCTTTTTCCTTTTCCATGAGACCACACGGGTTTTTGGACCTGGTCTAGATGTTGCTGCCTACCAAGTGGGATAAGAAAAAAAAAGATTTTGAAAGAAAAACATTCAAGCTAAGGATAAAATTATGAATCATATAATAACAACCATTTTCATAAAATAATGTATTAAAAATAGTTGACTCCTTTATATTATGTATTGATCTGATAAGTAAAATTAGTTATGAATATAATTATGATTCTTTTATTTACAGGTTATAAAATAAAAGCAGAAGACAAATTCTTCTATCTCGAAAATTAACCAGTACAAATTCTTCATAAGCAAAACAATTTACATGCAAATGGGATTCTATGAAATATCCTTTAACTTCCATCTTTTCCAATTGAGGTATTTAACTAGATTTCCAGTTTGTTTTCACGGATCAATGACTTCCTACTAATCGTACTTTGATTAAAGAAATTGAGAATTCGAGAAGAAATAGAATGTTTTGGGGAAAGAAAGTTGTAATAAACCGCTCAGATTTTTTTTAATTCCAGGATTATTCAAATGCAAATTCTTAATTCCTTTGCGGATTTATCTGGCGCGAATTAACGTAAAAAGTTCTTAAATCCAAAAGCAGGTGCATCTGGCTCCATGAAAAGCCCCTGCACCAATTATTCGACGCAATTAGAAAGTTGAGCGTAAATCATTTTGGTGTTTTTTTTATTTTATTCCAAGGTTGAAACTAAATTTGATAAGAAAACTCGGAAGCAATTTATTTTTCTCCTCTAAACTCCAAGCCAAAGGAGATAACTTCGAATGCAGAAAGTTTTATTGATTGCGTCCGAAAATAATTTATTAAACTCGATATCTCGATGAATAATGAAGCTTAAAGTAATTAGAATGGAGGTTTTAATCATCATCAAAGAAAGGCGATGAGCTTATTATGCTAGTTTACTGCGACCTTCGATTGACCTTTACAGTTTGCGATACTCATGTAATGACATGTTCTTTCATTATGTAATATGCTGTACTGGAAATAATTAATTAAGGAGTCGTCGTATATTAATTTGTCAGTTTTTGTTATTTTAATGTATTATCTGAACAGTGAATGATGAAAAATGTTTTGATTTATTTTTTTATCAATAACTGGAGTTGGCTGATAAGGCTTATCAACTATTTCCTGTTTCCTAATTAACTGACCAGCTACCAGTCTATATGCTGGCCTTTCGTTCTCCAGCTACAAAAATAAATCATTAATGAAATTAAAGTGTTCATAAATATATATTTTATTTTATTTTATAATCCATTATATTTTACATATTTTGCATTAATATCTAATTTTAACAAGCACTTCAGCAGTTACTGAATATTTTCAATTATTGTATTCTGTATGTACGCAATTACTTTTTATATTGATTCATCGAATAATTTCAGCTTATTTAAAAACAAATCTCTTTAAACTTATTTAAGACTTTTTTTCTTCCAAAAATATTTTTCGTTTTTACTTTACCTAATTTAGAAATACAAAATTAGATGTCTGAGCGAAAAGTATCTGAAAGTCATGGTTTAAACTAAACTCATCATATATGATTCTTATTGTGAATGGCTGATCCGTCGATAGCTGAAAACTGTGTAATAATGTTTTTTATTCAAGTTTTCTGTTAGGGTTATACGTACACATGCGCACTGTTGATAATTATTTTGGGATGCTTTTTGACTAGAGTTTGAAAAATTAGGTGCTAAACTGTGTTGCAGATTGATGCAAATTTTCTTACATAAATGTTTCTTAGTGATTAATCTATCTTTTATCTTTGCAAATTGTTATCCTACAAATTTATCCAAAACGAAATCAACTCGATAATTCTTAAACATGTGGTTAGGCAAATAAAAAAATTGGAATCAATTGGTAAAATTGGACACATTTTACCTTCTTGTTTCATTTTCCGAATGTATTCTTCCAACAAGATGGTGCCATACCACACTTTCAAACAAATATTAATAATTTTTTAATAGGACCTTCCCTAGATGTTGGATAGGACGTTGAGGCCTCAGTACTTGACCTCTTGATATCCAGTTATAAGGCCATTGGATCTTTGTTCTTGGGGATTATTTATAAAGACTCTGTACAAACAAAATTTCTCAACTTGACACTTGACAAGCGATTAACGTTTGGACATCTACAGAATCATTACGATGTTCACTTTGAAGTTAGCATGGAAATTAACTAAACGAGTCACCTTTTTTACTAAAACTCAAATTTAAATCTTATCTAAAATAGTTATCTCAGTATAAGCCATTTTAATTCGTCAGCACTACAGCCTGTTGTAGGTCAAGGCAATCTCCATGAGCTTTCTCCATCTGACTCTGTTCGGGGCAATAGATAGCCATCTGTTGACTCCTAGACTCTTTGGATCTCTTTCGACTGAATCAATTCATCTGATGGGAGGCCTTCCTCTTCTTCGGGTGCCTTCAATTGTTGAAAAAATAACTTTTTTAGTCGGATTTGAGACGCTATAACTGAAATGTGTCACAGCCATCTAATACGTTCGCTTTTATAACTTTTACAATATCAGGTTCTTTGAATTTGTTGTAAATTTCATTTGTTATAGTGTATTTATTATATAGACATCGTTTTGCCTAACAGCTGATATATTTCAGTGGATCACAGTTACAAGAAAGCACAAGTCCACTCACCACGACAAGGCGGTGTGGAAATCCCATCGAATGGTTGTTCCCATCGAAAGTGGGATCGGCCATTACTTTCTGGTATCTTTTTTCCTGTTTTTCCTATATAGTTCATCATTTATGTTTTGATATGCAAAAATATGAAACTTTGCTATATAGGTTTGATTTGGTTTGTCGTTATACGTTTAGTTTTTGCACATTTTAGGCTAATTAGACGGGGACCTATAGTTTAACCTAACTACTAACAGATTTCTAACCACTAAAAACATTCATGCCACAGCCAGGATTCGAACCTGAAGCACTAAAGGGCAGAACGCTAGTCAATTTGCCATCAGACCGCATGCTATATGGAGAAATAAATATTAGAATTATGTTTTATAAATCTCGCATTATTGACTATATTAAAATTAAATAGTAATTTCTTATAAATTTCCATTATTTCTCAATAAAATAAAAAGGCAATGGCAAAGAAAAAAAGACATCTTCCATCATGACATCCACCTGAACAAATCTTTAACAGATGCAATCTTTGCTTATACAATAGTTAACAACAAAAGAAAAATGAACCAGCATTTAATCTTTTTTTCACTTCTAACAAAAAAGGTCCCTGTTGGTAATTGGAAAGGAAGTTACTAAAACTATTTTTCTTTCTTCAATCCAAAGAGAGCCCAGAAGACAGCTGTCACGCTTTAACTTCTAAGATAATGATTGGAAGACCGCAGGTCATGTTGTGGATTTTGTTTTTGACAGAAAGCTCAAAAACTGTTGACTTCCACTCCTTTTAAGAACAAATTGGAGGCAGTTTGTGGACAAAAAATTAGTTTTCCTTTTAATATCTTCAAATGAAGTGGGGTTGTTAAATTTTTTTTTCAGATGTACATTAATTACATAAACTATTGATATAAATATATAGATATCAAGCACCTAAATCGATGTAAATAAATATTTTCCAGTACAATGTATTTCTTTATTGTAAAATCTTATTATAAATATATTTTTTGAGTATTTCCTAACAGAAGACTATTCTGAAACTTTGTTATAAAAGTAAATACATATAATCATTATAATTTTCAAATTGTTATATTATCTATTTTTCCCTTCTGTTTTTTATTGTAATTTGGATAACAATTTTAAGTAAGAATAATAAAATTAAGGTATAGATTGGGCATATGGACGTAAGGCTGGGACGTTGGGTATATGGAATCTGCCAGTGGATATACGGCTTTGGCCCACCATAGACTGTTGCGCCAATGAAGAAGAAGGATGTGGGTATGCGCAAGCCCCATGTTGGGTAGCTAGATGATAAATGTCGGTGTTATTGGCTTAAGGCACAGATTGGTGAACTCGCAACTTTATTTACACACCCAAAAACACCACCCAGATAAAATTAGAAAAAACAATATTTAACACATTTAAAGCAAAATACATCTAATTTTAGCTTCGTGGAAGAGGATTCATGGTATAACATGGACTGTAGTGGCAAGATAGTTAGTTATAAAATTAATGAATAAGGTTTAATATTAAGGCCCAATTTGTGATATATATTTTAATGTGTTCTAATGTAGAATGGAGTTCTGAAACTCGTTACACAAGAAGAATTGACACTACCTCAACAGAGCTTGAACTTTTTGGTACACCCATAATTTGGAATAAATGCAGCCAATAAGAGCAAATGGGGACTTGTAACCTCTTTCTATTTTCTGGCACCACAGAAAAGTGTTTTGTGTATAAATAAATCGTGTCCATCCCTGAAGAGACACATCTGTTAAAAAGTTCTACTTTGAGAAAAAAATCGCATTCGTAAATAATTCAAATAACTTAATATTAATACATTTAAAACTGAACTTTAGCATCCCTATTGCTTCAGTGACAACGTGCCGCTGGTAAGCAATAGGAATGAGGTTCAGTCCACTGGCGTCTTAGTTTTAGACACTGTTTCAAAAAACGAAAATATTCCATGAGTTTCGGAAGTTCAGCATCTTGCCACTCTAGCCGAACTACCTGGTGGGTGTTTTCCGGGTTTTCCCTATACGATATACAAATGAAGGGTAGTTCTCTCTAAAAATCCCCTCGGAAGGCACTGCGCTTCTTCAGTGAAACGGAGCATTATCAGACTGCTACCTACGGGTGCCCATCACAACAGAAGCTGGCTGCCCCCTTTCAATTCTTCCATGAGACCACACGGGTTCTTGGATTTGGTTTAGATAATGCTGTCTGCTATGTGGGATAAGAAATAACGGCAACAAAAACAAACTTTAAAAGAACATGCTTAAAGTAGCGTGCCTGTTGTAAATCTTATATTCAATCGAAATAGAAAATAGGTGGTGCGTTTTGAAGTAATTTTATGAAAGAGAATAAACTCCTTTTAAATACGTTTATTTTTAATATTTAATTTTTCCTTTAAAAATTTCTAAATTCATTAAATGAAACATCCACTTAGAAAAGTTTTGAGTCTTGTAAAATTTTGGTGGGAACTTAACATCCTGCCATCCAAAAATTCTTCAGATGGTAATAAAGTCTTACAATTATTTCTCTAACGGTATATTTGAATTTTACGTCGTCTGTCCTCGAACAAGCAGAAGATGTGTTCCGCCGAAGTTCAGTTCCAAATTGCTGGAAGTTCCTTTATGTAACAACTTTAAAAGGCTTTCGAATTGCTGCGGAGAAGCATTAACTCGGGTAACAGGAAATGTTTCGCAAGTAAAGTGCTTTGAACTTTAGAAGGATAACTAGAATTGGTACATACTTTGTGGAATACGCAAGAATTAATATAGGAATGGGATACGTAGGATGAGAATAAAATACATAGTGAAATTTTATTTTTGTAATAATATAAAAAAAACAATTTGTGAATTGAGTGAAATAAATAAAGAAATTCATTGCTAAAATATTTAAAAACAGATTTTTATGATTCAAAGATTGTATTTAATATATTGTTGAGTAGAATTAGTTAAATTTAAAGTGGAATTGTTGAATAGTTAATAATGCACGTGAACTAATGAAAAATTCCTGTGTACTTGTAATAATATTATTAAGCATATTAATATTCATTTAACATTAGGTGATATTAAAGATTCCGTTATAATAATTAAAAATAAATAAGCCCGAATCATTGCTGAGCTCCAACGCGTGCCGCTGGTTAGAATTAGGGCGGAGTTTCATTTCGCTAACGGTTTTGTTGTAGACACTAGAGAGTTTTTGCATACCGTACGTTAGTTACCGTAAGACGTCCGTTAGCTTTTTCTCCCTAGCGCGCATGCTCAGTTTCCTATGAGCATGCGCGCTAGGGAGAAAAAGCTAACGAACGTCCTACGGTAACTAACGTACGGTATGCAAAAACTCTCTATTGTTTCAAAAAACGCGATTACACGATGGTTTTTGTGTGTTCTGGCATCTTGTCAAGTTAGTTAGACTACCTGGTGGGAGTTTTCAGGATTTTCTCCCATACGATATGCAAATTCGGGGTTAGCTCTCCCTAAAGTATTCCCGGAAGGCACTGTCTTCCTTCTTCAGTGGCACGAAGCTAAATCAGACTACTACTTACGGATGCTCCATCATAATATAATCTGCCCTCTTTCCATGAGAAAACGTGGATTCATAGACTTAGTCTAGATGTTTCTGTCTGCCAAGTGGATAAGAAACAACAAAAACAAAAACAAACTTAAGAAAAGAACATGCTTAAAGTAGTGTGTCTGTTGTAGATCAAATGGTGGATATTGAAGTGGATTTTGAAAAACTGGAGGATTTTGAAGTTAATTTATGAAAGAGAATATACTCATTTTATTATATTTATTTATAATATTTAATTTTTCCTTTACAATTTTCTAAATTCATCAAATAACAGGTCCGCTTAGAAAAGTTTTGAGTGGGGGCTAAATATCCTCTCGTAGCCTAAAAATTCTTCAGATGGTAATAAAGTCTTACAATTATTTCTCTAAAGGTATATTTGCATTTTACGGTGTCTTTCCCGGAACAAACAGAAGATGTGTTCCGCCAAAGTTCAGTTCCAAATTGCTGCAAGTTCCTTTATGTAACAACTTTAAAAGGCTTTCGAATTGCTACGGAGAAGCATTAACTCGGGTAACAGGAAATGTTTCGCAAGTAAAGTGCTTTGAAGTTTAGAAAGGCGAGTTTGAATTGGTATATAGTTTGTGGAATCTGCAAGAATTAATAAAGAAGATGGGAGTAATGCAATTTTATTTTTGTAACAATATAGAAATAAAAATATGTGGAATAAATTACCAAATTCATTGCTAAAATATTAAAAAGCAGAATTTTGAAGATTCAAAGCTTCTATTTAAAATATTGTCTGAATAGAATCAGTTAAATTTAATCTGGAATTGTTGAATAATTAATAATGCACGTGAATTATTGAATAATTAATAATGCACTTGAATTATTGAATAATTAATAACGCACGTGAACTATTGAAATTAATTGACTGTGCTGCTTTCAAAGTAAGTTCAGTTAATGAGTCAATATTGATTATTTTCGTATACAGAAAATATAGAATAATGATATTAAAAGTTTTGTTAAAATTAAAATGCTATACATTTATTTCCCTAAAGGAATTTTGTCTAGTTAAATTGCTAGTACTAGTTTCAAAGCATTGAATATTTATTGAATATCTCTGAAAACAAGCAAAGTAGGTAATAAAATTAACTATTTTTAAAAAAGAAGTAAGAAAATTCTGCAAATAATAAAATGTTTTATTTTTTCTAGGATTCGGACTTTCTTTATTTCATTTATACGCCCTTTAACAAGTATTTTACAATTATTTTTTATTTTTTCTAATATTTTTATACTTTCATTCTACTAAAATGTAAAATACTGTAGTCTGAAGGTTGGACAACCAGTTTATGATTATGTGTGGTTGGGTTGAGATATTAGTGGCACAGGGAGAACTTACAACTTTATTTACATATGCACAAACATCACATACAATATTTAATATACTTAAAGATGTATTATTATAGATTCGTGAAAGGACTCCATTTCTAAGCCGAAAAACCGGAAACTCGGATACGCGCAGGGTGCTTGAAATATACTACCTCTTCGTATAAGAGTCTAACTAGACTAGCAATTAGAGTCTCCTAGTAAAGTTGTTGGCCAACTAATATGTAGGGTTGCGATATATATATTTCTTGTTGGGATGAGAAATTGTAAACTAAACATGTCTTAGCGGGAGTGCAGGTTACACTGTACTTCCTCTCGGGTGAGAGTCTAGAGGCCATTTCTTAAGAACCCCACGGGGGCACTCCAGCTTGTGTACAGGAGGAAGCATTGTAATAATGTTAGAAAAAAATTGCTAAAAAAATGTGAATTTATTTAATAAATTTACTCACAAATTTTTTTTTTTGCAATATGAATTTATTTAATATAAATATTTCGACGATAATGAAGATTATAACTATCTTTAAAAAAAGAAAATTAATTGAAACAACATTACAAAATATTAAAATTACAATAAAGTTACAATTTTGAGCAATTTTATATCGAAATTTCTTGTATATTAAGCTAGAAAAGGAAGTAAAAGACGTAGATTAATAAATTAGACAAAAATTTTAAAATCCTTCAGACGTTCACTTAATACAAACATTTTACAAAGCTTACAAATTTTTAACTGTTTAAGGAAATTTTATAGGTAGGTATTTTATTTGTTATTCATTCTTTGATCAATTTAATAAATTAAATTAAATTTAAATGTTGACAAGTAATGAAAAATGTGCAGCTTTATTAAATAATATAAATTAATTCCTTGAATTATTTTCAAAGGTTTTATGAATGATGACATAACTAAATGTCAAAAGAAGCTAAACATAAAGAAATTTATATTCAAAATAATATTGCGAAAGAACGGTTTTCGATAAATTTAATTTCCAAATCTATAACAATATTTTTTATTTAATTAAAACTAAATAACATTAGCGTAAGTTTTTTACGAAATTTAATTAAAGAGAATAGTTTATTAAAATTGTTTTTCAAATACTTTTAACTAGGTTGTAGTTTCAAAACAATTTAAAACAGATAATAAATTGTTTTATAATAAATTACTTGAACACTTAGAAGGAATTTAGAAGAAAAATTATAATTAAAAGAGAAAATTGAGTGGGTGAAGATTTATATCTTTTTAATAATAAAATAACGAGCAGGAAATTCAAACACGACAGATATTTTTTTTTATTTCCAATGGCAGACTACAATAAACAATACAATAAAAAACACAAGGAATATAAGAACAACAACAACAACGAGAAACGAAGGAAATCACATAGTGACATGTTTAGCCATAGTATCCAATAACATGGGTCCTAGTCTCCCAGTAAGGACCGTACACAGTAGAGGAAACAAGAGCAGGGCAGACAGGTCCCAGATCGCAGAGCGTGCATTTTGGGCTTTCAAATATTCTCATTCGGAAAAGGTGATTGACCAAACAATAACAAAAAAAGGAAACTACTTTAAACCTGGGCTGATCAGGGATGTTTAACACGACAGATATTAGAAATATAGGACCTAAATGGCCGAGTGTCTAGCGCTCTAACGCCTGGCGCCACAGGCTTCGGGTTGGAGTGCCATCGGTGCCATGAATGTTTGTAGTGGTTCGGAATTCACTTTAAGTCGTAGGCACCGGTCTCATATGACTGCACAGCGTCACAAAATCCTATCAAATTTCTCACCCACATCATTCCCAAACTGTATAGGAGCAACTCAGCTCTAGGCACAGGGATGTGGTGTGTTGTAGTAGTAGGAGCAGTAGGAATGAATATATTATCATATTTCAAACGGTTGCAGAGAAGCATTAACTCTAGACAACGGAATGAAATATATCAAGAAAGTACCTTTAAAGTTTAAAAGGGCAAGCTGAACAGATGAGTAACTAGTAGTCGCCATCATTCGAATTGGTATGTATCAGTATTAATGATGGAGATTGGATTATAAAGTATTGGAAAATTTGTGAATAGTACTATATTTTGTAATGGATAAGGAAAATAATAGATGAAATCTTAAAAATAAATTATTTTAGGCTTAAGGATAAAAAGAGTTGTTTTCGAGACTTAAAAATTATTTTACATAGTTCGAAATTTATAAACAATTTTAGTCTTTTGATTAATTAATTTTTATTCAGGATTATTAATTTAGAAAATAATTTATAGAATATTATGGTGTTAGGTTGTTATAATATGTCACAAAATACTATACGTCTCTAAACATGAATTACTTAATAAAGGTAAAACATATTTAGAAAATTGGACGATATTAAATTTATTTATTGTTATTAATGCATTATAAAACTTATTATTTTGATTTCTCAATATTTTTATAAACCACTTTTGAGATGTTCAGTTATTATTAAAGAAATAAACTGCTAAAACTGTTAAATAAAAAGCTCTTATTGAAATGTGAAATTTTTTTTATCGGTATGAGGCTCAGATTGTATTTAATATTATATATGTATATATATATATGCCCCCCCCCCCACATACATATACAAATATGTACATATTTTTTTTTAAATTTGCAAAAATATTTTATAGTTTCTATTTTTATAAATTTCATATTTTGCAATACGCATTTCTTAGCCCATATCAGAAAAAAAAAATTATGAAACATATCACAAACATTCTTCTTTTTTGAAACCGAATTAATTAATAACTTCATTTTGAATTTTTTTATTAACAAATAAACTATAAGCAAATGCACCAAGAGAACCCTGAATTCCCTTTTATTTGTAGACATAATTATAAAACATACCTCTTCAAATATTTACAGGTATCTAAGAAAATAATTGATTTAAACGTTATATCACAGACATTTATTTCTTTTTTAAGTAATCGCTTAAACAAACACTTTAACGCAATATTTATTGAATTAATAAATATTGCGTTAAAGTGTTTGTTTAAGCGATTACTTAAAAAAGAAATAAATGTCTGTGATATAACGTTTAAATCAATTATTTTCTTAGATTAATTAATTAATGATGTGGAATAAACAAGTTAGAGCAAGAACATATCCCCTTTTTGCACATTAAAATTTTATTGCAGTAATTATACAGATTAAATTAAGTTATAAATTAAGCTGAACGTTTTTTTTTTTTTTGTGCAAGATAATGGCGTGTGATTTCATAAGTAATTACTTTACTACCTGAATAAAAACGCAGACTTCCTTTGAGGAAAATAATGAAGAATCTTAACTTATATGAAATTTCGAGTTTAAATTTATACAGAGTTAGGTCAAGTCAACTTCAAAGTGAAATTTAAATTTATAAATTAAAGGAATTTAAACTGATGCCTTAATTGGAAACGAACGTTTATTTAATTGAAAACTCTTTTGAATTAATTCCTTTTGAGATATTATTTTATTTTCATAACGACATTCTGCTAAGGTAATGTGACCAAGAAAATATTTTGAAAACAAATCTTTTTATTTTATTTATTTAAAAGTCTTTAAACCAGTCCAAGTCAAATTTGTCTGTTTTTAGATCTGTAGAAAGGGAGATTAAGTCACTGCTGAATATTCAAACTTGTTTTGTAATTTAATTTATTTCGTGACTGGAAAGTATTATATTTGTTGTATTACAGAATTTTTATGCAATTTGTTTTGTAAAATGCTACATATAATGTATTTTTTATATTTTGCTTTCATACAAATCATAAATTTTTTGTCTTTTAAACTCTTTAGACAGCAATTGAAATGGCTGGAAAATATATTTTAATTAATCTATTTTATAAAAAATTAATATATTGATTTTTTTCAAATTGCACTAAATTCATTTTAAAGCCTAAAGCAAGAAAAAAAAATGTTTTAAATAATCTATTTTTAATCTATATTTTGAAAAATGAGTATATTAATTTTTTCAAATTATTCTGAATTCATTTTAAAAACTGAAGGAAGAAAAAAAAGTATTTTAAATAATCTATTTTTAATCTCTATTTTGAAAAATGAGTATATTAATTTTTCACATTATAAAGAATTCATCTTAAAGCCAAAATTAAGCAAAAAGATATTTTAATTAATCCATTTTTAATCTATATTATGAAAAATTAATATACTGAATTATTTCAAATTATACTGAATTCATTTTAAATCCCGAAGGAATTCAAAAAAATATTTTAATTAATCAATTTTTAATCTGTTTTATAAGAAATGAATGTTTTGAATTATTCCAAATTACATTTAATTCCTTTTGAAGCCAGAAGGGAGAAAAAAATATTTTAATTAATCAATTTTAATGTATTTTATGAAAAATGAATATATTAAATTATTACAAATTACACTAAATTAATTTTCAAACTTGAAGGTAGAAATAAAAGATTTTAATAAATTTTTTTGACCCATTTAAACGAACGATTTAGACGCATTTTTTATTTGGTATTTCTCATTCATCAAAAATATGAAAATTAGTCTTTGAAATTCTTTCATACAAATTCATAATTTATTAAAAAGAAAAAATTTCATTATTAAAAAACTCTTCTCATTTAATTGTCTCCTTGGGAAATAATTACTCTTTCATTACTTTTTTCATTTATTTGTCTTTTCAGCTCTTAGTAATTAATTGTTTACGTTAATTTCTAGTTCATTTAGAATCTAAGCACACTAAAAAATTAACAAAGAAAAATTACTGAAAACTCTTATAATAGCTAAAAACATTTCTTTAAAAAAGAATTCAATAAAAATATTTTAGTTTGCTTCAAAACAAAAATTAAAATTGCATTGTTTGAAAATAAATTTTCTGGTTATTTAACTTCCAACAATTAAGTTTTATATACAAAAGTGACTTTTATTTAATTAACAGACAATAGGAATAATTTTAATTTTAAAAATAAGGATTAAATATATTTGAGAGAAAGCTTTTATTAAGTAAATAAAATAACCGATAAAATAGTAAAACGTTATTACTTTATTAACCAAACAATTTGCTGTAATTAAATTAAAAAATATATCATTGAAATTTTTTTAAGAGCTGACCGCATTGCAGCTACTTTTCAATTTAATTTGTCTTCATTAACTGCATCAAAATTTATTTATAATAATTTTATTTATTTATTTATTTTACATGGATAAAATATGTTAAAACAAATTTTATTCATAAAGTTTTAAAAAATTAACTGTTATTTTTGTACTTGATTTTTTATTTGCTTTACTTTCCAACTTTCTGCTTTTGATAACAACATTGAGAATTTATCAGGATTGACAACAATGAGCAACGATTGATATAAATGAGCATCTTATGACAATTATGTTAGGATTGACAACAATGAGCTCCTTATGACAAGGATGTTAGGATTGACAACAATGAGCTCCTTATGACAAGGATTTAGATTGACAAAATGAGCATGATAAGCATATCAAGATTAGCAACAACGAGCATTTTAAGACAAGGATGTTAGAAGTGACAATAATGAGCATTTTATCAGGACTGACAACTATGAGCATTTAGGACTATGTTAGAATTAATAACAATGAGCACATTATGACAAGAATTTCGGATTGGCAACAATGACCAATGTTTAATAACAAGGATGTTAGGATTGAAAAAATGAGCTTCTTATGACAAGGATGTTAGGATTGACAACAATGAGCTCCTTATGTGAAGGATGTTAGGATTGAAAACAATGAGCTACTTATGACAAGGATGTCAGGAGTGAAAATAATGAGTATTTTATCAGGATTGACAACTATGAGCTTTTATGACGATGTTAGAATTAATAACAATGAGCACATTATGACAAGAATTTCGGGATTGGCAACAATGAGTATTTTATCAGGATTGACAACAATGACCAACGTTTAATAACAATGAGCATTTTATCAGGATTAACAATAAAGAGCATTTTATGTCAAGGATGTCGGCATTGACAACAATGAGCATTTTATGACAGAGATGTCAGGATTGACAACAATGAGCATTTTATGACAGAGATGTCAGGATTGACAACAATGAGCGTTTTATGACGATTGACAACAATGAGTATTTTGCCAGCTCGGCGTATAAGTCCTTTTCCGAGGGATGGCCCATACAATGTACGGCAGCTGCAACATATGGGCAGTCAAAGACATGATGAGGAGTAAGCTCTACATCAGGGCAGTTGATATATTTTTATTAATTTTTAATGCCATCAGTAGAAATTTCATATTTTTGTAATGCTTCATCCTGAATCTTGAGAGAATAGTAGCTGTTTTTCTGTCGACATTTATTTCTTTAATTCGACATTAGTTTTTTAATTTGGTATTTAGTTTTAATCTTAGAAGGGAAATCATAAGCTTAGATTTTGCAAAGGCTTTCACATCTGTAAGGGAAATAGGAATGACAGTCTGATCCCCACTTCTGGCATTCTTCATCAAAACATCTGCTATTTCATTAAATTCCAAATCCACATGAGCAGGAGGATCAAATACTCTTCCCAATTTATGTTGTTGTATTTTAAAGGATGAGATCGCCTTAAAACTAATAAATAAAACGATTGCTGGTTTCATTCTTAGTCCTTACTTAACTAAGGTCATTTAAAAAGATATTCTACATTAAAATAGGTCGATTTGGTCTTATTCATGTTGTTTATAATCTGAAAATTGCATATGTTTTTGACTTTCCTTATTTTAAAGGCTCTAATTATTTATTATGCTCTAATTATTTGCTTTAATTCCTACTTACTAATGTTATGAATTATTTAAGATTGATAATATAACTGTGAAGCTGAAGAATATCCTGTGTCTTATGTGTAAAACAGATTCTGAGAATAAGCAGCACTACTCGTCTGTCTGGCCTGGACCCTACGTTACAACATAGAGGAGATGTTTGTCTCTTGTATTGGATGGCCAGGGATCTCATGTCCCTAGCACACGTTTATTTCTCCCTTTAAACTTTTATGCATCTTTAATTTTTAGGGTTTTGTTTGTGGAATTTTTAAATGTTTTGATATTGTCAAGTTTTAATTCTAATGATGATGTTTTTATATGTTTTAAATATTTTAGTAGTGTGGATTCTGAATTAATTGTTGCATTATTCGCCAGCCACTGGCCTGATGTAAATGGATTGAGTTCAAAATTTGCCGTATGAACCAACAACATATCGACATCATTTAACATACGAAATCTTAAAAATATCAAATAAATACCCTATAGATCCTATACCCTTATATAAATCTTATGTATATGTATCTTTGATGTAATCACAGATCGCTTGATCAATGTAGAAAACGCTTGCTGGTTTCATTCTTAGTTCGTTAAAATGATTTCCTACATTAAAAGAGGTCAATTTGATCATATTCATGTCATTTACAATCTAAGAACTGCATGTATTTTTGTCTTTCATTACTTTAAAGCCTATCATGCTGTAATTATTTATTTTAATTACTACTTATTACTTAATATGAATTATTTATTATTGATAATAAAATTGTAAAGGTGTAACCTGAAAAATTGAAATATTAACAATATTTCGAACACAATTTGTTAGAAGGACTTTTAATGTTTTTAATAATTCATTCCTTTCAATTTGCTAAGGTACAACGGAATTTCTTTTTTAAAAAACATTGTATCTGCATCAAAGTAAGTTAATAAACAAAAATAACATATATTTATTTTAAAGTTCAACGGAAATACGAAAACAACGCAATATCCATTGTATAAATATATAAATATCCAAGATGGCCACAAGAATGCCAAAAGAAATCTTTTTACTCAATACTATACCAGTTCCATTTGCATTCAGGAATAGGCGATGCGAATATTTTATGCCAAGTCTCAGATAGAAGTCACTGACTTGCAATTCCTTTGGGAAATAATGCAAAAATGGAATTTGGGCAAAACGTTATGCAGTTCATCATTTCGTGGTTCCCTCTTTCTTGATGTTCTGCTGGAATGTACGCAATATAAACTCGCATGTGACATAAGCAATACCAGAATGGCTGAAGACAAAAAAATTGCATGTGATATTTTTATCACATGTAATTTATGTGATAAACAACATCACACACATACCTTATTACATAAAAGTGTATCACTGGAAAATAATTGTTTTGTCTGGTGATAATCAGCATCTACAATATTTCTGCCTTCGCTAATTAAATAGAGACCAATTTTTATGATAATTCAATGTTTTTAACAATATTTAACATAAATGGGTTTTTATAAAATACTAATGTCGCGAGAGCTAATGAGATATATTAAGATAGAAATTGTGAAAATTATTGAACATCTTTTTTCATGAAATTTTATTGAATCATGAATTTAAAAAGTGAATTATTAGGAAATTACCAACTATTCTTTAAGAAAAACTCAATTTTAATAGTTACTGAAGCCATTCAACGCAGGTTATTACTCTGCCTATAACCTGTATGTATATCATAAACCTGGTTATAAAGATGAGTATATTAAAGAATTCATGATATTTGATATTATGATTCATGATAGTTTTTTTTAATTTGATATTTCAAAGTAAATTTTATTATTAGAATGTGCTCTCTTGTTACAAACCATAATAATAATAAGAATAATAAGAAGAAGAAGACAGAAGTGTATTTATATAATATAATTTAGGCTGATTAAAGACGATAATATAATAAATCACAAGCATAATATATTTACTTTTTATTATGTTATTTAAGAGTATTCCGCTTTTTTTTTATACTTTTAACGATGTGAAGGGGGGCGATGGTCGAATGACTAGCCCTCTGGCGCTCAATGCGCCACAAATTTCCAGATCGAGTGCTGGTGGTGACATGGATGCTTGGTCAGAATTCACTTTAAACGATAGGTCTCGGTCTAATATGACTACAGGGCGTTGGCGTAAGACTGGCAACCCTACCGAGTAAAAAAAAATTACAAAAAAATATAAACCTATCTCATGTTTGAAAGAAGGCCTTGGCTCAGTATGGGGCTCAAGAAGAAGAAGAAGAATTGTGTGGGTACCAATAGGCCGCACGTTGGGCAGCTAGATTATAAATGTGGATGTGATTGGGCTGAACAGGTTTCAGAAGTCACAGCTTTATTGACACACGCACAAACACCACACACATACAATTAGACACATATAATTTTTAACACATTTAAAGACAAATTATAGATACCTGCAAGGATTCCATTTCTGAGCCCAATAAACGAAGCTCGGCTAAGCGTAGGATTGCGTGAAATAAAGTTTCTCTACGGGAAGTCCGTAGGCCAACTAATATGTAGGGTTGCACTAAATATGTTTCCTCTCATGGTGAGAGACTGTAGACTAACTTAACTTTTCTCAGCTAGATTACAAGGATAGGTTCTACTTCTTCTCAGTGAAATTCTCGAGATTAGATAGATTAAAATAGCATAATAAAATAATTGAATAAAATCTTTTCTAAATTTTGTTTTAATGTTTCTAAATTCCTAATAATCATTTTCTAATGTACTATTTCTTTAAGGAGATAGTTAAAAATCAATATAAATATTCACAAATTTTTTTATTTATGTGTTTACGTTAAGTACCAGACCATCAACCAAAATATAACTAAAAAAGTGATGGTTTTAGGATAGTTGAGCCTTGAAATATATCCTTCAGTATCTGTTTAATTATACTAAGCAAACGTGCGTGTGTAAATTCTCTTTTATAATGTTCATTGATTAGTTCACATATCTGTTAAATGGTGCGTTATAATATAATAATGCAAAAAAAAAAAGATATCCTTCCAAGAGAAAATAATAAGAATAGAGTGTTAAAGTAGAGCATAAGTTAAGTTCTAGTTAAATTTAAATCTTAGCTAATTAACTCTCAGCTAACTATCACATATTAGTTGCTTCATAAAGTTTTGAAATTTTCGTTGATTTAAGTGAATATTTTCGCCAAATTAGGCCATGCTTCCTTTAGGACATTTGGTTTCATGAAGCAGATATTCAAAGTCTGATCAGTTTTTCATATGATGAACAGCTGATAAGATTTTACAATACAAGCGGGCATAACATACAAGCAAGAACTATAAAACTTTAAACTGCCTAATATATGAATAAATCTATATACATAAGTTACAAATTAAATGATATACATAATAAAAATACTAAGTTTCATTCCAAAAAATGTATAGTCAAAATTGGCAAAACTTCCAGATGTAAATAATTATTGAATCTAACTAAAGAAGAAATGATCGTGTACAAGAGGAAAAAAAAAAAAACTAATCCTAAATCACACAATTTAAAATAATTATTAATTATTTAGATAGATAGCTATTTAAAATCAAATGTTAACAAATATGTAATACTTTTGAATAAGTTTTTTTGGAATGTAAATCAAATAATAAAATTCAGAATCATAATATACAAGCACGTTGCATTTACACGTTGTCACGTTTTCAAATTAAAAGCCTGATAAACAACATAAAAATACAAACTTTGATTCCAAAAAAATGTATAGCCAAAATTGGAGAACATTGCAGATTACTGAATACTGACGGATACTGAATACTGATAACGAATACTGATACTGAATGTGATTTTAACTATGACGAATGAAGAAAAGGTCTTTTACAAGAGAAAAACGATATTTTATTACGACACTAAAACGAAAACGATTTTAAACGAAAGGATTATACTAAATTTTTACTATATTTAAAACAATTATTTATTATTTAAATAAGTAGTTTTTTAAAATCAAATTTTAAATATTAATAATCACAACATAATAAAACACACGTTATAATTGCACTCTTTCACATTTGTATGTTTTCAAATTGAAGATTTGATAAACAACGTAATAATACAAAGTTAAAAAAATGTATAGCCAAAATTGGCAAACATTCCAGATTGCTGAATACACTGAAGTGACAAAAGTCATGGGATACCTCTTAATATCGTGTCGACCCTCCTTTCGCCCGGCGAAGTGCAGCAATTCGACGTGGCATGGACTCAACAAGTCGTTGGAAGTCTTCTGCAGGAATATTGAGCCATGCTGTCTCGATAGACGTCCATAATTGTGAAAGCGTTGATGGTGCAGGATTTTGGGCACGAACAGACCTCTCGATGATGTCCCATAAATGCTCGATGGGATTCATGTCGGGCGATCTAGGTGGCCAGATCATTCGTTGGAATTGTCCAGAATGTTCTACAAACCAATCGCGAACAGTTGTGGCCCGGTGACATGGCGCATTGTCATCCATAAAATCCCATCGTTGTTTGGGTACATGAAGTCCATGAATGGCTGCAAGTGATCTCAAGTAGCTGAACATAAGCATTTCCAGTCAATGTTCGGTCCAGTCCATTGAACAGTGCCTTGCTGACAGTTTGGGTCCATGGCTTCGTGGGGTCTGCGCCACACTCGAACCCTACCATCAGCTCTTACCAACTGAAATCGTGACTCATCCGGACCAGGCCGCGGTTTTCCATTATCTAGGGACCAACCGATATGCTCACGTGCCCACGAGTTCTGCTGTTACAAGCATGTCGTTCTGTCAGTAAAAGCACTCGAGTCGGTCTTCTGCTGGAATAGCCCAAGAAAGCCAAATTTCTCCGCACAGTTCTAACAGACAAGTCCCTTTGTACGTCCCACATTGATTTCTGCTGTTATTTGACGCAGTGTTGCTTGTCTCGGACTCTTTGCAGACGTCGCCAGCCTCGGTCGTTAAGTGCAGGCGGTCGACCACTGCGCTGTCCATGGTGGGATGTTATGCCTGAAATTCCATACTCTCGGCACACTCTTGACACAGTGGATCTGGGAATGTTGAATTCCCTAACGATTTCCGAAATGGCATGACCCATGCGTCTTGCTCCAACTAACATTCCGCGTTCAAAGTCTGTTAATTCTCGTCGTGCGGTCATCATCACGTCAAAACCTCTTCACATGAATAACTTGAACAGAAATGAAATCTCTGCGAAAGCATTGCGCATTTATACCTGTTCTACGCGGTGCTACTGCCATCTGAAAATTTGCATATTGCTATACCATGACTTTTGTCACTTCAGTGCATTGATGAATACTGATTACTGAATGCTGATATTGAATGTGTTTTAAATATAACGAACTAAAAAAAGATTTTTTTACAAGGGAAAAACGATATTTTATTACGATACTAAAAAGAAAACGATTTTAAACGAAACGATGAAACTAAATTTTTACAATTTTTAAAACAATTATTTATTATTTAGATAAGCAGTTTTTAAAATCAAATTCTAAATATTAGTAAATATGTAATACTTTTGAATAATTTTTGTGAAATGTAAATCAATTAATTAAAATCAAAGATACTTTCAGAATCACAATGTAATAAAAAGCACGTTACAATTGCACGCTTTTACATTTGTACTTTTTCAAATTAAAAATTTGATGAACTACATAAAAATACAAAGAGGGATTCCGAAAAAATGTATAACCGAAATTCGCAAACATTCCGGATTGCTGAATACTGACGAATACTGAATATTGATGACGAATTCTGGTTACTGAATATGAATTAAGTACAACGAATGGAGAAATAGTCTTTTACGAAATAGTCTTAGAGAAAAACTATATTTTATTACGATACTAAAACGAAAAGATTATACTAAATTTTTACGATATTTAAAAAAATATTATGTTGTTGTTTTTGTTGTTTCTTATTTTTGGCCACGAGCCCATATTTAAAGGGGAAGGAAGCATTTATTATGGAAATAGAAGCCTGACTTTTTTTTTTTAAGTTATAAATTCTAAATATTAACAAAAACATCCATATTTTTTGAAGGGGAAGGATGATTGAAGGGGAAGGAAGCAGCTTCTGTTCTTGATGGAGCACCCGTAGGTAAAGCAGTTAACCAACAGTAAAGACCGGGACCTACTTTTGATTCCGAACCAAAAACATCCATGGCAAAATAAACCTCGAAACCTGTTCACATTCAGAGCGCTAACACTCCCATTCAAAAAACGGCACTAGTTCCCAGGTGGTCACCCACCCAATTTATTAATTAGATAAGCATTTTTTTAAATTTAAATTTATATTAAAAATATGTTAGTATTTTTGAATATTTTTTGAATGCAATCAGTTAAATATAGAAAATCAAATTACTTCGAAACATCTTTCAAAAATAATATTTATTTATCAAATAATATTAATTTTGATTGGTTGAATATTTATAATCATATTACATCTTCAATTTTTTGGAGATCAAGAATTAATATTTGCTAATTTTTTATAGAGCTTATTCATTTTAATTACTGAATCAGTTGCATTATAATAATTTTCAGCTGCTTATTTACTGGTAATTTTATTATTATTGTTTTTTGAAAAGTACGTAGTGAACTATTTTCTTTCATATTTCCTTTTAAGCTTTTTAATGGATTTCTTAGAAAATGGAATACAAAAATGATATGAGAGAAAATATAGCAGTGGACTTTCAATTCGTGACAATCATGGAAAGAGATTTAGGAATAAATTTAAGGTCTCACGGGGCGAAAGTTATTTGAAAGTTAAATATTTCTCTATTTGACATAAAGGTCACAGGGTTTATTTTTTGATGGCTGTACTGTCTGTTTGTCCATCGCTGTGATAAATTGAAGAACAGTATTTCTTCAAAACAAACATTTCTTCAAACGGCTTATATACATACCAAAGTTGTAATTAATAAAGGGGTTTATATACATGACAAAATTTCATCAAAATGTCTTTTTTATAAAATTTAAAAATTTTAATTAGGTTTCTTTTAGCAGTTTTATGAATATTTTTAAATTTCTCCATTTTTTTTTTCTTCTCAGAAACATGTTTTAAATAAATAGTTTTTAATCAATAATTTAGAAATAAAAAATATTATAGAAAGGAATAAATTATTTTTATTAATACATTCAATATGAACAGGATGTTATTAATTTTGATTAAGCCTTTTTAGTTTTCAACAAAATTACATTGTGAAACGATATTTGTTTAGTAACTTCATAAAAAAAGTAAGTAAAAGTAATACAAAACTTATTACTAAACAAAAATATATTAAAAACAAAACGATTCATAAACCAAACGATATTTTTTTAATAACTTGTAAAATTAATGTAAAACTTGTCACTAAACAAAAAGATATTAATAACAAAACGATAATAAAACGACTAATAAACAAAACGATTTTTATACAAAACGACATTTATTTAATAATTTATTAAAGTAAAGTAAAACTTGTTGCTAAACAAAAGATATAAAAAACAAAACGATAGCAAAACGACTAATATACAAAACGATATTTGTTTAATAACTTATAAAAATAATGTAAAGCTTGCTTCTAAACAAAAAGATATTAAAAGCAAATTGATTATTCTAAAAACGATTATTCAAAAAGATATTAAAAGCAAAAAACGATTATTCAAAAGCAAAACGATTATTCTAAAAAATGATTATTCAAAATATATTGCTAAAAGCAAAACGATTATTCTAAAAACGATTATTCAAAAAGATATTAAAAACAAAACGATTATTCTAAAAATGATTATTCAAAAATATATTAAAAGAAAAACGATTATTCTAAAAACGATTATTCAAAAAGATATTAAAAACAAAACGATTATTCTAAAAATGATTATTCAAAAAGATATTAAAAACAAAACGATTATTCTAAAAATGATTATTCAAAAATATATTAAAAGAAAACGATTATTCTAAAAACGATTATTCAAAAAGATATTAAAAACAAAAACGATTATTCTAAAAATTATTCAAAAATATTTATTCTAAAAATGATTATTCATATAAAAATTAAAAAACGATTATTCAAAACGATATTAAAAACAAAACGATTATTCTAAAAATGATTATTCAAAAGATATTAAAAAGCAAAACGATTATTCTAAAAATTATTCAAAGATATTAAAACAAAACGATTATTCAAAAATGATTATTCAAAAATAAAAAAGAGTGATTATTCAAAAGATTATTCAAAAACAAAACGATTATTCTAAAAATGATTATTCAAAAAGATAATTAAAAACAAAACGATTATTCTAAATTATGGTTTCTAAAAACGATTTTTAAAACAAAATTAAAATAACGATTAATAAACAAAACGACATTTGTTTAATAACTTATAAAAGTAATGTAAAACTTGCTTCTAAACAATAAGATATTAAAAACAAAACGATTATTACACAAAAAGATAGTTGTTTAATGACTTATAAAGGTAATGTAAAACTTGTTACTAAACAAAACGATGTTTTAAATAGAACGGCAGCAAAACGATGTTTTAAATAAAACGGCAACAAAACGATTCTTAAACAAAAATATATTTGTTTAATAACTTATAAAAGTAATGTAAAACTTGTCTTTAAACAAAGCGATATTAAAAACAAAATAATCACAAACCGATATTTGTTTAATAACCTATGAAAGTTAGATTTTATTTATCTAGAAACTTATTTAGATAAATAAAAATAAAATGTTACATGAAAAATTTTCAATAAATTTAATGTATGTTGTGATGCTGATAGATTTAGTATATGATATTAAAGACGAGTTTTTTCAAGAAAGAAACTATTAATCATAATCTGAATATATCTTTATAATCATCTGTATTATTCAAGTACATTCTAGAATTGTAGATATGAGAAGTTCTCCGATTTAGAGCAGTCGCAGTTTGGTTTCTTACTGTTTAAGCTCAACAGGACTTTCCCACCGCCGGATTTATTGTGCTTATCACTGGCAAAACTACAAAGATTTCAATATGATTTCATTTTTAAAATTTTAAGTAAGTTAAATAACCTTATAAGAAACTTAATGAAAATTAGTTAACTCAATAAGTTATGCATAAAATGACAGCCCAAATGAAAAGTAAACGAGTAATATAAAAGAAAATATTTTTAAGTCAATTTCTACTATATTGTCCTTTATAATTATTTTGCATTCATTTTTTTTAAGTTAATCTGGTGCCATCTATTGGTGGATACATGCAACTTAAATCTAAAAAATACTAAAATTAATTAATTAAATTTAATTAATGAATTAATATTTGAAAAAACTGCATTAACATCAAGTGCCATCCATTACAAGTTCAAAAAATGCATTTGAACTTGAGTGGAGGAATAAAAAGTATTTTATTAACGATTGAAAATTTGAACAAGATATATATATAGGGAGAGTGTGAGCTAATAGAAGGAATTGAATAATAAAAGATAGCATTTCGAGTATAGTACAGATAACCAACATTCGTTAAGAAGACACTATAACTGTAACAATACAATTGAAATCCAAGTATTTAAACCTCTCAAATTATACAAATTTACAACTTTATTTTAAAGACGTGTCGAAATACACTTTCTTAAAAATAACTTATGAATCAACAAATTACAAAAATATATTGAGAGACATACGTATTTTGACCCTTAATTAAAAAAATAACCGGTTATTAAAAATTATTAAGTTTATATTCAGCTTGATTTGAGATATAGATGAAATTGGATTTTCGAAGATATTGATTCGAAGATAACTATGCCAATTCAAAACGCAATTATCCCATAATAACTTCGAAGAACTGACGTTCCTCCTATTCCAGTAACTGGAACTGTATTCATATTTTTAGAACACGGTTGCAGTTACATGCTGAAGGCGGTATAATTTCCGTTTGTGATAACTTCATAGAATTTCGAATTACAGTACTTCTAAAATCAAGTAGTTTGAAAAATGAGTTGTGGAAATAATATCTTCAACTAAAGTAGTTTTTAAAATAATTTGTTGCGGTTATATTATATTTTAGTTTATAATGTCATGTTTATAACATTTTATATATTTTATCTTTTTTTTTTTTTTAATAAGTAAAATAAAATTTTCATTTGAATTTTTATTTTCGATTTTAAATTTATTTTCTGATCATAAATAAATATGACAATTTGCTTTCAATAAAAATTTTTATTAAAATTCTAATTTTTACATGATAAACATAAAAAAATGTCTGATTTCTTTGTAAATGAGAGGATGCAATGTTTATAAAATGGAATAAATAATGTTGTTCAAATATTTCTTGGATTTTAATAATTAGATTTCTTGGATTTTAATTTTATGTGCTAAATGATTTGGTTTTTAGGAACTTGTCCAATTTATCGCCAAAGTCGCCAAACTTGTTGTTCATTGTTCATCTCTGGAAATTGTTTCCCTTCTTGACTATGTTTATCAACTATCGCCCCATGTTAATTTTTGTTGTTTGCCAACTTGACTATGTTTACGAATTATCGCCACATGTTAATTTTTGTTGTTTGCCAACTTGACTATGTTTACGAATTATCGCCACATGCTAATTTTTGTTTATAGGAACTTGTCCAATTTATCGCCAAACTTGTTGCTCATTATTCATCTCTGGAAATTCTTTGTCTTCTTTACTATGTTGACGAACTACCGCCACATGCTAATTTTTATTTTTAGGAACTTGTCCAATTTATCGCCAAAGTCGCCAAACTTGTTGTTCATTGTCCATCTCTGGAAATTGTTTCCCTTCTTGACTATGCTTATCAACTATCGCCACATGTTAATTTTTTTTGTTTGCCAACTTGACTATATTTATGAATTATCGCCACATGCTAATTTTTGTTTATAGGAACTTGTCCAGTTTATCGCCAAACTTGTTGTTCATTATTCATCTCTGGAAATTATTTGTCTTCTTTACTATGTTGATGAACTATCGCCACATGCTAATTTTTATTTTTAGGAACTTGTCCAATTTATCGCCAAAGTCGCCAAACTTTTTGTTCATTGTTCATCTCTGGAAATTGTTTCCCTTCTTTACTATGTTGATGAACTATCGCCACATGCTAATTTTTATTTTTAGGAACTTGCCCAATTTATCGCCAAAGTCGCCAAACTTGTTGTTCATTGTACATTTCTGGAAATTGTTTGCCAACTTGAGTATGCTTATGAACTATCACCACATACTAATTTTTGTGCTTAGAAACTTGTCCAATTTATCCTCAAACGTGTTCATTGTACATCTCAGGAAATTGTTTGCCAATTTGACTATGTTTCACAGTAAAACAAGTCAATTAAAAAGTTACACCACGTAGTTACAAAAATTACAAGTTATTTACATATCTAAAAAAATTATTGTAGCAAGATGAATTCCTTGAAAATATTAAAACTTGGCATAAAAAGTATTTCAATTTACAATACAGTTTTATGATTAAACTAAGATATGATCAGAGCCCACTCTAAACCGTAAGTCCCGGTCTAATATAACTGTAGAGTGTTGGGAGTAAGGCTGACAACCCTACCCTGTAAAATAAAGAAAAAAATCAACATATCATATTTCTGAATCTGTCAGCTGGTAGCATCCTTGGGCAACCATAGGGCTGTCATGCCAGAAAGTTAGTTATACATTTAAACATAACAGGGGGAGGAAAAGTTCGTAGGCTGATACATAGATGGCGCTATTGGTATTAAATCCATATGAGTTTTAGTTAGCCCTAACCTTCAAAAGACCCGTGTATATATTTGACAGCTGTTGCACTATTAGTATGTGGGTTATAGCATTTTTAGTGTTCATCACGTGCAGTCCACTCGGTTGACTGTCGATTGGACTCTGGTGTGAAATGATGGAGCCGTGTTTCATCCATTGTCACATATCGAAGCAAACATTCGGGTTTATTACGATTGAACATTAATTAAATTAAATTTAGCAAACCACTTCTCTACGGTTGATTTTCCTGGTGTAAAGTCCGAATAATGTTTATCAAGCCAAGTCTTGGCTTCAATAGTATTTTTTTTCGCCAAAAAGTAATGCTTTATAACACACGAAATTACTTTTTATCCATTTTTTCAAACTAACAAAAGTTGCTTCACTAAAAATGCTATAAATCACGTGCTAATAGTGCAACAGCTGTCAAATTCATACACGTGTCTTTTGAAAGTTAGGGCTAACTAAAAATCATATGGATTTAATACTAGTAGCCCCATCTATGTGTCAGCCTACGAACCTTTCAGCCCACCTGTTATTGCTTAAAAATTAGATCAATTCCATATCTGCGAACATATATACGCACACACGCAATATACATACATATATACATATATATAACCAACTTACTATTAAAATATATTAATCCAATCTCCTTCTGCTATTACAACTATTGCTGTAGGGCGTCCAACTAGAATTGCGCCGATATCTTCTTGGGGAATTGCTTCCCATTCTCCGGAAGAACATTTGTTGTATTAATCATTAACGGCGGGTGATTCACCGGAGCTGCAATCGACATTCCAGCCAGCCGCAAGCAAACTTGAGCCATTAGTGGCGTTGGAAAGCGGTTCTTAATAGCTCTGCTGAGTGTCTGGGTGAAGTAAATTCTTCTGATGTTTCTCGTTAATTGCGAACTTTGCATATTAACACAGATTTAACGTTGAAAGAGATAAACCTCGCTCTGATAAGTGAGTAGGAAATCAGTTTTGGAATTTGTTGTTATACTTTATTTGGTGCTAGCGAGGTTATGATTAATAATTAAATCTTCAATGAATTTTATGGAAATATTATATTTATCATCAATATTTATTAATGGATTTTTATGATTAATTTTAGCATGTTCTTAAATTGAGAACTATAGTAGTAGAATGAACGCGATTTTAAAACTTAAACAACTTTCATTAGCATGATGATGATGATGAAATTTCAGAAATATATATCACGAAATATATTAGTTTTATCTCTTTGATAAAAAAAAAACAGCTGCAATTGCAGAACAGGAAACATCAGACACAGCATTATTGTATTGGTATTGAGCAATTTCTGAAAACGTGCAAAAACATTAATTTTCGAGACTAGTAAATTGATAAAAAAATAAAAAAATAGCGATGTGTATAAAAACGAAAAGAACATAATAGCTAACATCTGCTGTTCAGTAAAGCAATTGGTAAAATAAATGTAATTATTGACGTAAAGGATTTTTGACATTCAAGTGTTTGTGATGTAGAAATATTGTAATTATGTTCTGTAACACGACCATTCCGTACATATACGAAATGGAATTATTCTAAAGCTTTAATTTTCATATAAAGTGCAAAGTTATTCACTGAGTAAAGAAGCAATACATTTTTTATTGCTTAAATTAATTGGTAATTATCTTTCAATTATTATTGGACATTTAACATTTAGTAAAAGAATATATCAATAATAATTATTTTACTTGGGAAATAATGTATTTTTCACAAATTTAATCTTCAGATAAATAATTTTTATTTTTATGAAGACATGAAAAAAAAAAAAAATAAAATAATAATACATGTTCTGAAAATAACATTATGTTCTGAAATCTTTTCATACGAAATTGAATCATTTTAAAGCTATAATTTCCGTATAAAGTGTAAAGTTATTCACTGAGTAAAGAAGCAATACATTTTTTATTGCTTAAATTAATTGATAATTATCATTGAATTATTAGAGAGTTTTTGCATACCGTACGTTAGTTACCGTAGGACGTCCGTTAGCTTTTCCTCCCTAGCGCGCATGCTCATAGGAAATTATGTTTCCTATGAGCATGCGCTATAAAAGCTAACGGACGTCCTACGGTAACTAACGTACGGTATGCAAAAACTCTCTATTATTGGACAAATAACACTTAATAAAACAACATATCGACAATATTCATTTTATTTGGCAAATAATATACTTTTCACATAATAAAATCTTCAAAAAAAAAATCTTTGTTTCATATATTCATGAATAAAATAAAATGCATGTTCTGAATATGAAATGCATATTCTGAAAACTTTTCCTACGAAATAGAATCATTCTAAACCTATAGTTTCCTTATAAAGAATAAAATTTTTCACTGCGTATAGAAGCAAAACATTTTCTAAGATTTAAATCAATTGATAATTACCTTTAAATTATTAATGGACAAATAACATTTAGTAAAACTACATATCAAGAATAATTAATTTACTTGGTAAATATATTTTTCGCATAACATAATTTTCAAAATATTATTCCTTATTTTTATACATACTTGAAAAAATGAAATATTTCTATTATTAGTATTTTGATAAGCAATATTTTTAATTTAGATATTAGAAGAAGTTTTGAAAAATTAACTTTATAAAACGAATGTTTTATGAAATGTAGAACTGTATTTACATAAAGTATTTAATATACTTTTGTAATTTTAAATAACGTTTAAATAGAATTATTAATGGACAAATAACATTTAGTAAAACTACATATCAAGAATAATTAATTTACTTGGTAAATATATTTTTCGCATAACATAGTTTTCAAAATATTATTCCTTAGTTTTGTAAATACTTGAAAAAATTAAATAAGTCTATTATTAGTATTTTGATAAGCAATTTTTTAAAATTTAGATATTAGAAGAAGTTTTGATAAATAAACTTTATAAAAGAATGTTTAATGAAATGTAGAACTGTATTTACATAAAGTATTTATAATAATTTTGTAATTTTAAATAACGTTTAAATAGTATTTAATTAATTAATTAACATAAAGAATTTCAATGAAACGTATTCACAAATGCTGTTTAAATTATTTGAAACATTACAATTTGATTAAAATCGAACTCTTATTCAGTGAATATGTAATACAAACAAAAGGTAAATTTTAATGCTTTGAAAAATGCCTTTTATTACATTACGCATACATACATTAAATACATTTTTACATTTTTAGCAACTGTATCAATAAATTCTTGAGTTATTTGAATACATTAAGAATATCAGATTTTAAGTGATCTAAATATTAATTCTATTTAAATAAGCATTTTTTAAATTCTATATAAATAAAGTTGAATGTAAAAAGCATTGTTATTTTAAACGAAATTTACATTAAAATTGAATTTATTTTAAAGAGTAAATTACATTACATGGCAGTAATATAACTACTGTAAATATTAAAATTTTTTGATAATTGTGTTTTATTATTGAGACTGATCAAATAAAACGAAAGAATATGATGTATAACTACATAAAATTCTTTAAATAGATTCTGTTTTAAGCAATTAATAAACTTCTTTAAAAACATATTAATTATATCACTGAATGTATTATTTGTAACTATAAAAAATAAAATTCTCAATATGTTAAATGTATGTACTTTGATAAAAAAAAAACCATTGTTAATTCTTTTTTTTAATTTAGCTATACAGTTTTCAGTAAATTTTTTAATATAAACGCATGTTTGTGAAAATTGCAACACCATGAAGGAATCGTCATAATTGAATGAAATTTAATACACAGTTGAGTGGTAGTGGTACAAATAAATGATTAAATGTTCAAAGCAAACAAAAAATAACAAGAGATCGGAATCAGTATTTTGTGTAGCCACCACGCGCCGCAATAAGTGCTGCTACACGACGTGGCACAGAGTAAAACAAATTTTGAATGTCTGCTTGAGGAAGAGCATCCCATATTGTTTGTATGCGCACCCAAAGTTCGTCTGCAGAAGCAACAGGACGAGGATCACGAGCGAGACGCCGACCAATGAAATTCCACACATGTTCAATCGGTGACATATCCGGGGAACACGCAGGCCAAGGAAGAAGCTGTACCTGCCGCGTTGCAAAGAAGGATTGAACAGTCCTAGTGATATGAGAGTGGGCATTGTCCTGCTGAAATACAACGCCTGGCAAGCTTTGAAGGAAGGGAACAGCTTGGGGCTGTAGAACTTCACTGATGTACCGGTTGCTGTTCAGATTGCCCACAATTCTTAGCAATTGAGATCGTCCATGATATGCTATGGCACCCCAGACCATAACGCCGGGTGTTCGTCCACTGTGGCGTTCGGTAATGCACTCCGGAAGGTGGCGTTCACCGGCATAGCGTCTGACACGACTGTCTGAATGCGGCCATCATGGTACCACAAATTAAAGCGGGATTCGTCAGAAAACACGACATGCTGCCAATCAGCACGCCAGTCTCTATGCTGAGCGGCCCATTGTAGCCGCAGGCGGCGATGGTTTAGCGTGAGAGGGATCCTGTTTAAATGAGTTCTTGCGTGCAGTCCACGCTGCAGCAGACGTCTACGAATTGATGAAGCACACAATGAAACACCTGTAGCTATTGACCACTGTGCTGCCAATTGTCTAGAGGAAGCTGTACGGTCCGTCAGCGTCATGCGGACCAAGTGTCTATCATCGCGAGCTGACGTCACATTTCGGGGTCCACTCCCGGATTTCTGAGTTGTCCGACACTCGTCCGTCCACTGTCACTCGTCACTCTGCTGCGTCACTCTGTCACGACACTCGTCACTCTGCTGCTGTTACGCTGCACACGAGCGGCTACTGCACGATAAGACAATCCAGCTTCACGAAGGCCGATGATTCTCCCTCGTTCAAACTCTGTAAGTTGTTCGAATCTCGCTGTCTTTCGTCGAAGATGCATAAGTAACGATTGAGCTAACGTTCACCACTAGCAGATAACCACCGATTACCATACACGCCTCACTACTATTCGGATCCATCCGCCGTTCAGAGGGCGCTGCTCAGCATACGCATGCGGTACGGATTTGAAATTCTAATCATTTGGATATCATGCGCTAATTTGCATTTCCTGAAAATGTCAGCTCACTCGCGTAAGTCCTTCATGGTGTTGCAATTTTCGCAAACATGAGTATATTATATCTATGCTGACATTAGAATTACCAAAACTTAATACAGCAAAATACATTTCAATCTTTTGACATGAAAATTATTATTAAATTTTTTTAAAGTTATGTAGTTTTTAAATAATTTGCTCGAATGTTATAAGTTTTTTTTATTTTTTTTTTATGTTCAAAGCGTTTTCAGTCATGTTTGGTAGACTTATCAAATAAATTATAAATTAGATTTAAATATATTTTTATATCCAGAAAACATTTATTCCTACATTTACATTACAGTGCATTTACTTCGATTATTTATATTGAATGTAATTCTTACATTTATTTTACATTACATTTATTTTGGTTATTAATTTTAAATGTAATTCTTGCATATATTTTTACATACTTAAGTTTACAATACACATTTAATTCTTGCATTACAATAAATACAATGCTTACATTCTTACAATAAATGTAATTTTTACATTACAATAAATACAATTCTTACATTCTTGCAATAAATGTAATTTTGACATTTAATTAAGACATTTAACTATATTTTAATTAGACATTTAATTATTATATTTTTACATTTATTACATTTAATTAAGTGCCCGACTTTCTCAGTGGCAACATACACCACTGGTGACCTTTAGGGCAGAGGTTCAATCCGCTGGCGGCATTGTTGTAAACACTGCTTCAAAAACGAGAAGCCTCGATGGCGTTTGTGACGGTCAGCATCTTGCCTCCTTAGTCAGACTGTCTGATGAGAGTTTTCCATGTTTTCTTCTATACGATATACAAATTGGGGGTTAACAAATCATAAAAGTCCTTCCAGAAAGCATTGTCCTTCTTCTTCAGCAACTCGGAGCCAAGTCAGACTTCTACCTACTGGTATTCCATCACAACAGAAGCTGCCCCTTTACCTCCATCCATGAGTAGACTACTCATGGAGTGTCCGTCGTTGTGACTGCAGGACACTGAAGATGAGTCACAACAATATTTAATTAAGTACATACAATTAATGTTTTTAATAATAATTAAGCACTATAAGGCGATTTTCCTGGATTAGAAAAATACTCATATAGAGTATTTTTCTAGTATACATAATAGTTAATATTATATAATTAATTAAATATCTTGTATCAAAAATAATAATTATATTTCATATCATAATAATTAATTAAATCTCATTCTATCCGCAGATAGAAACAATATTGTAAAACAGATGTATTTTGTGAAAATTAATTAATTAATCTTACTCATCAATATTATCAAACATTTCGTCGAATTTATTATGAAATGAATATTTAGATCCTTTAACAACTACTCTTAATTTTCAGGGCGTTAGTTTTAACTTTAATGATACACTTAGCTTCAATACAGATAATTTTCTAGTGATCTACACCACACTATGAATTCGACTATAGTAATTAGTTAAGTATGCTAATATCGTTTCACTTAATATTCCAAATTGAATTAACCTGATTACAAGTCTCAACTGTAATCATATAATGCAACTGTAAGGTCAATGTAATACACTGAAATATATAACTCATATTGAATATCAATTATTTAATGTAAAAATTCAGTATCAAAATTCTAGTAAGGGTTTTATTCGAAAAAAAGTATTTAGGTTATTAGTATTAGTATTCTGTATTTAGGTTTTTTCGACATGATTGTTAAATTTTTTTATTAAAATTGTTCTTTGATTATTCTTTTGATGAGTATTTATGGCCTTTGTTTAGGTTTTGGGTATGATTTAAATGCACAGTGATGTACCTATATCGTAAATCAGCTTGGCAACTTTGGCATTAATTGCAGGAATACGCAGATTATATATATAATTAATTTTTATGCAGGAATTTTTTTAATTTTATGCAGGAATACGCAGATTATGGTTGTTCCTGCAGCCGCCTAATCATAAGTTGTCGAGTCATAAATAATATAAATATGTTTCTTAAAAGACTTTAAGATTTTGATATATTAAAGCAGATTTAGTTAAAAATTTACATCTAAATATTAGAACAATAATTAATTTAAAATTTTCTATTTCATTGCAGATTAGTTGTTCAAATTATTTAACAATGTGACAGTTTGGGTGTCTTATATATATAAAATTTGCTATATCTATACGATATTTATTGCCAAAAATGTGTCCCGCCTTAAAATTGCACTAAAATAAGTGGATGTGTTGTTATTATTTCTTATCACTTGGTTGACAGCAACATCAAGACCAAATACGTGAATCCAGAAGAGTGATGATAAAGGGTAAAAAAGGCAACTTCTTTTTGTCTTTGACATTGCGGCACAAAGACATGGGCACCCAAAAGGAGAAATCTGACGCACTGGGTACCCATTTCAGTCGCTTTTTATGACATGCGTGGACTACAGTAGGGCTATTCTAAACCGGACACACACGGGGAACAAAATTGACATGAATGTCTTTAAACATTGTATAAAAAAATGTCCTAATACATTTCGAAAAACACTTATTTGTGAACGAATATAATTTGTCATGAACACAAAAAGAAAATGGATACTTAAAAAAACCCATTCAATTTGACTTTTGTGCTTGGTTGTGCTTTTGTGCTACAAAATTCCAACGAAATACTGAGACACTTATTAAATATATTTAGTGGCATACATAGCATTATTTATATTTTTATCATATTATGTCATTTATATTTTACGAACATGCATAAAGAACACAACACATAAATACAAAAACCAAAGTAGAACAAATAAGGAGTGCATTAGGAACACGCATTTTTCATGCCGAAAGCTACAACTGATATTTGCTGAATATTGTATTGTATAACAAATGCCAATATTCCTATAACAAATGCCTCACATTGAGACCTCTCAAAAAAGGAAGAGGCTACAAGCTCTAGCAAGTAAACTGAGAATCATCTATGTATGTATGTGCGTATAGATAAATAAATATATAGATATAGATAGATAGATAGATAGATATTAGATATGTATATTTATACGCACATTATATGATTTTTAGTTTGCTTGCTGGAGTTTATACCATCTTTGGATCTTGAATATATAATACATATATATATATATTTATATATATATATATATATATATATATATATATATATATATATATATATATTGCGCCATCTGTGACATAAGATGTCCTGGGAAGTTATTAAAATTTGAAAAAATATTCTTCATTTTATCGATAAGATATGTTTTAAATTTTATTAAGTTATACTATATATTAAAAAAACAACATTCAGTTCGTTTTAGTTTTTTTATACAGTTAATTTCTAACATTAAACATTTTCTTAATTTCGTTCTAATAGATATTATATTTTTAATGGAATTTTTATGTAAAAAAAAATTATTATTTAATGCGAAAATCTTTTTAATTACATTATCCTACTATCTACAAATATGGAAAATGATTTAATTATAAGTTGAAACCTTTTCTGCAATTAAAATTGTTATTATGAGTTAAAAATTGTTTTGTTTGTAAGAATGTGCAATAATAATAAATATTATATAATAAAATAAATATAAAACTAATTTAAGAGCATATAGCTGAAAAGACTATTTTTGTATTGCGTTGTTCAAGATTAATTGTAAGGATTTCTAAGTTGTGATATCATTTTAATATGAAAGATATTGGTTTTGCAATGTAAAATAGTCAATATTCAAAATTCCTAATTAAGAAATATTAGAAAAGAATTAAAAAAGCAAGAAAACAATTTCGTGATTATTGTATAGATATATTTGTAATATATATGTAAACATATATCTTATACAGATATATGTTTACATATATATTACAAATATATCTATTTGTAATATATAGATATATATATATATAGATAGATACAAATATATAGATATATTTACACTTAAGAACAGACAATTTTTGAATTTTGAACATTGTTTTTCAATTATTCATTGACTTTAAATTGATTTTCCAAAATTCAATTCTTTTGTAAAGGTCTAAGGTTAAACTATATATCCCTTTATATTCCTCAGAATTTCAATCAAATTTAAAATAAAATACATTTTGAAAAAAATAATAATAATAACAGTTTCATTTTAAAAAGAATTTGTAGTTTGTTTTTTTAATTTAAAATGAAAAACATTTTTTTTAAATTAAAGTATTTCAGATTAAAGAAACGATAAAAAGTAAATATGAAAAATAAAATCGTAATCGGATGGGCCGATAAACAACTTACCCATAAAATTTAGAATTGAATGTAATAACGAAACGCATAACAGCCATCTTAAACTATAAAATAATATATAAAATTCCAAACGATTTTCTTTTCTTCAAAAATATCGTTTTCACTTCGCAATAAAATTGTTCTTTGCTTTCTCCAGACGATCTTTTTTAAAAAAAATTTATATTAATTTTTTTTCTCATTGATTTTTTTTACTAAATTATTTAATAATTATTTTATAAATAATTATTATGCATAAAAAAGCTCGTAAAAGAAATTTAAAAATTTCAATGAATATGTCCAAAGTTGAAAATGATCATGAAAAACTCCGCTCCCCAAAATAATACCCATATATTTTATGAATAAAAACAAAACGATACATTCCTGTTATAAATATGAAAAATATTTTTTTAATTTGTTTTGTGAAAGCTTAGGACAAGTACATAATAAAAAATTCATTGTAATGCAATGAGTTTTTCAGAGTGAGTTATTGAAATGAGCAAAATAAACATATTTTTTGTTTTTTTACAAAATAGAATTAAATAGGAAATGCATTTTTTTTTAAATTGAAGTATTTCAGAGTAAAGAAACGATAAAAAATAAGTATAAAAAATAAAATCGTAATCGGATGGGCCGATAAACAAGTTACCCATAAAATTTAGAATTGAATGTAATAACAAAACGCATAACAGCCATCTTAAACAATAAAAAAATATATAAAATTCCAAACGATTTTTTTTTCTTTAAAAATCTCGTTTTCACTTTCGAAATAAAATTGTTCTTTGCTGTCACCAGACGATCTTTTTTAAAAAAATTTATATTAATTTTTTTTCCGATTGATTTTTTTACTAAATTATTTAATAATTATTTTATAAATAATTATTATGCATAAAAAAGCTCGTAAAAGAAATTTAAAAATTTCAATGAAAATGTCCAAAATTGAAAATGGTCATGAAAAACTCTGTTTTTCAAAACAATATCCATATATTTTATGAATAAAAACAATACGATGCATTCCTATTATGAATATGAAAAATATTTTTTTTAATTTGTTTTGTGAAAGCTTTAAATTTTCATTGTAATGCAATGAGTTTTTCAGAGTGAATAGTTGAAATGAGCAAAATAAACATATTTTTTGTTTTTTTACAAAATAGAATTAAATAGGAAATGCATTTTTTTTTTAAATTGAAGTATTTCAGAGTAAAGAAACGATAAAAAGTAAGTATAAAAAATAAAATCGTAATCGGATGGGCCGATAAACAAGTTACCCATAAAATTTAGAATTGCATAATTGCTTTTTTATGCATAATAAAATTATTATGCATAAAAAAGCTCGTAAAAGAAATTTAAAAATTTCAATGAATATGTCGAAAATTGAAAATGGGCATAAAAAACTCCGTTTTTCAAAACAATATCCATGTATTCTATGAATAAAAACAATACGATGCATTCCTATTATATACAGGGAAGTTTTTTTTAAATTTGTTTTATGGTTTAATATTAGGAGAAGTAAATAATAAAAAATTCATTGTAACGCAATGAGTTTTTCAGAGTGAGTTATTGTAACTAGCAAAATAAATGAAAATTTTGTTTTTTCCAAAATAGAATTAAGTATGAAATGCATTAAATTTTTTTTAATTGTCGATAATACATACAGCTCATGTTTTCCAGAGAGCTATATTGAAATAAGCAAAAAAATGCAATTTTTTTTTTTTACAAAATAGAATTAAATATGAATTACATTACATTTTTTAATTGCCAATACTGCATTGCATTCATGTTTTTAATATTTCATTTATTTAATTTCTATAACATTTTTAAAATGTTTAATTTTTAAAAATTGTCCCATGTTCATAATTTTACAATTTAGAACAAAGAATAAAACAATTTTAAATAAAAGTAACGACAATCCCAATTAAATTATTTTTATTGCTTACACTTTTATAAAGAATTAAATTATGTTTTTTTATTAAATATGTTTGTGTTTAATCAAATAGAAAAATATCAAGGAACAAAAAAATATTTAAAACTATATTGAAATAACACGAAAGAATATCAATAAGTTGAACTTACATTTAAGAAGGTGTATTAAACCTTAAATTAATCACTTATTTAAAGATTTCAGGGAATTTATTCTAAGAAATAAAGCGAATAAATTAAATAAAAGATGTTAAAGTTAAAATTTAAAAGAAAAATACTAAAAGTGAATAAATCGAAATGAATTAATAGAAAAATTCAAGAAATTATCTTGCAGAAATAAACGTGGCATATATTACTATTTATTAACAAAAATATATATAGATTAATTAATTAAGTATATATTAGTTTTCATTAATTTAGAACTATAGATTTTTTTCATGAGTCTTTTAAATAGCAGATATGAATCAATTATTATCTTTCTATATGGAACAAAAATTACATGCACTTTTTGGATTTTTATTAATAAGAATCATGTATGTATTTTATTAATTTAGAACTACAGATTCTTTTCAAGAATATTTTAAATAGCATATATGAATCAATTATTACCTTTACGGGCACTTTTTTGGTACTCTTTTAGTATTAAATTAACAATTTTTTTTTTGGTAAATAATAAACTTAATTCTTTTGGCAAATAAAAAACAAAATCTTTTAGCAAAGAATATAATAATAGTAAACTTAAGAGATAATAATAAACTTTAGTAATAATTTCACTGAAAAATGTGGCATATTTTAATTTTAATAATTTATTTTTATCTTAAGAATTTGAAAAAAATATACTGCATACATAACTTTCACATTATTAAAAATCTTGGAAAAAAGCATTTTTTTAGAAATATAAAAAGTATTTGTCTGACAGATTATTTTCTCTAGAAATTTATTCACGAAAAAATATTTCCAATGGTGATTTATCTTCTTTGAAGTCATTTTCTAGTTTTCAATCATTCATATATGTAAATTCAATGATACTAAAGAAATGAGATGCTAAGAAAATATTTGTAATACCAAAAAAAAAAAAAAAAAAAATTATGCAAGAGTTCAAAACTGAATCATGAAGTAAAATTGAAAATTATTCCAATATTAAAATCACAGTTCCTTCCATCTTTGGCAGAATGTAAAGAAAAAGAAAGAAGAAATCAATCTTCATATTTTATATTTATTTTTCTCAGTCTGTGGCATTAAGTACCTAGTTTTCCAAATCAATTGAAAAAAAATCTAAGAACTCAATCAATATGAGGTTTTATTCGTTTTCTGGAATAGAGGTGATTATTTCCAAATGTTAAACTCAAACTCATAAAATATTTTGATCTTGAACTTTTTAAAACGTCCTAAGAATGAATATAATCAAGAAAACGTGTAGAACTTTTTAAAGAAAGAAATTTCTTCTCGCCGGTTTTAATAAGGAAGAAAAAAATAATAATTTAAACCTTCTTTACTATCCACCTTTTATTTATCATAAAAAAACAGATTGTTCATTTGATTTTATAAATTAGGATTAACTTTCTTATATCTTTTTTTTTTATTATTAAAGATTAAAATCTTGTTAACGATCAAAAATCTCTAAGCCCAATAGTTCAAGAGAAAAAAAGGATTTTATTCATTAAAAAAACGTAATTTCATTTCGTTTTTTATTTTTATTTTTATTTTTGTTCCTTCTTAAACTTCATTTGAATATTTTTATGTATGTATAAATTAGATATTTTACTAATAAATTGCTACTGAATAATAAACTTCCGCAGCATCAATTAATAACTAGAAAGATGAAACTTATAAGCCTTATAAAAACATTTATAACTGATTTAATTTTTATTTAATTTAATTACTTTAATTAGTTATTTTTAATTAATTTATTTTGATCTAATTTATAACTAACATAAAAACATGCATAACTAAATAAAATTATTCGATATAAAAGAACTTCAATTTTATAAATATTTAATAATAAAATTCAATTAATTAGAATTCAATTTTATAATAAAAAGTCTAATTTTTCCGTGTGTATTATTTTTATTACAAGTAGCGTTAATGCTTTGGAAAGCTTATATAATAGTCTTTTTAATGATTGTGGTATATTTATCAAGTCGATTTTATTAATTAATCATATATTATTTTTATTAACTCAGCATATATTATTTTTTATTAACTAAGCATATATTATTTTTTATTAACTAAGCATATATTATTTTTTATTAACTAAGCATATATTATTTTTTATTAACTAAGCATATATTATTTTTTTATTAATTTAGATCTACAGATTCTTTTTAAGAATATTTTAAGTAGCAGATATGAATCAATCATTATCTTTCTGTATGTAAGAAAATATTACATGGACTTTTTGTTATTAGATTGTTAATAAATTTATTTTTTCGCAAATAATACAGTAATAATAAATTTTAGAGATAATAATAAACTTTAGTAATAATTCCTCTCAAAAATGTGGCATATTTCAATTTTTTTTTTTTTTTTTTATGAATTAGAATAAATTATATTTCATACACAACTTTCACATTATACAAAGTTATGTGAAAAAAAAAATTTTTTTTCTTTAGAAATATAAGAAGTATTTGTTAGACAGATTATTTTCTCTAGAAATTTATTCACTAAAAATTTCCAATGATGGTTTATCTTCTTTGAAGTCATTTTCTAGTTTTCAATCATTCATATATGCAAATTCAATGATACTAAAGAAATGAGATGCTAAGAAAATATTTGCAATACTAAAAAAAAAATTATTTAAAAAAAAAAATTATGCAAGAGTTCAAAACTGAATCATGAAGTAAAATAAAAATTATTCCAATATTAAAATCACAGTTTCTTCCATCTTTGGCAGAATGTGAAGAAAAAGAAAGAAGAAATCAATCTTCAAAATTTATATTTATTTTTCTCGGTGTGTGGCATTAAGTACCTAGTTTTTCAACTCAATTGAAAAAAAATCTTAGAACTCAATCAATATGAGGCTTTATTTGTTTTCTGGAATCAAGGTGAATATTTCTAAATGTTGAACCAACTTCCAACTAATAAAATATTTTTGATCTAGGACTTCTTTTAACGTCTAAAGAATGAATATAATCAAGAAAATGTGTAGAACTTATAAAAGAAAGAAAAATTTCATCTCGCCAGTTTTAACAGGGAGGAAAAAATTAATAATTTAAAACTTCTTTAAAATTCACCTTTTATTTATCATAAAAAAACAGATTTTTCATTTGATTTTATAAATGAATATTAACTTTCTTAGTTCTGATTTTCATCATTAAAGATTTAAATCTTGTTAACGATCAAAAACTAAACTAAGCACAATAATTAACACAATATGTATAAAATAGATATTTTATTAATAAATTGCTTATACTGAATCATAAACTTCCGAAGCATTAATTAATATCTAGACAGATAAAACATATAAGCCGTATAAAAACATTTAAAACTGATTTAATTTAATTACTTTTATTAATTACTTTTAATTAATTTATTTTCATCTAATTTATAGCTAACATAAAAAACATTTATAACTGAATAAAGCTATTTTTTTTTTCAGCGCTTGGCTTCAAATGAAAAAGTCAAAATTTTCCGTGTATATTATTTTTATTACAAGCGGCGTTAATACTTTGGAAAACTTATATAATAGTTTTTTTAATGGCTGTGGTATATTTATCAAATCGATTTTATTAATTAATCATAAATTATTTTTTATTAACTAAGCATATATTATTTTTTTTATCAAATTTGATCTACAGATTCCTTTTAAGAATCTTTCAAATAACAGATAGGAATCAATTATTAGAGAGTTTTTGCATACCGTATTTCGGACGTCCGTTAGCTTTTTCTCCCTGGCGCGCATGCTCATAGGAAATTGCGCATGCGTTATCTGTAATAATATTTCATATGAGCATGCGCGCTAGGGAGAAAAAGCTAACGGAAGTCCAAAATACCGTATGCAAAAACTCTCTATTATCTTTAGGTATGAAAGCATATATTACATGCACTTTTTGGTACTCTTTTGATATTAGATCGATAACAAATTTATTTTTTGGAGTATAATATAATAATAATAAAATTTAGCGATAATAATAAGCTTTAGTAATAATGCCACTCAAAAAATGTGGCGTATTTCAATTTTAATAATTTTTTATTTTTTATTTTATGATTTCAAATAACGCTGTGTGTTCTCAAACCAAAATTTTTCTCAACTCTAAACTTTCACTTAGAAAAACATTTATAGCCAAATAAAACTATTCGATATAGAAGAACTTCAATGTTACTTTTTTTATTTATTTTTTTTTTATTTATTTATTTTTTGCGTTTAGCTTCAAATAAAAAACTAAGATTTTTTCCGTGTATCCTATTTTTGTTCTAAATGGTTATTAATACTCTGGAAAGCTTACATAAAAGTTTTTTAATAATTGTGATATATTTATCAAATCGATTTTAGTTATTTTAAAGTTATAGTGTTGTGGGTTGTGCATCTAGGTGTGGTTGGGGCACACTTGAGATATAGGTTTGAGAACACACAGCTATGTTGACACCCTCACAACACCACATACACACAATTAGAGATATACAATATTTAACTTATTTAAAGACATGTAATTATAGATTCATGGAAGGACTCATTTCTAAGCCGAAAACCCGAAACTCGGAAATGCGCAGACTCTCCGGGTGAGAGTCTGTAGGCCAACTGCCCATTTCTCCTGAAAGCCACAGGGAGAGCTCTTGCAGTGCGTGGGAGGAAGCACGGTTACAAGGCTCATAATATTGATGCATTGAAAAAGTATCTATGTGAAGTTACTGGCATTCGTGGTCGAATGGGAAGAAAAGAAAAAGAAAACGTGCAAAACCGAAGTCTAACGTAAGGGTTAACCAGTTCTGGAAAGGAAGATCTATAAACTTTGAACTCTTCACCATTGTCTATATAGTTTATTTTGGAAGAACATGGTGGATCCTTACAACGTAGTCTATTTGATTCAGTATCGTTTCATGGTAGAAACAATTACTTCTTTAAATGATAATTCGAAACTTCTAGCTGCCACATTTATTTAAATTTGCAAAGATATCACTACACAACTCCAACACATAACATACAAAACGAAATTATATAACAAATATTTACAAAATCATCTTAAAGGCCAGTTCGTTTAAGGGTCTTCGTAGCCTCTATAATGCCTGGAACTCTTCACTCAACTATCCACTCCCTTTTTTCCTCCATCTCTCTGTTTCCAAGACCCTAATTCTTAAGACCATTTTATTTAGCAATGAAATTATTGCATATATTATTTTACATCCAATATTTGACGGGCTTAATTCGTCCATTAAAATTTTAGGAGATTTAACACATTCAACATAGTTTTCGATTACTATTTATCTTCTCGTTACATCACCAAAGTCAAGCATCATTGGCGCGGTCAGTACTTGGGTGGGTGACCACCTGGGAACAACGCGTGCCGTTGGCATTCACAAATTTGGGACTTGAATGGCCGAGTGTCTAGCGCTCTGGCGTTCGGTGCCACAGGTTTCGGGTTCGAATCCCGGCGGTGCCATGGATGTTTGTAGTGGTTCCGAATCCACTTTAAGCCGTAGGTCCCGGTCTCCTATGACTGTAAGAGCGTCACGGAGCCAAAGTCAGACTTCTACCTACGGGTGCTCCATCACAACAGAAGCTGCTTCCTTCCCCTTCAACCATGAGTACGTATGGGCTCGTGGGCTTGGACAGCCAAGTGGGATAAGAAACAACAACATTTATCTTCAATTGTAAACTCATCCGTCCGTAGCAGGCCTTCTACATTTAAAAAGTAAAGTTCTGTACAATGTTTTGTTTCGCCTTATACATATCTGGACTGAAGATGGTTTTTTTTCTTTTTTTTCTCCGAACAATACAACAAATAGTTATAATTATATATATATATATGTAACAAATAGTTACAAAGTCCCCTTAAAAGCTAGTTTGCTTAAAGGTTTTTGAACCTTCCTTACTGCCTGGAACTCTTCACTCAACTGTCCACTCCCTTTTTTCTCCCTCTCTCTCTCTCTCCAAGACCTGCCTTTTAAGGCCTTCTATTTAACAAGGAAATTATTGCATATATTATTTTACATCAAACATTTAATAGTTATTCGTTCAGTTATTTGAATTAAACATACGCTAATTCAAATTTTAGGTGATTTATAGTACACATAAAATAGAATTTAATTATTATTAATCTTCTGTTCTAAACTCCTCCATCAGTGGCAGGTCTTCTACATTTAAAAAGTTAAATTCTGTACAATGTTTCGTTTCGCCTTATGCATTTCTGAACTGAAGTTTTTTTTTTCCCCTTTTCTTTTTTTTTTCCCGAAACAATCATTCCAAAGTAGAACTCGAAAGAGGCTCTTTGCCGTTTCGAACTTTCAGGTTTAGTGCAATTTCGCGAGAGTTTACGTCTTGCTGAAAGTCGAATTTATTTCAGATATTTATTTTCTCACTTTTACCAAACCTTTCAGAGGCCATTCTGCGACTTATAAACTGATTTTATATACTTTCTTTCTTTCTTTTCCCCGTCTCTGGAAAGGCAGTAAATTTGCTAGATTTGATCTCTGAAAACTTTTAGTGACAGCTTCTTTTGTGACGGTTTAAGGTTTTTTGTAATGTTTGTTTTAAATATGTATACAAAATATATACTTTATTTTAAATAGTTTTCTACCAAAAAGAATTTCTTACTTAAGAGAATATAATCATTTAAAAAATACTCAAAAATTGGAAATTTTAAATAATTTCTAATTAAAATGAATTATCCCTTCATTTTTAGAATAAAAATATCATTATTAAAAACGTTATATTATCATTTTAATTTACTGCACAATTTTTTTTATAATTTCTTTTATTTTGTTTTACGTTTTATTTATTGTTATTTTTTTATGCATTATGTTTCAGATATTAAAAATGTTTATTGTGTTTCTGTATATCATATCATAAGGGTTGTTTCATTTTGTATATTGCGTAATTTAAGACATATTTTTTGAGTAATTTCTTAATATTAATGAATAGTTTATTAGATTGTCTTGAGTTATCACTAAAAATTTTATATGTGAAATTGTATTTATCATTAATATAAAAATAGTTTAATTGAAGTTTGTTATTGAAACGCGGAACCTGTGTATTCGAAGTTCATAAAAAATCTTTGAAAAAACGTTTTTTTTAATTACTGGATTATCCGTCCAGGACTGGGTCATGTTGACCATTTCCCTACGAGAAGCCCAATGCGGGCTGACCGACGAACGCAGTTACTCATTCAGCCCTACCCAGGGGTAACTGTAGCTTAAAGTTATGCTACGGACACGACTACCCTCACAACGCTCTACAGTCAAGCAAAACTGGGACCTACGATTTAAAATGGTTCCATACCACTACAAACATCCATGGCACCGCTGGGACTCAGACCCGAAACCTAAGTCACCGAGCGCCAAAGCCCTAATCATTCGGCCAACAAGCCTCTCTTTGAAAAAAATATTAAAAAAGCATTCATTTAACAATTTTTATTATTATGTTATTCAATTTTATACATTATTTTTATTTAGTGTTTTTCAATATTTACCATAGTAAATACAATTTTTTTAATTCAATCAACAAAAAATTAAACCCTGTTTCATATAAATTTGTTTCTTCTATTTAGCCCTCCTCTATTGAACTTTTTTTTGTTTATTTCAATAGCATTTAATTATTCTCGGATGTTTGTTTTCAAAATACAACAGATTACTAAATGCTTGGGTAGTCAGTTCGTAATATGAATATACTACAATGAAATAATTTATTTACCTTAAAGTTAAGTCACTAAATTGTTTTTAAATATCTTAAGATACTTTAATTTTTCTTTCCAAATGTTACATTCTTAAAGAACAAAAAAAGATATATTAATATCTCTGATGCCTTAGCAGTCTGAAATCTTAGTAGTACAGTAAATAGTTGCAATAGCTAAGAGATTTCTTAAAATATTTAATCTACTCTATAAATAACCACAAAATCCAAATAAATCTTTGTATTTAAGAGATATTTAAAAATTTCATATAGTCAGGTAAGTTATACACTGAGATGTGATTTGAATACTAAATATAAATCCTTTGGCAAGAATTTAATCTACTCTATAAATAACCGAAAAATCCAAATAAATCTTTGTATTTCTGAGACACTTAAAAATTTCAAATAGTCAGGTACGTTATACACTGCGGTGGGATTTGAATAATAAATATAAATCATTTGGCAATAATTTAATCTACTCTATATACAACCACAAAATTCAAATAAATCTTTGTATTTAAGAGATATTTAAAAATTTCAAATAGTTAGTTAAGTTATACACTGAGGTGTGATTTTAATAATAGACATAAAATTTTTAGCAAGAATTTAATTTACTCTATAAATAACCACAGAATCTAAATAAATCTTTATATTTCAAAGATACACAAAAATTTCAAATAGTCAGGTAGGTTATACACTGAGATGTGATTTGAATAATAAATACAAATCATACAGCAAGACTTAATCTACTCTATAAATAACCACAAAAAGCCAAATAAATCTTTATATTTCAGAGTTACTTAAAAATTCCAAATATTCGGGTACGTTATACATAGGGGAGGACACATTTGAATACCGAGCATAAATCCTTTTGCAAGGATTTTCGTTATGCAAAGCTTCTGGCAGCATTGATCTAAAACGACCCACAACAAAGGTTTGGTCTCTTGGAGGGGAACAAAGGAATAGAGCGGAGAAGCTACTCTCAGAGATATCGATTGCTGATCTTTTTTTATCCGGTTTTTTTCCCCAGCATTTTTCAAAGATCCTTTCTGAACCATCAGTGCCGGAGTTTTTCCGGAAGTAAATCCGATTTTCTATGTTCGGGTAATGTCATTTAGAATTCGTGATGGTAGCTGGAATCGTTAGGTAAAGGTCACATTGCGCGGTTTCTATAGAAATACGAGACTTCAACTGAAATGTTGTCTTATTTTTTTTTTTTAATTTAGCTTCTTTCTTATTTCACTTGTCGTTAGAGGTTATAGTTAAATGTTAACTTGTTAGATAGAAAGTAATTTATAATATTTCCTTTGTAGTTTAGAATCAAGTTAATGTTCATATTAAGTAAAACTTCGTTTTTGGTAGGTAATCATTCATTGTGGTGTCTTTATTCAGTTCAGTTTCTTAACCTTTGAGAGTCCATTTTTCTTGTTTTCTTGTTTAATTCCTTTTTTTCTCAAAAGCCTTCTCTCTATACAGGTTGAAACTATTGGATTTAATAGAGTAATGTATATATCGCCTTATATGATGCAAAAGTTAAAGAGGATCAGATTGCATCACTTGTGATCCATTCTTGACCAACCTATCAGCCTGTTCATTTTTATATATTTCGCAATGCCTTAGAATACACT
>BPLQ01011723.1:156601-239347 GCA_021605075.1 Caerostris darwini | reverse complement strand
AGTTACGTATTGCTAAGGCATTTATCAAGGAAAATCGCAGTATGTTTCTTAGAACGCATGTTGGCTTTTTAATAAATATTGTATAGATAGGATGTGAGCTACCGGACATATACATATTCGCTTCCCAGCTTATGCAGGATAATAATGGTCTAGATCATTCTTGCAGTAATATGCTTTACCATCCGTCATCTGAATATTGCTTAGCTGTTTGATTGAACAAATCCCCGCAAGTTGTTTTTGCCTAGACAATGAAAATAACCCCCAATGGTTCTCGAGAAGAACGTGTTGCTCAGGACGGAAACAATGAGATGCTGAATTCATTTGATTCTTTATTCTTACCTCACATCTTTCGCAACCGAATTACTGTAAAATCTTAACCTAAAAGACACTAATCAAGCCAGATAAACAAAACCATGTGGCTGATTTGACTCTAAAATAAAAAAAACTCCACATAAATCAAATTCGCTCCAATTTCCAGGAGGATTTCCATCGAATGGAATCTCACTTTTTGTGTTATTGTTAAAATGGTGGAGAAAAGTCTCTCCTTCCTACCTGTGTGAGAATCTCACATGCTTGAATGATAAAAAATACGAGGTTAAAAGAAAATAATGATGTAACCCTCAGGTCATCGCAAGGGACAGCAGTAAAAGAGGATACATTAGCTTGGGTGTCCTCTTAATCTTGGATGGTAATAGATTTTACTTGAAACATAGCAAATCACCATCCTTAGAAAAACTAAATCAAAGAACTTTACAATATCACTTACAAATATCTTTCACCTTGCATCAACTATAGGGGGAAAAGGACGTGTTGTTTTATGTAATGATGCTCAGAATTCCAAAGATAAATCTTGGTAAAATTATCAACCCAACTCGAAGTATGCTTCCAATTTCTTTAAGTCCATCATCTTTCCTTCCAACTTTCTTTTCAACCTGAAATAAATCACTTTTTTTCTCTAACCTCAGTCAACCGGATCAAATTCCATTCCGCAGTCTAACAAAAACTATCCTGATTATCCAAAACTATCCTATCCCTTTTGATCTCTATTCACTATAACTTCTTAAACTTTCAAATGTTGAAAATATGTGAAGCAATAGAAAATCCTGTCAGAGTTAAATCTATGTCTAAGCTGTGTATGTATTTAATATTGTAGAGTTATTCCATTTTTGAAGCAGCTTGAATCTTTTGGGAAGTGGTAAGCAAATAATAAAATATCTGAAGCTTGTGCCAAAGGTGATACACATCTGTAAGATTCCTTGAAGTTTAAAAAGTTTGTAGCATTAGCCTTCAGCCTTAAAGAAAACAGATCATGAGTCTAGTTTACATTGAAATCTCTAAATGAAGTCAAATAAAGCAATGGGGCAGATTAGAGTTAAAATAACGGGGAAAGTTTCTTGGAAAAGGAAGTCTTGGGGCAGTGAGTTTGTATTGGAAATCAAGCATCTCGAACGATAAAAGGAAAACTCAGATTACTTTGACCTGAATCTTTTCTTCTGTTTCAATTATTTGGTACTGAAATGAGTTTCTCCGTCATGAAATAATTCCAAGGAAAATGTCTGAATATTTTTTCCTCGAAATCTATTAGTACAGTTTTTATCTGTATTTATTTTATGAAATTTATCCGTTACTTTTATGGTTTTTATAAAATCATCAATTTTGAATCAAATGTTCTTTTCTGGAGACTCTTTTCTTAAATTAGTGGATGAGTAACTAACTGAACTAACTTAAAGCTTCTAAAATAAATCCCAAAGTAATTGTGCCTGTAATTATTGAAATGTTAAGAACCAATGCCATGGAGAAGGAGAGTATGTGGCTTATTTGGGATCAAGGAGATTTTACTCAAATAGTTGGTGGAAATCCTTTGATGGGGGCAAGTATTTCAGTGAAGACATTCAGGCGGCTTTGAATCAGTTTGAATAAAAAGCCCCAGCTTGTTGTCTTCTCAAGAATGGAGAGCGGTAGCCAAAAGATTTTAGGATCCATTGTCGGTCTTTGAATGGTATTGTAATTGATGATTTGAAATAACCAAAAATCCTCAAGCATAATTTATAAACCTGTTGGTAACCAGTGCCGTAAAGGGTGTGTATTCAGCCAGAACTCCTCATCAAAATTAGGAACAGTATTCTTGAATCTAATTTAAAGTAACTAAGGCCTAATGAAAGGATATATGTAACGTAATGATTTTAATTTAACACGTGGAACTCAGTACAATTTGTCATCTTATCCAAGGAGACTCTCATCACTGAACATATTCGAACTTATGCTTCAAAGCTTTTATTGCAAGTGAAATGCTAAAGATCAAAAACACTTGATCTTAATAGTTTTCATATTCACCATCGTAACCTGACTTGAAACCAATTTAATGAGACCAGAAGCTTACTTCAAAGCAGGAGTCTGCAATGGTTGAAATTCAAAATTTATTTCATTGATTTTGGTTATTTGGTTTTCTCAAGCTTTTTACTAAATTAATATTAGTTAACACACAAAATTTTTTATCTATATTTATTCGTATAATATAAAAATTAATATTTTTCTTATATATTTTGCAGCACATATTTTATTTTTACTTCTTATTTTTATCGATACTTTTTTATTTTAAGATCCTCATGAACCTGATAAAATATCAGTAGATGGTGTTATGAAATTTCTCGATGACCTGAATTTGGCTCCTGACAGCAGGCTTGTGTTATTAACTGCATGGAAATTCAAAGCTGCTACTCAGTGTGAATTTTCTAGAGAAGAATTTATAATGGGAATGACAGAATTGGGGTAATGATAGTTTTCATTTTAAAATTTGTTACTTAATTTTTTTTCTGTATTTATTTTATGTAAGGACATTTTTCTCTTATTAGAATTACTGAAAATGTTTTAATTAAATTTCATTCATTATAACTATCAGTTGAAAGTAAAATGATTATAAAATAGATATAATTAAAATATGTGTTTTCTACCTAAGTTTTCATTTTAATAGCATTTAAATTACTTATATTGAATATTTCATATGCTTGTTATTGTGCTGTGAAATTTAAACTTAGTTTTTTTTTTTTTTTTTAATTATCATAATATATGAGTCCCTAGGTAACATACCATTCACAGAAACAGAATAACATTTTGGTTTAAGGTATTTTGAGATTTATGTTTAAGAATAATATGGAAAACAAATTTAAACTCTAGCAGTTGCAGTTACAGTAAGAAAATTTCAAATGACAACACTTATTTTTTTATTACTCTATTATGATCTCCATAGTGAAAAATCATAAATAGCGTTGGAACTGTAATCGCCGGAACAATAATCACCTAGACAGACTAAGAAAATTGAAAACAACCAATAATTACAAGAAACAACAGAAAGAAAACATTTTAATGTGTTTCACAAATTTTCCACTTGACCTCCGTCACACAGCACGTCCATTTTCCTGCGGCAGATGATGGCTAGCACTGAAGCACTTGCCATGGCAAAAGGTATCTGTTGAACCTGACGTCGGCTGATATCTTTCAAATCAGATGCAGTTTGCAGATTAAATGCGTACACTTTAGATTTCAGGTATCCTTAGAGCGAAATGCTCTATCTGACGTCGTGTGGAGGCAACATAATGTTCCCCCACATGTAGCGTCTTCAGAGAAGTGTTTCTTAATCCACAAGTTTGACGATGAAATTAACACCCATCATTTCACGTTTCTCTAGTCGCCCAATCTCACTTCAATGGATTTCTGGCTGTGGGAATAAATCCAAAATGCATGCGTTTAATTCACAAACTGCATTTGATTTGAAAGATGACAAAAGGCATCAGGTTCAACAGATACATCTTGCTATGTTTGCTTCAGTCTTATTCGCTATCTGATGCGTGCAAAGTGTTATCGTGTATGAAGGAGGTCATGTGGAAAAGCTTGTGAAACATAATAAAATGCTTTCCTTTCTGTTGCTTTTCTGTCATTATTGGTTGTTTTCACTTTTCATTTTAGTCTGCCTAGCGTCAACGATTTTCGTGCTTCAAGTACTGTACCAATGCTATTTATGGTTTTTTACTTTGGAGATCACATTCCAATAACAAAAAAAAGTAGATGTTGCTATTTGAAATTTTCGAAATATTGTATCTGTAACAATAACAGGTGGGCTGAAAAGGCTGACACGTAGATGACGCTACTAGTATTAAATCCATTTGATTTTTAGTTAGCCCGAACCTTCAAATGACGCGTGTATAAAGTATATTAGTATGTGAGTTATAGCATTTTTAGTGAAGCAACTTTTTTTAGTTTGAAAAAATGGATAAAAAGGAATTTCGTGTGTTAATAAAGCATTGCTTTTTGGCGAAAAAAAATACTATTGAAGCCAAGGCTTGGCTTGATAAACATTATTCGAACTTTGCACCAGGAAAATCAACCGTAGAGAAGTGGTTTGCTAAATTTAAACGTGGCGAAATGAGCACCGAGGACGATGCCCGCAGTGGACGCCCCAAACGGACTGTTACCGACGAAAACATCAAAAAAGTCCACAAAATAATTTCTGATAACCGTAAAGTGAAGTTGATTGAGATAGCTGAGACCCTAAAGATATCAAAGGAACGTGTTGGACATATTGTGAATGAATATTTGGATATGCGAAAGCTCTGTTCAAAGTGGGTGCCGCGCGATCTCACAATCGACCAAAAATAATAACGAATTGATTATTCTAATCAGTGTTTGGAGCTGTTCAATCGTAATAAACCCGAATTTTTGCGTCGATATGTGACAATGGATGAAACATGGCTCCTTATTTCACACCGGAGTCCAATCGACAGTCAGCCGAGTGGACTGCACGTGATGAACCGACTCCAAAGCGTGGAAAGACGCAAAAGTCGGCTGGCAAGATTATGGCATCAATATTTTGGGATACGCATGGTATAATATTCATTGACTATCTTAAAAAGGGAAAAACCTTAAACAGCGACTATTACGTAGCGTTATTGGAGCGTTTGAAAGACGAAATCGCGGAAAAACGGCCTCATTTGAAGAAGAAAGTGCTGTTTCATCAAGACAAGGCACCGTGTCACAAATCAATGAAAACGATGGCAAAATCGCATGAATTGGGCTTCGAATTGCTTCCGCATCCACCGTATTCTCCAGATCTGGCCCCTAGCGACTTTTACCTGTTCTCAGACCTCAAGAGGATGCTCGCTGGACAGAAATTTCGCGCCCATGAAGAGGTAATCACCGAAACTGAAGCCTATTTTGAGGCTAAAGACAAATCGTACTATAAAAATGGTATCGAAAAATTGTATAACCGCTATAATCGTTGTATCGCCCTCGAAGACAACTATATTGAATAATAAAATCAAATTCTATAAAAAAAAAAGAATTTTTCTGTGCTAGCCTACGAACTTTTCAGCCCATCTGGTAACTGTTAGAGTTTAACTTTGTTTTTAGTATGATTCTTGAGGACATACCTTAAACCAAAATTTTATGCAGTTTCTGCAACAGTATGATAGCTCGTGATTCATATTGAAGTAGTTTTTTTAATTTTTTTATTATGAAAATAATTGACGGTTTCATTATTACATGTATTTGTAGTTGTAATTTTCTATTCAAAAATAAGTTATGCAGTATGAAAATAAATTTATTTACTTCCTTTAATTTAGAAAATTGCAGAGGAAAATTCTGATAAATTATATACCTTTTTTGTGACCTACAAGCTAATTTGTATGAATATTGTTTTCAAAGATATATGATGAACATTATAATTGTTTTCATTTTGATTTCTAGGTGTGATTCAATAGACAAATTAAAACATAAGCTGCCTTCTCTTGAGAATGAATTAAAGGATGCCTTTAAATTTAAAGATTTCTATAATTTTACTTTCAATTATGCAAAAAATCCAGGTCAGAAAGGTTTAGGTAAGATTAATTTTATTACTACTGTTTTTATTTTACACTAAATCTAAGTTATCCTCTATCAATTTAACTTTCTCGGTAAACTTTTTCTGGCATTCAAAATTCTTTTGTTATTTTAAGTCTTTTTTTTTTCTTTACTTGTATTTCATTGTGATAATTTCTCTAAGGTTTTGCTACTTTAACATTTTAGAAATTGATAGTTATCAATATGAAGTCAAATTTTTGGTATGGACAATCAAATTCAATAAATAAAATATGAAGCATCATCCTTTTCAGTGTTCCCAAGTGACTTACATATAAGGTGGGGGATGGGGGATTATAATTAAAAAATGTTTAAATGAATAGTTTAAATTATCTGATTCTAAAGGGAACATATTTTTTAAAAATTCTGACAATTTATAATATTGATGTTTGTTACGAGATAAGAATCTTAATTAAATATCACAGTCATGCTTCATCTGTTATCTTTATTAAAAAGGGGTTGGGGGCATTCTTAGATAGGACAGTTTTAGAAATTAATTTTTGTGGAAACTGCTGAGAAAATCAAACACAGATTGTATACAGCAGTCTATAATCCATGCCAAGAAATTTGAAAATTTTTTAACAAATAATCTCCGGATTACAAGCAGGAAATCACCATACTGTGCAGTTTGATTTAAGTTATTTTATTTCTCTACATAGATTATATCAATAAGGTGGAACAAAACATATATGTGAAATGTTAAAATATTATTTTCAGTATTTATATTCTATAAAAATGAAAATTGATTGTTTTATCAGATGTTTGTTTTTTCTTAAATTTTCAACTTTTATTTCATTTTGTCTATTTTACAAATCAGTAATTAACATTTGTAATGCTTCCTTTTCCTTCTTTCCAAATTGATAGTTGTTAAATTTGGATTGCATAGAAATAAAAAAATGTTATATTAAAATGCTGTTCATTCTTAGAAATTTTCTTACTAGTTTCATAAATTTCTGTCAACCCTCTAATCTTCTAAATTTTGTCTTTGTGATACTTTTTTTTCTCTTTTTTTGAGTAACTATTTATCAGTCACATTGTTGTTGAAATATATGATTAGTTGACTGCTAACTTAAGAAGATTTCATAAAACTTTACTAAGTTGTTCATATGTTATTGTGGTATAAGATAGATATTATTTAGTTTGAACCCAATTTTTTTCATAGAAAAAATTATTATTTATGTACAATAAAAACTGTTAACATAACTTTGTACAGCTCATCTCAAAATAAATATTTGAGTCTGAACTAAAAGAAAAAAAATCTTTTTCACTCAGAATTGGATATGGCAATTGCTTATTGGAACATTGTCCTTCCTGGCAAATTCAAATTTTTGGATTTATGGTGCCAATTTCTGAAAGTAAGTACTGTATGCATAATAAGTCTTAAATTATTATTTTCAAAAAATCATTATAAGTTTTATATTTAATAAAAATACATGGTATAAGTTTATTAATGTCTGGATTGTTAAGCCATATAATTGGTCATATTCTCTGTGTTGAAGATATAATAGAGTTCAAGTTAGACAAATTGATCCAAGCTCAGCAAATTCCTCCTTGATCTTAAAATTTTAGGGTTGCCAAAGTTCAATTTGAACACTGAGACAAAAATGGAAAAAAAAAAATTAAATTATTCAATTTCATCAATACATTGAATGTTATTGATTTTAATAATACTGTACTGCTTTGCATAATATAATTTCTTTTATAATAAATTTTCTAACTGTTATATTTAAATGTTTGATTGTTTTATGACTATAAAAAACAAACCAATGCAGAGACCATAAGAAATTTTCTTAATTTACTTATACATATTCTAGTTTACCTAGTGAAAAAAAAAGATTTTCAATAGTTTCAGCTTTTTAACAATTACATACGTGAGTAAATACTTTCTGGCTTCTTTTTTTCATTTGATAACATATCTTTATTCTTCATTTCTTCTAAAATGTCTTCATATATGATCATAAACAGCAACTTTATGTATGCAGAATTAATAATAAATTATTTTTTATTGAAATATTCATATTAATCAATTTATCTAAACTGTTCAAAATAGGAACTTTAATTATTTCATTTATGTGAATTAATTGGCTGTATTGAAATTTACATTAATTTTCTCTCTATAATCTAGAAATTATGTATTCAAAAACTTAAATATTTTCTGCTGCAGTTATAAGTTGCTGCTTACAATGTAGAGACCACTTTCCCAGGGGGGGATTTCAGTATAAGTTAACGTCAAAAAAATGTTTTCTTCCGAGCGTAAAAAAAGAAGATTTAACAGGGCAAACAAAATGAATAGATATTTGAGAAATTAATTGAGATAATTTTGAGAACTGCTGATGAGAAAAAATAACCATACTAATGCAAAAGAAAGCAAGATGGACTGGCATAACATTCCTATGTGTACGGGTGAATAAAAGTTTTTCAATTATTTTTTTCTTTTTGAATAATTAAGATTGCATTCTTTGATGAAGTTTATTTATTTTATTTACTTGAATAGGTTATTTTTATTGATTATATCCTGTAGATACAATTCCTGTATATAATTTTCTGATTATGCACTAAAAAATTTAGGAATTTCCTGTTGTGGATTGTAGGACCCTGTATTCAATCTGCAGATTTTTTTTTTCATTCAAACGTCCAGCAAAACCTAATTCGCAAAAATTTTGTTTTCTAAAGATAAAAATATAATTACTTAAACTTATGATAGTTACAGATGATGAAAGGGGTTACTTTTAGGTGAAACACAAGATGTTGTTTGCATCATATGCTAATGTGTGTAAGTGTTAAAATTTCTCCATTTTTTTTATACTTAAAATAATTTTCATTTTAAAATTTTTACTTTGTTGGATGTAGTTTTTGTTAATTTTTTTAATTAAAATATATCTGGTAAATACTTCTTTTATTTTTCTTTTCACCATAGTCCTTATAGCCAAACATCTACTTTACAGGTGGTTTTCTTGAATGTTTAATAACTAATTTTTTTTTGTATTATTAAGGCATGAAAAGCTCTTAAAAATTGAAAACTGTTATACTAGTATAAGTTCTCAACAACAGGTACAAGGAAAAAAATTATATTGGTACAAAGCATCTCAAAGAACTAACAGGGATTATTGATGGATTATACCAGTGGATTATACCACTGCAAATTATACCAGAAATTTGTTTTCTCCAATATTTATAGCTGTAGGTTGTATACTGCTGCATATTTTAGGCAATAAATTATGATATTTCTTTTCACTATATATCTTTATAACTGTCAACTTGCATGGTTTGGTTTTACAAAGTGCAAAATTTAATAAACTTTTTAAGTTTGTACCTATCAACAGTACAATGGTATGTTTTCCTGCAAAGTTTGCATTAATTTCCTTCTTTGAAAAATAAAGCCTGCAAAATGCATTTATTTTTATTATGAAGAAATAGTGACAACTTCAGGAATTTCTATCTTGCTTCAATAATCAGTTGCAGCATCAAGCATTGATACATTTGAACATTGCATGAAGAGTAGCTTCCTTTAACAATGAGGGGATAATTTCTACCTTTGAGAAACCAAATCTAATTTTGTTGTCAGAGTCGCCTAAAATTCATCTTGTAAATTCTTTATTAGATATGTGGAATGGAAAATTTGTTAAACTCTGTGTTTATAAAATATGTTTTGCTATGTTACTTATAATAAGAAAGTTAATAATGAGCAGTTGATTAGTGGTAGTACTTTGAAATTTGTCTAATTTTTGCCAGATATTGAAAAACAATGTTTCTTTCAGTTATCAGGAAATATTTTAGTATTTGTTGAAATTATATGAAATGCAAATTCTTAGTAAATAGTGATGTTTAATGTAATGGTTGTAGATCTGGGGAAAATTTCAGAAAAGTCATTTTCAGATATACATTTCTTTCTAGCTAAATTTATTATATTCTGTCGTGATGAAATTGAAGATGAGGCTAGAAACAAGTCTTGGTCTGAATACTCTGAATTACATATTGATGAACTATAGTGTAATGTAGTATAAGAGAAAAGAATGGTCAGAAAGCGTATCATTCTTGGAAAGCTGGCAACACCTGATAGCTTCATCAAGTGTAAAAATACTTTCTGGTTTAATGCTATGTATGCTGACTAATTCTCATAGCAATGCTGAATCTGAGAGAATATTAAGCAATGCTCAAAAAGCCAGAATTAAGTTTAAAAACTACCTCAAATGAAAACCTGAAAAATATTTTAATTGTTAAATATTTTTCATGAGGGAGAAAAAATTGAAGAACTGGATGCCTTGAACAAAAATTTTGAAAAGAGTTTTTTAATAAAGGCTATTTATGAACATTTAAAAATTAATAAATAAAGCAGAAGAAAAATTTAAACTGTATATACATCATAATGAAATAATAACTAAAGTAATAAGTTTCGAGTAATTTATTTATTTTATTTTTATTATTTTGTAACTAAAATTAGATTTATTTGGATTTTCGCCTCATGTGATGCCTATTACATCATGCATTTTACATATGTATTTTTCTTTTATCCGGTTTTGTCATAATCTCCTTAATACTTAGTGTATACACTTACTTACTACTTAATACTTAGTGCTATGTTATTTGTACTTTAAGATGAAGAATTTTAAATTTTGAGATCCTGAATTTTTGTAGAATAGTTAATTGCTTAAAAGTTAAATCTTATATGGAAACACAAAATTAAACATGTTCGCTTTGTACAATGTTACAGAATAAATGTACTAAATACATTTATTGTGATGAATTCAATAAATTAATGGGTTTAATCTAACGTTTTAGAAAAGTATGTCATATCAAATAGAGAATGAGAATTGCACTAAATTCTTCCTTTTAAGACTATCTTCAAAATATGAATATTTAATACAAATGACATAAAGGAACTTACGAAGTGAAATAAGTAACATGATACAGTATAAATTTATTTTCTGAAACCTAAAAATGATTTATGATTAACATATTGTTAAAAATTCCAATTTCATATTCAATATCCAGGTCCAATGTAAGTTTTATAAATTGAAAGCAATAAGCTTGAAAACTCACCAACCACCTTTGTCAATCCTGGATTAAATATAAGTAGTATGTAACCTATGGAATGTGACATTTTAACTGAAACAACTTCATAATTAGTTTTATTACTAATTATGAAGTAATAAAACTAATTGTACATTTATACGTTTATTAACTAATTGTATGTATATATATATTCTTTTATTACCTTATTATTATTATTTTTTTAAATTATCTCTAAATTCTATCTAATATTATATTAATATTTATGAGTACAACAGGGCTCTTTAAACTGTAATAATAATTTCTTCTATTCTGGTTGAAACAGTATTAGGGTAGTGACAAAATATTTTTAAGTATAATCATTCAAATGTAGCTATGATTTTTTAAGCCCCATTATATCTATTAGTTTTACTTTGCTATTATTTATTAGTTTGCTCAGTTGTGTCCATGAGTTTTCCAACTGTTGTTTATATCTCCATAAAGCTATAATTTTTTTAATGTGTTTATTTGCTGTATTTTGAAAGATTGTTGCTGAGATTATATCTTAGATATTGTTTAATTGTATATTTGTGATCTCATTTATTAATACAAAACATTACTTAAGTACAATATATTGAATTGAAAAATGAAGAATGACAAAACTCTAAAAATGAATTAAATTTTAATCATAAAGTACATGAAGTAGTTCCTTTTTAATGTATAGTGTTGTTTTGTTTTTTAGGAGCATCACAAATTATCCATACCCAGAGATACATGGAATCTTCTTTTAGAGTTTTGTAACAACATTTCAGATGATATGAGTAATTATGATGAAGAAGGTAATCTATTGAAAAATGAATAATATTTAAATTTAATTTATTTTTAAAGAAATTCCAGCATTTTCAGTTTTAATAATTGTGTTGAATTTTTCTTTCTTATTAGAATTAGCTGAATTTTATTTATATTACTTCTCTTACTGTGATACAATTTCTGTGTATTCATTATTTGAACAAAAAAATGTACTGCAGTCTGCTTTTTCAAAGCATAACCTAAATTCATAATAAACCTATAACATTGCCCAAAAGTATGAGGCATTCTTCAAAAATGCATTTATTTTGAAACATTTTGGACTAAATAAAATCTGACAATTGTCTGCAGAAAAAAATAGACATAAATACTTTTCTACTGATGATTTTGAAACTAATTTTGATATTTTTGCGATTTGCAAATAAAATCCTATAATCTTTTTTTTTTATTGAATGAACTCTGTTTTGAATAGCAAAGCAATTTAGTTTAATTTATAACTTTTATTATAAAGTTTTGAGAAATTTATGTTTGTTTAGGACTTTTAATATTATATTTTCACTTGAGTAAGATATGTTTTAGGGTATCATTGTCAAATGATTAATATGCTCATGTTGGTATGTGCAATATACCTTGAAATATTTTAGAAAGACAAATTCGTGAATGGAGGAAAAAATAATTGAAACAAATATAAAATGATAATTTCAGAATATAAGTATTTTATAAATTTGAAATATTATTTATTTTTTAAATTAATGAAAAATTACAGAGAATTTCAAGGAAATACTGTGGAATGAATGTAAGAACAATGAGCACAAAAGTTGACCTGAAAGACTGTATTGTTAAAAAGACTGATTCCTTGTTCACAAACATTTTACAGTTCATAATTGGTCAAATTTTATTTTCCTTTAAATCAAATAAGCTTTGTACTTACTCAATTTTTAGAATGATGCTTCAAATATGTTTTAAAGTTTTTAATAACATTTAAAATTTTAATTTAGTTTTAAACCTTTATGAAATTCTAGTTTTCATATAACATTTTAATGTTTTGTACAACGTGTAATGTTTTGTACAATTGAGGAAAATAAGTATATAACCTTGAATGGGTAATTCACACCATAAAACATAGAAAAGAAGTAGAATGATCTAGATCTGCATAATGGTTTATATTATAAGAGAAATCTATTTATAAAGATCGAATAGGTAGTCAGATCTTATTATAAAAGTGTGTATAATCAGATCTTGCCAGATATATCAACTTGCTTGCTTTGTCATTGGGATTTTGAATTTGTTAAATAATTAATGAACCAACGTGCAGAATTTTATTTTCAGCATTATAATTCCATATGCCATTTATCACAAACTCTAATGAAGTGGATTTATGATCAGATTTAAATTTCAGACTTCCAATGTTCGATAACTTCCAAATATTCTCTTATGAACTATCTCCAAAATCTATGAATTGGTTAAATGGGAAAGATTGTTACATTAATATTTAGCATGATCAAAGTAGTTAATGCTGCCAAATATTAAAACTGTACATAATTATGCATATCTTAATGAGAAGCTTTATTTTAAAATTTATTAAAAATATTTGAATTTTTAAAAGTATCTCATACTTTTGACCAAGGTTGATTAGTTTTTCTACAAAGTTTTTTAAATTAGTGATTCTTTTTTTTTTTTTTTTTTTTTTTTTTTTGTCTCAAGCAAATGTATAAATATAAATAGAGACCAATGTCTCTTATTAAGATTTATTTGCATAATTATAATTCTGCATAAATTTTTAATTTGTTACATGCTTGAAACAAAATTGTGGTATTATCTTTTAGCTGGCATTTGAATAGTGAAAGGTAATACATTTTGTGATTTAGGTTTGTTTGAATTATAACCTTGTGTATTTCCTTAAAATTCTTTTGTATTTTCTAAATTTCATCGTTAATAATCTTCAAATACAATTTCAGATGACTTTAGTTGAAATAAAAATGAAAAATGCCCTTATTGAACTATTTTTAATTCGACCTTTTTTATAATTGTTTTTCATAACTTAATTTTCATTCTTTATTTTACATACTCTAAGTTATTATAAAATATATTAAATTACTACGTTATAATTTTATCAATTTTTGAAATAAGTTTCTTTCTAAAATACAGATATTGTAGTGTTGAAGGCAAAGCTATTGATTTTAATATTAATTTGCTTATTAAAGACTAGATATAACAATCAATATATGATTATCATATAATTGAGGAAAAATGAAGAGTACAACAACATTTTGTAAATGTATACCAAATATAAAAATTTTATTATTTAAGTAATCTATGGAAAGATTACCACTGGAGTTTTGGAATGTTTTAATGTATGCATGTGCTATTTGTTGCCTAATGCAATATTTTCCCTTATTTGTGTAATTTGAGCAATCACGTGTATTGATTCAATTTAATTATTTGTATCAAAATTCATATTTGGAAATTGCCTGCCTTAGTATACTGATTCAAAAATTAATTTCACCAAATATTTTAACAAGAAGTTATAGTAATGACAAAATTGTAAAAGAAATTTATGCAAATTATTTGCAGGCCAATAGTAGAACCTTAGTTTCTTTTTTTTACATGAAAATATTTGTACATCAATCAAAAAAATTGAAATCCATTTCGAAACAAGTTCTGCTGTGAAGACATCTATAATAATCAAATATTTAGAAATGCAATGCATTGTTAGCAACAACAACCATAAATAAATAAAAGCTTTATTACATTTTCCAGTGATTAATAATTGTGAGATTAGTAAGAAGTTATCTGAGATTTTTTTCTTAATTGTTCACCCTAATAAAAGTTTATATGTTATTATAATATCTTGATCTTATTTGTTTGACTTATATCCTCCCACATCCCTTTCTCCTCTACTTGGACTTCAATATATAGACTATAATGGTATTTAATACATTATTATCTATAGAAAAGTGTCTAGTAGAATAAAGAATTATATCATATTTGGGAAATCAAATAAACTTATCCAAATGTTATTTGGTGGGAAGTTTTTTAATTACATTATCCTAGCTGAAATAATAAAATTCTTCAAAGATAATAAAAAATGAATTGTTTCAATATGTGCTTGCTTTAAGGCAGATTTTAGTCAATTTTTTTTACGTAGAGTATATTTTTTTCCTTCAATTAGAAATTATTCTCGTGGAAGAGCACTATTAACTGCAGATAAATGGGGAGGGGTAAGTCGTGTTTGAAAAATGAATGGAATACCTCTAAATTCATTTTGATAGAGATGCTTTGAAATTAATCATTATATTAAATATTCACCGTAATTGATATCCGATTTTTTTTTACTCCCTAACCTTTGGTCTTAGTGATATTCATTTAGATTTTAAAAATATTTTCATTTTGTTTTTTGTCTTAAAAGCAGTTTTAAGTCAATTAAATTTTTTTGAAAACAATATGAAATCTTTATTATAATATAATCCTTGTCCTGTAAGTCTTGTAATGCTAACATGTAAAACACATATCATTCCATTGTCTTATCAACAAAATTGTCTATTTTATGAAATTGAAATATTTTGAATGTTTACTTTTCTATCCTAAAATACTTAATCTATATGGAACTGTATAAAAACTGAAATGCATTGCAATTTGATTTGACTCATGCGTTCAATTTTATTGTACCTCAGTTTGATTTTGATTCTTTTTTATTTTTTATAGCATCAAAAGTCATAAGAGTGTCCCAGAAAATTCTTTAACATACTTTTTAAAATGAGTTTATATGTATATTTTTTATATGCAGGTATTTGAAGGCTTTATATGAAGTCTAAATCATGTTTATATTGCCCATATCAGGAGACAAAGGAAAACCATGATATAAACTATAAATTTATCTTGGTTCTATTGAGATAAAATTTCAATAGTGATAATTAAAAATTTTTAAATGGTAAGAGGAGATTTGAAAATAAGACATTATTTTAATTAAATTTACAAATTTAGAACTACTAACTGTTATTTTTCTATACATTATTTTCTATGTATGTCTACATTAAAAGAAACCCAAATCCAATCATTTTAATACTGAAAATAACAATTGAAAAATAAAAACAAATTAAGCAATTAAATTTGAAATCTTTTAATATGCATCATTATATACAGAACTGTGAAGTCAGGGAAATTCGAGAAAATGTCTAAAAAGCAGGAAATATTGCTAATGAGGAGCATTTCAAGCCAGTTTGCGCACGATCGACGATTTTGTAGGCAAGCATGCTTGGCAACTAGGATCGTTACTCATTTTATGGCAACATTACTACCTTTTTTTTTTTTTAATGGCAAACTGTCCAGTTTATAATTAATCCTATTTTTAAATGTGTATTTCACTAGTGTGTGTGTTTGCTTTGTTTGTGCTCTGTTGTACATGCGCTATTATTTGTACTCATGCTATGGCTGAAGCCAGTTTGGAAAAGTAAGGATTTTAAAATGTTTTTTATTTATTTTATTATTACTTATTTATTGTGTATTAAGCTGTAATTCATTCCTTAAGCCTGTTTTCACAATATTTTAGCATCTGCATTGATTGGTATTTGTTTTTATTTAATTACTGAAAATTAAGTTAAATTATTTAATCAAGTAGTCTTTAGCCATCTGCATTGAGTACATACTTTAATTTGTTATTTGTAAATTAAATTACTAGAAAGTGTTTAATTACTGATTCTGCTCTTAAATTGGGCTTCCATTATATTTGTATGCAGAGGAAAAAAAGTAAATTTCAATGGCCTGGTGTTGCCTTTAAAGAACACATTTGCGAGAATTGCTGTTCTCCATTATTTACAAATAAACAAGCCACTTTAACTATAAAATGTCTTTGGCACGACTTCGAAGTACACAATGAGCTGATAAATGATAAACAAATATTGACATGAACAGAAATGGCATTACTTTCCTGTCCGCCTAATATATAACTACTTTAAAGAACATGTTTTATTAAGATACAAACATTGTCCCTAAAAACATTCCCAAGCATGACGTCACAAGAAGGTAGATCTTTTACTGTACCCTTTCCAGAATACGTATCTTTATTTTTGTAAATGCATTTGGGAATAGTATTAAGAGGTTCTGTTTATCTTTTCTTGTGATTATCTAACTTAACTACTTTAAATAATTGGATTTCTTTAAATATAAAACATTTGCAAGATAATCAACAAAAGTGATTGATTTGTTAAATTCTATTTTCATAGTATACTAATCTTTTAACAGTAACAATGCTGCTAATAGTAGAGGAAATATTTATTTTATTGGTATGTTACTATAATACAGGTAGAGAAAGCAATTTTAGAAATCTGTTTTTAAAAAAGAATTCGTATTTGAAAGATTTTCAAAATGTAAAGAAATGAATATATCTCTTTTATTTCTATGCATTAAAAAAATTGCTTTAGGATAATGGCAAAGGTGCTTATCAGTAATTTTATTTTTTAAATCAATTTTATTACTAAAGATTTGAAGATCTGATATTAGAAATCTATTATTTCAGTCAACAGTTTAAATTTTTTGTAATAAAAATAACTATAGATTACAGTCTTTTCCTTTTTAAAAAATATTAATTATTTTTTAAATGTATTTTTAGGTGCTTGGCCTGTATTAATAGATGATTTTGTTGAATGGGCTAGACCAATTGTAAGAGCTGGTCGCAGTACACAAGTATGATATTTATTAGGTACAATATGGTTCTGAATCCTTTGAAATTATGTGCTGAGCTATTGTCATATATATATGAGAAAAGTTTGTGTTACTGTGGAACATGTACATAATGGTAGATTTTTGTAAATAATACATCATGTACATTCATAATGGATGGATGATTTTTCAATTTTGGAATTTTTGTGTTTTTTAAGAAGAGTTTTTTTAATTACACAGATTATGAAATTGAGTAAATTTTTAGTATTGTTAATTTTTATATTTAAAATTGTTTTTCTATGGTAGATTGCAAAATACCAGCAAATACGAAGAGAATGAAGTTATTTCTATTCCTTCCCTAATGTTTATTAATGTTTTTGAATGTAGTGTTTGTATAATTGTATTTGATTTTTTTTTTTTTTTTTTTTTTTTTTTTTGTTTTATAATTAAAATATTATCGAGATAAACAATTTTGAAAAATTTGTTAACTTGGTAAATTTCATCTCATAAATTAAAAAGACAAAACATATTGCTAGTATAAAAGCTTAATATTTTTTTAGAGTGGAAAAGTATATGTTTCATGTAAAATTTTTAAAATGTTTAAGATACTGTAAAAGAATATTCTATTTTTGTTTTATTTCACATTAGTAGATGTTATAGTTAGTCCTCAGCCTATTACATGGTTCACTTAAAACTCTGAAAAATTTATGAATTTGCATAAATTTTTATAACTTATCAATTATTGCATAAATAATTAGATACAAATTTAGGAAGAAAATTTACATGAACAAGTGTCAATAATTTTGCACTTCCTTCATTCTTAAATTCTTTTAAATATGGATTAACATCAATGTAAACAAAAACTTATTGATGTTATCTTTAATTAAATAGATATGTGATCGCTAATTTAAATTATGATTACTTCCTGAGATAGAGATAGGTTTTTTTAAATCATAAATTTTGATTAATTTTGGTGTATTGAGATTTTTTTTTTTTTTGGTCTTTTTATATATATATATATATATATATATATATATTTCTTTGTGTGTGTGTAGTTTTAAAAAAAATTTTTGTGACACAGTCAGTGTGCTGATTAATTCCAAATTGCTGAAACTTATTGATTTGAAAGTACATCACCTAATGTTTTTACTGAATTTTTTAAGAAATTGACTTCATTCAGTATATTTCAACAGAAAATTAGAGAATTTTTATTAATAATATTTGCTCATTGTAAGTATGAATCATTGCAATTTGAAAATTACTTATATATGGCTTGATTTTTTAATATTTCACCTACATGTTTAATTTGAAATTTAAATTGATCCTAAATGCATTTTAGATACATCTTATTAAGTTTTTAGCTTTAGTAAATAATTCAATTTGAGATCAGTTTATTAAATTGTTTATTGGATAATCTAACAGTAAGAATTTAGATCATTAGCCAATTATTTAGCATTTATGCTTCTTCCTTTTAAACTTGCTTTATTTGTAAATGGAACAAGCTTCCCCCTCCTCCCCCAATTCATTTGTTTAATTTCTGGAATGTCTATTTCAATCAATATTTCTATATAATTAAAGATAGAACTTTGTGTGCTGCCTGGTTTTTTTTTTTTAAATTTAAAACATGTAATTCATTTTTAGTAAAACTTTAAAATTCATTTTGTTTCCTGCTAAATTTAATATTTTCTAATTGATGCATATCTGAACACCACAAAAAAATTCTTATTTATTTTTTTACCCAAATGAAAATCTTAATTTATTAAGGTAAAATTGCTTTTTAAAATTTTTATTGTATGAATTGTCTGCTTTCATCTGTTTGTTATTTATTATCACAAAAATATTGTAAGGAAATGAGAGCAATTTCATTAGAATTTATGTTTTATTTACTTAAAAACTAAAATATTGGGCCTTTTTCTTATGACTTATTATGGGATTTTGTTGTTTCCCAAAAATTATATATATATATATATATTTCTAATTAGAAACAACACTTTTTTTATAACAAAAATCAATAGAATAAAAATTTTGTAAAAACTAAAGTTTCTCGAACTCCAGATCGTCTACTTTTATTTATTGAAAATAAATAATTTGCAAATATTGTTTTTTAATATATTTTTTATTCTTTTCAAATGTTGAATTCTTTTATAAGTGTAATGTTTTTTCTTCTTGAATTCTTTATATTTATATTCACATTTTTTATTATTTAATAATAATGGAATAATTTAAGTTTGTATGTATGTCATTCTTGTTGTCAAACTTTTAAATATAGTTGTGATCAACTAGAAATGGTTAAAAAAATTCTACTTTTTAAATAAAAAATAATTGCATTTGCAAGTTGTGATAAAATTTTACATGAATATTTAATGTTACAATAAAATTTATTTATAATCTTAGTTATTTAGAAATAACACCAATTTTTTATATCATTTATAAATATAAAGTGTATTTGCAATGAAAATCATATGATTCAATTGCCAGTTTCATATAACATATTTGTATTGCATAAAGAAGATATTATCCATCTGGAAAAGGAAAAATATTTTCTTTTACTTTTTTTGCCTATTATTTATTTGTTTTCTTTTATTTCAATGATTTTTTTAACTTTTTATTTTTATTTTGTTGCCATATTAATACTACTATTGTTAGGCATTTTAAAATGTCACAAAACAAAAGTAGTGGTTATTACATTAAGCATTCTATTGCCTTGAATGATGAAACTTTTTAATATTGTTGAGCTAAAATTATATATATTAGGTTGGGGAAAAAGAAATCCATTATTTTTATATGAACTTCAGGACTTTATTTAACATGCTTCGGATTGTCCGATTTGGGTCAAATATGCACCGTTTTGTTGTATGATTTGTTGCCATTTTAAAGGTAACTTCATAATGCCTCTCTCATAGAAGTCCTGGTCTCTATTTGCAAAAAACTCTAGTAGTCGATTTTCACAATCCTCCCTAGATGCCAATTTTTTGTCATTAAACAAATTTTGCAATGCAAGAAAAAGATGATAATCGCTTGGTGCCAAGTCCGGACTGTATGGCGGATGCATTAAAACTTCCCAACCAAGCTCCCGAAGTTTCTGGCGAGTCACTGTAGATGTGTGTGGCCTAGCGTTGTCCTGGTGGAACACGACACCCTCTCCTGTTGGCCAATTCTGGCCGTTTCTGGTCAATCGCTATCTTCAAACGGTCCAGTTGTTGACAGTAGAGATCAGAATTTAGCGTTTGGCCATATGGAAGCAACTCATAATAAATAATCCCCTTCAGTCCCACCAAATGCATAACAGAACCTTCCTGGCCGTTAGTCCTGGTTTGGCCACCGTTTGAGGTGCTTCACCGCTCTTTGACCACGATCGTTTTCGCACAGGGTTATCGTATGTGATCAATTTCTCATCTCCAGTCACCATCCGTTTAAGAAATGGGTCTATCTCATTCCGTTTGGCCAAGGCTTCGCAGATGGAAATTCGATCCATCATGTTTTTTTCTGTTAATTGGTGTGGCACCCAAACATCGAACTTCTTTTTGAATCCAGCTTTGTGTAAATGGTTTAAAACTGTTTTATGGTCGATTTTTAGCTCCTGGGCGATGTTACGACTGCTAACATGCCGGTCAACTTCGATCATTTCTCCGATTTTATCGACATTTTCGACGACCGGCCTACCTGTGTGAGGTGCATCTTTAACATCAAAAATTCCTGAACGGAATCTACGAAACCAAAATTGCACATAATTGGTTGTTACAGTATCGGAACCATAAACACCATTCACAATTTTAGCCGCCTGGCTTGCATTTTCGCCTTTGTCAAAGAAAAACTGTAAAATGTACCGAATTTTCTCTTTGTTCACTTCCATTTTTAACACCCTGTAACTCCCAACTGAATGGACCAAACAAAAAACAGAAAAAGAATTATTTTAGTACGAAGTGCCACCTTTCTAACGAGCATAAATCTGAAATTGTTTAATTGATACTTTACGTGATATCGATCACTACAGCCATCTATCGAAAAAATAATGGATTTCTTTTTCCCCAACCTAATATATTATATATAATTTTTTTTTCTGAATAAAATTATCAAAGCAAATATTTATAAATTTTTGGAATCAGGTTTGTAATATCTGCTAGTTAATAATGAGATTAATTTAAGATTTAAAAATTTTCACACTATATATTAATATTTTAAATTTTACCTTATGTGAAAAATCCAAATTTTTTTTATGTGTGTGCTCTTTTGATTTACTGTCCTTTTGGTTTTTTTTTTTTTTGTATGATAAATCAAAATTGAAAAATCCAACTATTGTATTGAAATAAGATTACATTGTTTGTTGTATATTATATGAATATTTAATTGACTTTTTAGACCAAAATGTCTTAATTGAGCATTAAACTATCAATATTTGTAAATTCTACATGTTATTTAAAGTTAAAATTATTGTGCTTCATTTTATAATGAATCAATTTTGTTTACAAAATAAACTTGATTAAGGATTTATTCTATTAAAGGTTTAAATTATTTTATCCCTTAATCATGATTCATGAACCTGTCTAAATCTTTAACCTGAAATAATTTAGTTTTCTATTAATAATCATAAGGCAAGACAAGGAATGTGTTTAATATATATTTTGAGATACATCCTCTCTTGATTTTCAGTATACTTTACTATAACTTCCATCATACTAACTTTTACTTGTTACTTTTAATAATTATAATTATTATTTTTTGTTTTTAAATTTCAGATATTATTATTATTATTATTTTGAATACCTTTTATGAGAATTTTTTTAATTAGTTATTTTATAAATATTAGATTTACACTAATTATGATGAAGTTGATTATGAATTAAGAATATTATATGTTTCTTCTGTCTTGTCAAGGGTTTTTGTGCTCTGGAGTTCTCCCAGAATTTGAAGGATTTGTGTGGCTTTCCCAAAAATTTGGAAGTTTATTTATCCATGAATTTTTACTTTTATTTTATTTATTACATTTATATTATTCTGTGTTTTGTTTGTTATTCAATTTCCAGAAGATATTAGTGATGTAAACAATGCAAAAAACATATATGTAGGTATTATTTTTGTAATAAATTATTATCATGCTGCTAGGTCAACAAAATTTTCATGGTATTTGCATTTGATCTGTCAAATTTTTAGGAGATTTCATCAAAGCCTTCATAATAATTACATCCTAATTTTGTTGTTTGAAAAAAAAAGTGCCTTTATCTCTAGTTGTTTAACAATTGCTTCTTTTGAATTCTCTTTTTATACATTTTAACATATGAGGTTTTGTAAAAGCCAAATTTGGCATATTTTCTGTTAAATATATTTCCAGTTATGTATGTTAAAAATGTTTGTTGATATGCAGTAAAAATCTTTTTATTCAAAATATATATAAGAGGTATGTTGATATCTGCACAGATTTTGATAAACTGGTATGTGAGCAATTTTAAATATAAGTACATGCTTTAGCAATAATAAAGATAGTGATGAAGTGATTATTAAAATGAGTCTAATATAAAATTAATGCAGGTTTTAAATAAATAACTAAGATATAGAGCATAATAAGAGTTGTTTAGTTTAAACATAAATCTGCTTAAAATTAATATTAAATTTTTTTGGATGGGAAGTAAATTTTTTCTGATATTTTAGGCATTAGGATAACTGGATGACTATAATATATTTTTTGATCTTAATATAGCTGATTTTAAAGTGTGAGGATTGAAATCAAATCATTGTAAAAAGGTGAAATTCCTTATGAAAAAGAAAATGTACAAATGCTAATTTGCATAAAAATGAATAAATAAAGTAAAACTAGGAAAAATGTAACTGCTTAATTCACAATTTCTCTTATCTAGAAAATAATTAACGTTAAATTATTTTATTCTTATGTATGCACTGTTTAAATTTATGTAATTAAAAAAATTAATTATATTATGAGAAAGTCTATTATGATATTTAATTTATCTGCATCCCTCAAATAATTTTTTCTTATGAAGAAATTGAATTTAAAAAAAAGAAGTTACTTAAGTATTAAGTACATAAGTATTAGATTTTAGATAAGAAAAAATTAATACATGTATATTTTTTCAAAGTAATGAAATAAAGAGAGAGAAAGCAAATTGTATTTTTTAACTTTAAAAAGTTATATAAATTGCTGGGCACTGGTATCTTCTAAAAGATATGCACATTACATTACTTATTAGAAGAAAAATAAAATGTAAATAATGGAAATGAAAAAACTGGCATCATATTTACATGAAAAAAAAATGCTGATATAATAATTTTAATTTACACTGATCAATGAAATTATATATCATAAAATATTGGTATGGCTACATTATACTTTATAGTGGATGATAACTTTTTTTTTAACTCTTGGAAAATACACACTTCAACCTTATCTGATAATTTATATATTTTTTCTACAAAATATTTATTTTTTTAGTAAATTTCATTTTTATATATGGATGTACTATTAATTTAGATTAAACTATGCTTTTAAATGCAAGAGGTTGTTCTTAGAAGGAGCGGATGTATCTTCTAGTTGAATGGTGTGCACCCCTGTAGCTTCTTTAGGTTTGGAAAAAAAAAATGTTATGGACTACTCATAAAATATATTAATTTATCGACAGTTGTCAACAAAAAATATTATTAAATAATATTAAATGTATTATTTAACACACTAAGCAATCCAAGTTAAAACTAAAATAGAAAGGTTGGTTCGTTGAGGAAAAAGAAATCCATTATTTTTACGTGAACTTCAAGATTTTATTTAACATATTTCGTCAACTAATTTTAGTTTTCGTAAATAATTGTCAAATATGCACTGTTTTATTCTATAATTCTTTGGTCTTCATTGGCGAAAAACTCTAGTAATCGATATTCACAATCTTCTCTTGATGCCAATTTCTTATCACTAAAGAAGTTTTGCAATGCAAGAAAAACATGCTAATCGCTTGGTGCCAGATCCGGACTATAGAGTGGATGCATCGAAACTTCCCAACCAAGCTCCTGGAGTTTCTGGCGTGTCACTCTAGACGTTTGTGGCCTGGCGTGGTCCTGATGGAACACAACACCTCTCCTGTTGGCCGATTCTGGTCAATAGCTAGCTTCAAACGGTCCAGTTGTTGACAGTAGAGATCCGAATTTAGTGTTTGGCTATATGGAAGCAACACATAATAAATTATTCCTTTCCAGTCCCACCAAATGCACAGCAAAACCTTCATGGCTGTTAGTCCTGGTTTGACTACCGTTTAAGCTGCTTTTTCGCAAAATGTTGTCGTATGTGACCCATTTCTCATCCCCAGTTACCATCCATTTAAGAAATGGGTCGATTTCATTCCGTTTCGCCAAGGCTTTGCAGATGAAAATTCGATCCATCATGTTTTTTTGCATTAATTGGTGTAGCACCCAAACATCAAGCTTCTTTTTGAATTGATGTTTGTGCAAATGATTTACAATTGTTTTATGGTCGATCTTTAGCTTCTAGGCGATGCTGCGATTGCTAATATGCCAGTCAACTTCGACTATTTCTGTGATTTTATCGACAATTTCGACGACGGGTCTACCTATGCCAGGGGCATCCTTAACATCAAAAATACCAGAACGGAATCGACGAAACCAAAATTGTACTAATTGGCTGTTACAGTATCAGGACCATAACACCATTCACAATTTTAGCCGCCTGACTTGCATTTTCGCCTTTATCAAAGAAAAACTAAAATGTACCGAATTTTCTCTTTGCTGACTTCCATTTTTAACACCCTGTAACTCACAACTGAATGGACCAAACAAAAAAAAAAACATTTTTTTTAGTGCGAAATATCACCTTTCCAATGAACATAAATCTAAAATTGTTTGATGAGTACTGTACGAGATATCGATCACTACAGCCAACGACCGAAAAAATAATGGATTTCTTTTTCTCCGACCTGATATCAATATTTAAATAGTATTAACTTTATTAATTTCAACATTTTAATGCATTTTTAGAGTTTAAAAAAATAGATAAGTACATAAAAATACCGAAGAAATTTACGATTTCATGATCTGGTATATTTATAAAAGTGCTGACTTATAATAATTTTAGATGAATTCTTCGAAACCCTCAGATGTCACTCCTGCCTTATATGTTGCATATTGATTTAGTACTTATATCTTAATTTTGTTGTCTGAAAAAAAAATAGATGTACCTGTATGTAGCTAGATAGCTGGTAGATCAATCAATATGTTTTTTAAGTGTAAATTTATTTCTAATCATATATTATAAACAGTTTTTAATTTTATATTGCTACTTTTTCAATTATAGAATAAGAGCCTAATTTTCTGGATTTTACTTTTTATCCATACACTCAAATTATATTTTCATTTTGCTTCAAGTTAATTTTTTAAAAACAAGTTTGATGTAAATTATCTAGGAAATATTATAAGTATTTATAGCGAACTTTTATTATAGTTAATATGAATTATGTTTCTTTCATTTTATTGTTTATAATGTTGCCCCTTTTCAAAGGTATATTAATACTTTTCTAAATTTTATTACTGTCTTTATTATGAAGCTAGCAGCAGTGCTGTATGTAAATACAACGAAATGCGAAAAAAAAAATAAAATATACATATTTGAAAATATTTGCTTGGGTAATATCTTATTCTTTGTTATTTCATTTATTTTAGTATGTGCAATCTTAGCTATTAATTTACATAACTTCATATTGCTAAATTTTCTTTTGGTTGCATTAAACAGTTGTGCAATTCTACAGAAGGGCATGAAAAATAAGTGATAATTCCTAGAGTTTATTTTTATCTTCTTATTTAGGTTTATCTCTTAGTTGATATTATACAGATTTTCAGAATATCTTAAATGTTCTGCATGGTTTCAAATGCAGTAGTTGACAAAATCATATATTTTTGTAATTGCAAGATCATTGCTAGAGAATCGTAATTGTATTAACAATTTTTGATTTATCTACTAAATATTTTTATTATAATTGAAATATGAAATTCTTTTAACAAGCTTAATTTTCTTCCCTTTTTGTCAATAAATATTTAGAAGCATAAATTTTTGTTTATATGTCAATAAATGGCATTTTTTTAAACTACATTAATTTTTTTTGATATCTGTTTGTTTATTTAAAGTGTTAATACTATTTTTGTGAATGGTACTATACCTCTTTATTTATTATAAAAATAGATATATCTGTATAATTTTGTCTTCCTTTACAAATTATTGGAATTCAATGTCATCTTAAACTGTAGTTTCAGCTTAAGAAAAATATATTGCTCAAACCAAACATAAAAAAAGATACCTATGATTAAATCATGTGTGCATATTTTATGCATAAGGTTTTTGTTATTGTGTTGAAATAATAAGTTTTGATTATCTTCATGAATTACAATTCTTAAATCACTAAAGATACCTAAAACTACAAATAAAAATAGGATAAAATTATTTAATAAGTGCATTATTACATAGGTCTTATAAATTTTAAACTTATCGTTTATAATTTTTTAGTTTAAAATGATTTATTTGCTTTTAACTTTTCAAACTGCCAACTAGTTTTCGCGTTTAATTCACTTATTATTATTTTTTTTTTTCATGAAAATCTTCCCCATATATAGGTTAGAAACTTTTTAATACAAAGTATTGTAATTTCCTGCCTAGAATCTGCAGATTGTCCAATTATTTATTATATCCAAATTGTGGGATACGGATTTTAGGCTTGATGCATAAAATCTGTGTATATATATTTTTTTCAGAAGTTTCATAAAAATTAATTCTATAAAAGTGCCACTTAAAAATGTTTTTTTAGTCAACAAAAATTGTCAAAAACTATTTGTGAGAAAACAATCAACTTTCTTCTACACGTAAAGAAACGTTAGACGAAGAAAGTAACAAAATGCATCGTACGTATATCGATGTGTGGATAAAATTATAGAGAAGAATTTAAAATGTTTTATTTGGGCCATATTAATATCGACCAAGATTTTCATCTATTTTGCAAATCGGAAAGATTATAAATCGTCGGAAAAATATCGTTTTCTTACCACAGCTCTTAAATTTCGCTATCTTATTTATAGCAGTTCTTTTATATACATTTGTGGCATCACAGACGAAGATTGGTATAGTACGTCAAAGAACAAGACCGGATGATATGACACTGGTGATTGTTTCGGCTAGAAAATGACGCCTGCGGGTTATAAGACGCTGCAGATGGTAGGCAAGAAATTGCGGTATATCTCGTAATTTTGCATTAACTCATGTGCTTATTTCAGTTATTAAAAAAAAAAGAAAGAAACACTTGTATATTTAAATGTAATTTTTTTTATTTGTTAAATTAACAAAATATATATATATATATATATTTGTGTATGTAATTATTGGTTTAAATTACTGTTAGTTATGCTGCAAATTTTTGTTTGTAATGATTATAATTGTGAATGATTCCTAAAAGATTTATTAAAATTTCGTATTTTATGAAATTATTAAACATTTAAAGCTAAGCTGTTATATTTAATTTGTGCTAATAATATTTATAATTAGAACGAAAATTGAAATAATGTTTAATAAGTTAATGGTGTTAAGAATCAATATAATTTTCAAGGAGTTCGTTGTAAACTGATTTTGTATTTGATTTGAAATCTTACTTTTTGTCTTAATATAATTTTAATGATGAATAACAAATTTATTGAATATGTTCTTTCAAACACTATGTTTTTCAAAATCACAAAAAATGATCAATTTACATTTTAATATTGTTGTTTTGGAAATATTTATAATTTATTAAAATTTATTTTCCATTGTCGCAATTTGCTCTTCATTGATCCGAAGCTATTTTCATTAAATAATGTTGAGGAGTTGCGTCAAGAAATATTTATTTAAGACTGTTATGATTTTTTTTTTTTTTTTTTTTTTTTTTTTTTTTTTTGCGTAGTTTATTGTAATATTTGTACCATTTTAAAATGAAAATTATAATATAATTAAAAACAGTTAATTTGAAAAAAATTCTGCTTTTTATTGTACAAGTCAGATGTTTGTACAGATGTTTATACTGAAAGTATTTACTTGAAAAATAAATATAAATTTTGTGTTTTCTTGATGAATTTGTGTTTAATATTTTTTATTGTCTGTAATTGTAGTTAAAATTAAATTAAAGTTTTATGTATCATTTAAAAGTATTTTGTTGTTGTACATGGGAAAATTGGGATTTTCTTAAGTTGGGATTTTAAGGGTGTTTTTTTTTTAACGAGAAATTCAAGTATTGAAGAATTTTTTACTGAAAAATATTTTCTTGGACAAATGTCTTTCCGCTACCTTCTATGCCATAGAATAATCTTCTAATTAAGGCAAATTTTAAAAATTTGGAGGATAAACTTTTTCTATTTGTTTTTGAAAATGTAAATGCAGTTTTTTATTAAAAAGTTCAATTTGGATTTTATGGGACCATAACAGAAACAATAAAATTCCTGTAAAGCAGGAAGACGTTTGCAAGGTGAAACTAATCGAGACACGTTTATACATCTATGAAATACAAGTATTTCTACAACTAAATCAATATTTTTGCCTGTTTATTAGTCCACGAAATTACGAAAACCGAGTTTTCCAATAAAGTCAAATATTTTAAATATCATTAACAAATGGTGTTATTTCCGTAAAACGAATATTTCAATGTTTTTTTAAATAAAAATTGTACACTGGTGTGCAAAACTTAAGCAACAGGTGGGTTTTTTGCCATAACTCTACGAGAAATCATCTGAGAGACATGACATTCAGAAATGAGGGAGAGTATTATGTGCGTAAAGGATGACGAAAGCATCGGTGCTGAAAAAGGAATACAATGTATACGGTATGGAATCAAACAAAAACAAGCTTTATTGAACGCATAGCATCGTGATTTATGATTGTCTATCCAAGAGAAAGAACAACAAGCAGATGTTCCTTAATATGGAATATGCGCTACCCTCACTGCAATGGTTGCTTCGCACCGTGTCCGCATACTCAGAACCAGCTGGTGCAACATTTCTTGCGGTAGGAGTGCCCATTCCTCAATCAGCATCTGTTTGAGTTGTTGGGTGTTCTCCGGAGGATGTAAGCGCGCTGCAATGCGTCCCCCCAAAGCATCCCACACATGTTCGATGGGATTTAAATCTGGGGAGTATGCTGGCCAATCCATTCCAGTGATATCTTCATTTTCCAGTAGCTCCTCAACAGCAAGAGTCCGATGTGGCCGTGCATTGTCATCCATAAAAATGAGGTCTGGGCCAATGGCACCTCGGAACAGACGCACATGGGGAAGGAGTACCTCCTCACAATAGCGATCCCCGGTTACAGGCCCTCTGTCGAAAACGTGGAGCTCAGTTCGCCCGTTCAGCAAAATGCCTCCTCGGACAAGAACTCCAGAACCACCATAACGGTGTCTTTCCTTGAAGTTACTGGGATAAAACCGGGTCCCGAAATCTCTCCAAATCAAAACGCGTCGAGAATCGCTTCTGGTGCAGAACCGACTCTTATCCGTAAAGAGGACAGGACTCCATTGATCAGTTGTCCAGTTTTTGTGCTCTCTGCACCACTGTAAACGGTGGCGTCGGTGGTCAACTTTCAACGGGAGGCAGCGTTCAGGACGGCGGGCGAATAGGCCCACTTTGTGAAGACGTCTGGCCACAGTAAACCGCGACACTTGTCGCCCCGTTGGTGTACAGAGTTGCTGAGCAATGGCGCTTGATGACTGCTGTCGGCCTCTTTTCGCCTGCAGGACGATATATCGGTCATCCCTTGCCGTTGACTTCCTCGGGCGGCCACCACCAATCTTTCTAACAGCTGTACCTGTGGTTTGGAACGCTTTCCAAGCGCGCGAAACGACACTTTTGTTGATTCCGAATTCTGCAGCTACACTGGTGACAGTACGCCCCTCCTCCAGCTTTCCGATCATTCTTCCACGTGTGAAGTCGTCCGGGTTATTTCTTCTAGCCATATTTCACGAACTGACTCACTGGCACTTGCAGCGAATATGTTGAATTGCGTCTCCGTCCTTCCTTTTATTCTACTGTTGAGCTGCGCGCGTAGATATCACGCGTTTTGCTTACGCTTACGTCGCCTCCGACGTTTCGTTTCTGATATTTGCATACGCATGACGTTTCTATTGACTTATGTGTTCATTGTTACTGATCTCCAGACCTCCTTTTCTGCAATTTCATGACTGTCTGCTAAATTTTTACATTGTTGCTTAAGTTTTGCACACCAGTGTAATACAAGGAAAAATTGCAATATGTTAAACTTGACTTTCCTAAAAAAACAAGGGTCCATTATTTCTCAGTTCAAGTTACCTACAATTAGCCTGATAGAACTGATAAATATAAATTGTTCATTTCTTTAATTATCCTGAAAAAAAAAACTTAAAACTAAATAAATAATCATAAAAATAATTGTATAATTTAAGGAAAACAGCAGTTTATTTATTATTATTATTACATATATATTGGATGAAAAAAGTCTTATGTAAAGATTTTAAAAATAAGTTTTTGAGAAGTCGCTACTAAGCTTTAAAGTTTTGAAAATAAATTTCCCCAAATTTGAATAAAATTCACGTTAAATTCGTAAATACATAAATAATAGTCAGTAACAACTACTGAATATAGGATAGTACATTCTACCCATATTTTCATTTCATTTCATAAAAATTCAATTCATATTCCCTGCCTCGAGTTTGACTGAAGCAGATCAATTTGTAGTTAGCTACTGTTCTGAGTGTAGCAATAGTAGTAGTCCTGAGTGTAATAATAGTAATAGCTACTGAGTCTTAATACTCCAACAGTTGTGCAATACATTATAACACACATATAGACAGTGTAGTAAGTCCACCCTTACAGAATTCAGTAGGGATGGAAGGTAAATGTGTCTCTCGTTGATGTTCTGAGAGTCTAGTACAAAATAAAATATTTGCCTTCAGTAAATTTCTGTATACTCAATTTAGCAAATTACCGTTAATTACAAAAATATTGAGTGTAAATAAAAGTAATACTTTCCATATTCTTAAAAAATATAAAAGTAATTTCATTATTATTATATAAAACTTTATGGTGTGTGTGATTCCTGACCAGTGGCTCTCCCTTGACATCCTTTTGAATTTGGGATTTATTTACTCGGTTATTTTGCACTTTAACGGAGCATAGATCCTTATTCTAATAATTTCTGTTCGTATTGGTGGAAACTTCTGGTCTTTATCAGGACTGTTTCGAAGTACCCTCATCCTCGAACGTTAATTTTGCAATTCTTAACGCTCTTGTCTACAATCCTAATACGGTCGATGACAACAAATGCAGAATTATCCAAGAAATGGAATGTTAGATTTATGGGCAAAATGCGCAAATGAACTTCTATGAGCAATTGCTATATTGACACAGAAAATTTCTTTGCTGAATTCGAACTATTAAAAGGAGTATTTAAATTTCTATATATGCCTACAGATAACAAAATTTTTCTTCAGGAAATCTTTAGAAAAATAAGAGCTGAATTCCTAACATCGTAAGCAAAAAAGTACAGTAATCCTCGCCACAAGCTTTGCAATTTTTTTTTTTTTTTTTTTTTTTTTTTTGAAAGAGATATGATTCAGTGGTGAGTGTTTTAAACGGGTAATAACATATAATAAGTAAAATTTCAATTAATTTTTTAAACTATAAAAAAATAATTTGAAAAAATTAAAATCTCTAAGCAAGTAATTCACACACAATCAACGAGTTAAATGATTCATTAGATTACGCTGCGGATATTTATTGAAGAGCATGCAAACTAAAGATGGAACCTAAGATATTACCCACGTACCCAGATGATTCTGATCCACCCTAAAACCAATAAGACTGCTAAAAGAGCCACACACAGTATATAGTCAAGCCAGTAAAGCTATGTCCAATCTCCAATTCAAAATTTCCGTCGCCTATTTAAAATTATATGCAAAATTTCATTTCTATTTTCAATCGCCATTAAAAATCAAATTTTAGAAAATAAGGCCAAATTAAACCTTTCTTTTGAAATTTCTGTAAACAAGAAATTTTCAAGGATGGAAGCCAAAGAAGATTTGTATAATTAAGATGCTGCTGTACCGACTAAGCCCTCGCCCAGCATGTTTGCTTTAATAGCCAGATGCAACATTGTTTTACAGGATATCTGTAGTATTTTTTCTGAAACTGGCCAAAGGTTACATTAAAATATTTCCCAAAAGTGACGAGTAATACAGGAAAATTAGTGATTAACTCAGCTCGGTAAAGTACGAATATTTTGTGTTAAAACCAAAGAAAGAAAGGCCGCTTAAAGTGGTTATAATTGGTTTATTCACAAGCACCCAACACGAACAAATCAAAGAACAACTAATTGAAGAAAATTTTTCTATCATCAAAGTCGCCCAGTTAGATGTTTAAAATTAAAGATATACTTCCCATCCATCTTCACGGTAAATTTGAATAGAACTGCCCAAGAAACTTTCAAGCTATCTAAAAAGTTCTATTTATCAGCTGAAGTGAAAAATTTTACATGTAAAAATACATTTCACTGTCCGGTGTTTCAAATGTAATCCACTTAAATACTCTAGTGCCTGCTGTCATCAACTGGCTAGATACTTTAAATGTGATAAAATCCACACAACAGGACAATATGAAATTTAACATAAGATGGAAGAGGTAATTTACATTAATTGCAACGCTAAAAGTCATGTCGCCTCATTGTGTGGATACTCGGCCTTTCCTAAGCTTCAACCTAAGGAAGGACAAGCCATCGCCTTCTCTAACACCTCTCGCCCCTTGAACTTAGTATCACAGATGGTTGCTCTAACCATTGTTCAGATTGTGCACGGCATCGCTCCAACCAAAGAACTTCTGCTGCTGCACTCTTTCAACTTAATACTATAATCTGTACCTCTTTTATGGGCCTCGTAGCGGATATTTTTATTGGTAAAATGGTGATGCAAATTTGTTCTCATTTATTAAACAAAATTTTATTCGGTTGCAATTGAGCGGTTAGTATATTTTATTTATTTATTTATTTTATGTCGCCCTGTCAATTAACAGTACAACAGCTTAAAAAATAACGTCAACCATGAAAAATTCGCCAACCACGAAAAATCGGCAAATTGGCGTAGAAGTTAATTTGGGTAATTTTTTAACGAATAATTTTTCGGTTGATCTAGGCTTTGTATTAAAAGTATCTCTGCCAATTTTGGTGAAAATTGGAAGTAAATTGAGGTCATGCATGGGTGGGCACACACAAACTTCGATATATACATATATACAGGGTGTCTAAAAAATGTAGCGACAAACTTTGAGAGGAGGCACCTTGATTGAAAATTACATAGCAACCCATGACTGGAAACGTCATCATATTCCGCTAGGTAGTGCTCTGTACGAGAGCGTTGGAGGAGAAAGTGAGAATTTCCACATTCGTGTGGTAGACATCATACGAAGAGCATGCAACGGTATACGAACGATGAACTTGCAGACATGCACTTTGTGTATAGAATAGCTGAGGGCAGTAGACGAGTAGCTGAACGAATTTATCTAGAATGCTTCCAAACAGACATCAACAGCACCACAGTTTGTTTGCCCGTGTGCATTAAAATTTGTGCAATGATGGGCCATTAAGAAGTAGCAGGCATATTGAGGGCAGGCCGTGATTGATGTGTTCGGTCGTTATGGAAGAAAGGGTGTTGGGTGCCGTAAAGACTAATCCAAATACCAGCATACTTATCGTTGCCTCTGCCTTAAAAGTGTCTCGTTGCAGTGTACAACGTGTTTTGAACACCGAGTCCTTACACGCCGTTCATCTCCAAAGTGTTTAGTTACTACTCCATGATGATCATCCTGCATGTTGTGTGTTTCGCATAGTGGTATTTGCAACAAAGTGCCCGAGATGTGATTTTCCTAGCTTATGTGTTATTCAGTGATGAAGCCACATTCAAAAGAGATAGTGTATTTAATCTGCACATTGCGCATTTGTGGACTGAAGTGAACCCCCATGTTATGCGGCACAACATCGCTTCGCTGTAAATGTGTGGGCAGATTGGTCGGTGACTGCTTAGTCGGGCCATACCTTTTGTCATCCAAGACGACCACCGTGAAATCTCGGATCTTTCTGAAACTATTTCTCCCTGGCTTACTTGATGATATTCTGCAAATGTGAGGTGCAACATGTGTTTACAAAATGATGGAGCGCCTGTCCATTTTGAACTGGATGTTCGTGGGTATTTGAACAGGTCATTTCAGCATCGATGGATTGGGCTTGGTGGACCGGTTCTCTGGCCTCCACACTCCCCTGATTTATCGATCCTTGATTTCTTTCTATGGAGAGCCTCAAAGATATCGTGTATTACGATCCTGTGGAATCTGAAATGGATCTCGTGTCAAGACTTATCTGCGCTGCTGCTAAAATCAAAGAAACCCACAGTTGTTCTACCATGTTCGGCAGTCAATGCTCCGACGGTGTCCATGCTTGGCGTCTGATGATGCATCTTCAAGCATCTGTTGTAACATTAGATTTGCATTCATCTCGCATACATTTGTACTCATGATGTCCAATAAGTGTTTCAAATGAATCATGCTCTTGTGTTCTTTCTGATCTTCAATCTCTGCCACCACTTACCCTTGAAGTTTCCGATCATGAGCTGCTATGCAATTCTCAATCCTTATGATGTATGATGTACCCTTACCTCACCTCAAAATTTGTCGCTACACTTTTGATACACCCTTTATATATATATATATGTGTGTGTGTGTTGAGAATGATAAAGAGTTTGCAATTGTGATGATAATGATCTAAAAAAATTATTGGGTCCATCTTTCTGAGGAATCTGAGGAACACTCATCACCTCAAATTGTTGGAGAAAGTTGAACTCAATTAATTATTTGAGGAGTATTCTGAAATTTTTATTAAAAAAAATTATGCAGTTTTATTTTTATCATTTCATTCATCATATTGATTTTGTAACGAAATTTACTTTGATTAAACTTAACGAACTTAAATAAGATTAAGATAAGACGGGCAATCAAAAGATTTCCGGAATATAGCTGTAACTTTTTATTACCAGATTACAGGTACACATTTACTTAATCCCCTTCAAAGAAGTCTGCTTAGAAACACATATACTTGATCCCGCTCCTGCTATTGCTGGAAACAACGATGAAAGTCCAATTGTAATAATTTCCAAAGTTCAGTCGTCGCGTTGGTTTTAATGTCTTCTACGGTGGCAAAACTGTTACTCTTGAGGCCCGTTTTGATTTTGAGAAAGAGCTAAAAATCTGATAGTGCTGAATCAGGCGAGTAGGGTGGCTGGTGGTGGAGTGGAATGTTCTTTTCTTCAAGGCATGTCTGCACAACAATCGATGTGTGGGAAGAAGCATTGTCATGATGCAGTGATCATTCTTGTCATCTGAAGGGACGTTTTCTTCAGATTGTCTCCCTCAGTCTTTTCAAAATTTGCACGTACAAACGGCAATTAACAGTTTGTGCAGCTAGTACAAATTCCTAGTGCACCACACCTTCTTTACTGGAAAACGCAATGAGCATCATTTTTGTTTTGGATTTGACATTATGTAATTTCTTTGGTCGAGGAGAGAAAGTTCTGTGCCATTCTGATGACCGCATCTTTGTCTCCGGGTCGTAAGCGCACACCCAGGTCTCGCCACCAGTAACGATTGTCTTAAGAAACGTCTTGTTTTCTGTGCTTTTTTCAAAACATTCGGCCGAAGTCACATTGCCTGTTATGATTTCCAGTAGTAAAAAAATATAATGGTTGTAAAAAAATTAATTTATTATATTGTGTTAATAAAGAGTTACAACAAAATTCCGGGAACTTTTTTACTGCCCCTCGTATTTCACAAAGACTACATATTTCTTTAAAGCATTTTACAGATATTACAAAACTTTTTTATTTCAACTATTTTTAGAGCACAACTTTAGTATGATGTTTCGTTGTACATTTTATATTACTACAATTTATATTTATATTGCTTCTATTTATATTTATAAAAAGTTATATTGCTATTTTATTATTTAAAATTCATCATTCTCTCTGTTAAGATTCTGTTTTGATTCAACATACTAATCTGCTTCCTTATTAAGTGCGTGATATTGTTATATTTTATATTATTCGAATATACATCGCTGCATTATGCTATATTTTGTGAAAATCCTTTTCCATGTTCTGTATTATTTTTAATTGCACATCGTTTTGGATTCCAGCTCAGAATCGTCTCTCCTCATTGTACCAATGCAATCTTACCAATGCTATCCTTTTCCGGAAGGATATTCTGAAATACGTAACACCTGCTTTGCTCTTCCTGATTTCATGACCTACAGTTAATATATTATCTTAGCCTATAAACCTTGTGTTCCGCATTTTTTCATAAACACTTCTTGCTTTTCCATAATTCAAAGCTGTCTAAATATATCTACTTATTAATTCTCTCCAATTCTTTATTTATGATGTTCAGTGTTATGCTAAACAGATTACTTGTAAAAATTTATTTTTGATTTCATTCTCTGTGACTGCCAGATGCCTAATAACTTTAATTGCTTTTCATGCTCCCGGAGCTGGGCATAAACTCTTTAAATATTTAATTCCTTAAGAATATTAATAAAATGAAGTAAAAAGAACTCAAGATTTTTCAATATTCGCTAAATCCACTTGGCTTCCAACTACATCCTACAGTAGCTTTCGGGGCTTGCGACAACCACGCACGCACACACACACACACACACACACACACACACACACACACATATATATATATATATATATATACCGCTGTTTATATATGCCGGCTGTATATATATTATATATATATATAAACAGCCGGAATTGCTTAAAATTTTCGGCAATCATCCCATAGTGGTAATGTATTTCCTTCGTGAATATTCTTTTATGTACTTCATCTACTGACAATGCAATAGCATTGTACACTATGTTCAAAATTAAGAAAATTTTCCGATCTGGTCGATTATGTTCAGAACTACTCGATAGACTTAAATTAAAGTTGGTTTAATTATTAATTGTCTCTCTGTTGTCTGTTAGAGTATCTTTGTTGTCTGCTATTATGTTCACATTCCATGTTTACTGATAACGCCATCCATCTTGCTACATCCTGGCTTGCACGTTCTTGGCAAAGAATGTGATCTTTTAGTCTGCAATAAAACCGAAAACATTTTCACGATAGTTAAATATTAGTTTTTTATTAAACTAAACCTATATTCTATTACTATTTTAATTTTTCATCAAAACCTGAATATCTTTAAAAAAAAAGATTTGTTCTATTTTCGAAGGCAAATGAAGAGGCGGGCCGCAAGAAAATGCAATTGTCTAATTCCTCCGAAATACTAAACATCTTGATACATTTGAAACTAGTGGTTCACAAATTGTGGGCGTAGATATATTGGAAAGGGAATTTTCTATAAATACAAATTCAATCACTAAATAAACGAGAAATTAACATAAAGGAGCATAGAACAAATTTTGGATCATTGTAAACTGTAATTACCAGGATTTTCTATTACTTATAAGTTAGCTTCAAAGTTTTCAAGATATAATTGAATTTCAAAATTACTAATAAATAGCCACGGATTAGTTAAATTCAAAACTGTAAACAAAAAGTTCAACTGTTAAAGTTCTTTTCACATCAACATATATACACTGACGGAAAAAAAATCCCAACACCAAGAAAGACTTGTGTTAGATAAACGAAATTTGATAAGCATCTTTATACATGTGAAAGAAGACATCAATTCAATTTTCGCGCTTTTCGCATAAGTGCATCGCTAGTAGCGCCACTCGAAACATGCAAATTAGGTTTGCTTTAAATGCATAACGTAAAGTTTGTGAGCGTTATTGAGCTTTGAAATTTGACGTATTGAGTTGTTAGCCAAGAATGCCTTTAAGAAGACGAAGCAGCTATTATCAACAGCTCACCCATTTTGAATGAGGGCGTATAATAGAGCTATGAGAAGGTGGATTTTCTTTCCACGATATTGCAGAAAGACTTGGCCGGAATGTGCTCACTGTGCATGATTGTCGGTAACAGTGGTCAAGGGATGGTACTGCCTCAAGAAGACCGGGTTCCGGGTGGCCACGTGGCACAACTCAGGGGAAAGATCGCCGTATTCGGCGTACAGCTGTGGCGCATCGTACTTCGTCTGCGGCAGAAATTCGAGCTGCAGTTTGTACCACAGAGACACAACGGACTGTTAGAAATCAGTTACTTCAAGGACAGTTCCGAGCCAGGCGCCCTGTAGCTTGCATTCCACTGACTCCAAGCCATTGCCGTTTGCTATACCAGTGGTGTCAAGGCAGAGCTCATTGGAGCACGGAGTGGAGATCTGTTGTGTTTTCGGATGAAAGCAGGTTCTGCCTTGGTGCCAGTGATGGCCGTGTGTTGGTCAGAAGGAGGCCAGGGGAATGCCTGCAACCAAACTGTCTGCGGCCTAGACACACTGGACCTACACCTGGAGTCATGGTCTGGGGAGCAATTTCCTATGACAGCAGGAGCACTCTCGTGGTTATCCCAAACACACTGACTGCAAATTTGTACGTCAGTCTGATAATTCAACCTGTAGTGCTGCCATTAATGAACAGCATTCAAGGGGAAGTTTTCCAACAGGATAACGCTCGCCCTCATACGACTGTTTTGTATCGGCATAAGAAATACTCCGGCTGACTTTGATTTGTTGAATTACTTATTTGAGAAGCTACTGAAGACAAGATCTTGAACTAGACGTATGGGATTGTTGGCAGTTGATGCATTTGGGTAGAGAGTGACATTCTTCCTAACTATGATCGGTAGATGAATAGTTTCAAAAAGCTGGAACATCTCTACAAGAAGTCTGAGAATGTCTAAATTTTTAGCATTTAATACAATGCAAATGGTTAGGGATATATGGACGGACACTGGAATTCAAGTAGCCAGCTTTCACTCTAGATGACAAGGTTGTGAAAGTGAAAGTCAAAATTATATGTTTTGTTTGATTAATTTACTCACCACGTTTAATTGTAATGCGTCGGGTATGTGCAAATCAGTGTTCAGATAAACCCTCTACAATTTCTCAATCGGTACAACAAATGAGATCAGTTTGGGAAATAATACCTCCAGTAATGTTTAAGGATTTGAGAGGAGAAACTTGAATAGGCTGATTAAGAAAAGTTTTGGAAAATAGCAAAGATTTGAATTGTATTACATTGGGTGTTACAAGAAGATCGGCAGATTTAAGTTTTTTGCAGATTTTAGATTTCCCAATATACCACGAAAACTTTTTTCAAAGGCAAAGATTTTGAAACGGCATTCAGGGGTATAGTCAAAACAAAAAAGCGTGCAGTTTTTGCAATATTCTTTATAGCAGATGAGTGAGGTGAATAAAAATCATTACCGAGACACAAGGTTCAAGAAGTATTTTTATCATCCACCCTTATCGAGATGTTAAAGAAGTGACCCATCACTTGAATCCGAGAAAATTCAGACAAAAAGGACTGGTAATTGCCAGTAAATTAGCACACTCGGAAACGGAGGTGTGCCGACCGTCTAGCAGAACCAAAGACCAAAGAGATGTGTTGTCCAAACAAGAGTCTCAACTGTAGTTGGATTCAATCCCCAGGATCCCCTTTTCCTGGGACAAGGGTCGCCAAAAGCAAAAACGTGGACAACAGCAATATGTGGGTCAGAGAACTGACATTGTTAGTGAAATCAAATATATTTGAAAAACAAATAGACATTGTTAGTCAAACAAAAATCTGAAAAAATAATTTCAAGAAACTACGTAAATAACACCAAGAAATGACGAAATGAAAAGAGTGAGTTCTGAAGAAGAAATCAAAGACAAAAAGTGCGGCAAATGCATGACAGTAGTCAGACATAATGTTACGATAATGAGACATAATGAAACTATATAATAATGAGGTCTGCGTTCTAGACGAGGAAAATAAAAAAAAGGAAAATACAAACGAATGAAGACAAAGATCACTGGGTCACCCCGGGGTCGTGACGCCGTACACATCTTAAGATGCGCCTCTGAAGGGTCTTAATAATAGAGAGAAAACTTTTTCATTATACAACGGATGAAAAAACAATTTTCAAAAATGGACTATCCATTTCATGGATGACAGATGGCACTAAAATGCTTCAGTTTTTTAGAGTAATAAAATAAATTTCTATAATTAATTATTTTTACGTTTCTATAAAATGGATTAATTGCACTAATAAATAATATTCTAAAAAGTCTCATTTATGACGTGAAAAAATCCGTATTATTCATGTATTGAATCAAATAAAATTATTAGAGGCCCTCTAGGCAACTATAATATTTAATGATGAAAAAGTGCTAAAGGACTTGACAAAATTAAATGGGGTAATTTGATGGGGTAAAAAGTTTGAGTCCCACAGCATTAATCGGTTAAATTAAAATCAAAACCAGTTATAAACCATTCGATCCACATGACAAAACTAAACACGGCACGATTACAAGTTCATCTTACTGTTCTACCATTTATTTAGTGTAAAAGTAAACATCCAATTTAGTGGTGGAAACGGACGAATCGATTACTACTTAAGGGTGATAGCCAGACAAACGAGGAGCAGAGAAATTTTGAAAAAAAGATAATAATAATTCTCATTGCAGAATTTTTTCATTTATTCTCTTCTTTGATATTATGTAATTTAAGATTTTAATTATTAAAAATTAAAATTATTTTTGTTACAATTAAAACTCTTTCGAAATTACCTTTCACCTCTTTTACACAGTTGTGTTTGAATCCATCTGATTTGGGCACTTTCCAGTTTTCTACACGGCAGCTGGTCGAAAAGTACCTAAAATGTTGTTTTGAAGAAAAAAAGGGTGCAAATAATACTCTTTGAAAGGCATATGAAGCGGGTGGGACAACACCGTATTCAAGGTTGATCACTAGCTTCTCGTTATATAGCTAATGAATGCTATTCAAAAAGCGCTGTTTAGCATACACTCAAGAGCCAAAACATTATGACCACTCCTACATTTTGCAATGAACTCGCCTGGATGACGTGGAAGGCAAGTGATCAGGTGGAAGTGGTATTTAACTGCTGCTGGAGAGTCTAAAGAATCATTCTTTCACTTACTTCTGTGTGTGATGGGAAAGGCTGCGGATCTAAGCGACTTTGATAGAGGGCAGATTGTAATGGCTCGAAGGCTCGGAACAAGTATTTCCGAAACTGCACGACTCGTGGGTTGTTCGCTATCTACAGTTGTTAGTACTTATGCAAAGTGGATGAATGACTGTGAAACCAGCAGTAGACGACATGGTGTTGGACGTCCACACGCTATCAAAGAAAAAGGTCGTCGGAGACTGTCTCGCATGGTGAAGCAAAACCGGAGCCAGACAGTGGCTCAGCTGACAGTCCAATACAATGCAGGGCCAAGTAGAATAGTATCGGAGCACACTGTTCAGCGGACACTGTTGGATATGGGGCTACGCAGCAAACGTCCCACTCGTGTGCCTTTGCTGACCAAGCGTCATCGCCAACTGCGCCTGCGCTGGGCCCGGGAACATCGTGACTGGTCCTTGGATCAGTGGGAGACAGTTGCCTGGTCAGATGAATCACGGTTTGTCATTCATCACGCCGATTGCCGTGTTAGGATACGCCGTCTTCCAGGCGAACAGTTGCTCCCTCAATGTACAGTAGGTCATACACAGGCCGGTGGTGGCGGTATTATGCTTTGGGGGACGTTCTCTTGGGCATCTCTGGGACCCGTGGTTTGTGGTAGAGCAGACCATGAATGCTACAGGGTATCTGAACATCATTGCGGACCAGTTTCACCCTTACATGGCCTCTGTTTTTCCAGTTGGAAATGGAATGTTCCAACAGGACAACGCCCCTTGTCACAAGGCTAAAATTGTGTTGGAGTGGTTCCAGGAACATGATGCTGAATTCCAGTTAATGTCCTGGCCGCCTAACTCACCGGATCGCAATCCGACAGAACACATTTGGGATGTCCTGGGACGGCAGCTCAGAGTTCAAAGACCGCCAATTCGCAATATCTCGGATTTGCGTGACCGTTGCTGAAACATCTGGTACAATCTGTCTCCGGCCATCTACCAAAGACTTGTGGCATCCATGCCAAGGCGGGTTGAAGCTGTGTTGCGCGCCAAAGGTGGGCCAACTCGTTATTGACAGGTGGTCATAATGTTTTGGCTCTTGAGTGTATGTAGTTATCAATTTGAAATTCTAATCTATTGTGCATCAGATTCTTCTTTCCATTTTCTGTAAATGTCACTTAATTTGCTAGATTCCTTCACGGTGTTGTAAGTTGTTATAAATGCATAATAATATTATTAGCATTGTTCGATAGCTCACACAAGAAACAAACTCCAATAAATACTCGACACAGTGGACTGTATGTAAATAAAACTCCATTATTTTGGCAGCCATCAAACTCGGAGATGAACTGACCACACATCCTCTCTCTGGGGTTACACTTATTGAACTCATTTGTTTATGCAGCCATCGCGTTCGAGGATCGACTGCCACACAACCATTCTCTTTGGTCGCTGAGTTTCAACTCTTTTAATTATGCAACCATCATGCTCGAAGATGCACTGCTACACGACCTCTCTCTTTGGTCGCAGTTGCTTAACTCATTTTACTTACATTCCTTCTTTCTCTCCCTGGCCCTCACCCCCTGCCAGACACCCCCACAGACAGGGTGTTTTTCCGGGCATAGGGCGTTGACCTCCCCTAAGCAGGGGGACCTGGGTTTCGACGTAACATACCGCCACCCATTGATATGTTTATTAAACATTCAATAATATACAATAAATCATTCTAACATACAAAATTAACAATTCTAAACATATAATAAGTCATTGAAAAAATGAATATATATATACACTATCTGGAAGAAAGTGACGGGACACCCCTCGAAAAGTAGAAAAGTCGACAATACAGCTAATACATGCGCAATAATAGGTATCACGTGTCAGCCATATCCTATAAATACTCTGTGGAGTCGACTAGAGTTTTTTTTTTCAAGATGCCGCCACGGGAAGAGTTGTCTGAGTTCGAGAAAGGTGTGTTGGTTGGATTGCATCGTGCAAAGGTGTCAATTAGGGAGATATCCCGTCTCCGTAACTGCTCAAAATCAACTGTAGCACGTGTTGTGTGTCGCTACAAGACTGAGGGACACTGCCAGAACAAACCCCGAAGTGGACGACCTACAGTTCTCACCAGCAGGGACCGGCGGGTGCTCGGCAGGGAGATTCGAAGTAACCGTCAAACATCCATGGATAACATCGCTAATGAGTTTAAACAAGCCACAGATGTGGCCGTTTCCACCAAGACTCTTCGTATCGAGGCCCATAAGTTAGGTTACACTGGACGTTCGGCGGCCCATAAGCCCTTGATTACGAAAACCAACAAGAAAGCGCGCCTTCGATTGGCCAAAGACCACCGTACTTGGACTCTGTATGACTGGAAACGCGTCCTTTGGTCACGATTTACCCTTTTCCGTTCCGATGGACGTGTTTGGGTATGGCGTTTACCAGGAGAACGCCTTTTGCCCGAGTGTGTCGTCCCAATTGTAAAGTTCGGTGGAGGAGGATTGATGGTATGGGCATGTTTATTCTGGTATGGGGCTGGCCCACTGGTGAAGGTTGATAGTGCGATAAATGCCGATAGATACTGTGATATTCTCGACAATGGTAATGTGATATTCTACGTACGGTATGGATGATTGCTGGCATCAAGACGACAACGCAACATGCCATGTTGCAAGGAGGACTCTTGATTGGTATGCGAACAACAACGTTAAACGCATGGAGTGGCCGGCGCAGAGCCCTGATCTTAACCCAATTAAACATCTCTGGGACGAATTGGACCGGCGGTTGAGGGCCTGCACCCCCCTCCCCAAAATCAAGCCTGAACTATGGAACTTCCTGTTAAACATTTGGAAAGAAATTCATCTTGCCACTATGGCTAATTTAGTGGAAAGCATGCCCAGAAGGGTTGCAGCTGTGATTGCAGCCAAAGGAGGCCCTACCTCCTATTAATTTTAATAAATATGGGTTTATGTCGTTATAGTGTCGTGTCCCGTCACTTTCTTCCACATAGTGTATATATGTATACATTGTACTAAATTTAAACAAATTACAAACATAATACCATGAATATAAACAAAAGTGCTCTAAAGGAGATTACTTTGGCATTGGCAAAACACACAGTTTTGATACTGGTCTCTTTAAAATTCCACTCTGGATTTTTATTAAGTACTCTGATTTTATTATCAACACCATAATAAATATCAATTATTCTGCCTAGAGACCATTTGTAAGTAGGTAAATTATCTTCAACCAATAGCACTAAGTCTCCAATGTTTACATTGTCTTTTTCAAAGACCCATTTATTTCTTTGTTGCAATTCACTTAAATAGCTACGGTGCCATTTTTTCCACACTAATTGAACTATTTTAGCCTTTGCCACTTATTAAGATTATTATCTTTTAAATCAATTAAATTAGGCTCTAAAATAGCGTTCATTGATCTATTAATCAAAAAATGGGCTGAAGTTAAACTTCGAAGGTATCACTATCAATAGAAATTGGATTCAATGGTCTAGAATTCAAAATTGCTTCAGTTTGTATACATACAGTCAAAAACTCTTCATAATTTAAACTAGCACCTTTAACTACTCTTCTAAAATGAAACTTAAATGATTTAAAGGCCGCTTCCCAGAGACCACCAAAATTTGGGCTCGAGGGGGAATAAATTTCCATTTGATACCTTCTTCACATAAATATGAAGGTAACTTAATCTCAGGATTAATAACTAACTCATGAAACTTTTGAATTTCTCTGTTCGCACCTACAAAATTCTTTGCATTATCAGAGTATAATTTAGCACATTTGCCTCTACGTGCAATAAATCTTTTTAAAGCAGCTATAAAGGATTCGGATGATAAATCAGAAACAATCTCAATATGTACTGCCTTAAATACAAAACAAACAAATAAACATACATACATTTTACACACAATACTCTTTCTTTGTTTACCAATTTTAACCAAAAATGGTCCACAGACATCTACTCCTGAAACACTAAATGGATAATTCAAGGTAACTCTATCTCTTGGTTAACTACCCATTAATTGTGTTGACACAATAGGTTTTACTTCTAACCGATAACACATGTATGCACTATTTTTCTGCAAATAGATTTTCCACCTATAGGGCAGAATTTCTCACGTACATGACACAAAAGAGCTGATAATCCTACATGAAAATATTTTATATGGTAATAAGAAATTAACATCTCAGTAAATGCATGATTTTTAGGCAAAATTATAGGGTGTATTTTATCCCAACTACATTCCGCATTACTCAACGTCCACCTACTCTTAAGATTCCATCTAAATCTAAAAAGGGATTTAAAGATTTTAATTTACTCTTCGACATAAGTTTCTTATCTTTCAATAGACTTTTGAAAACATTTCTTGTTGAATAGGTTTTACTAGAAATATCTCAGCAATATTAATTTCTATCATGCATGAATAACTAAACAATAATAATATATATAAATTATCAATATAAATAAATTATCAATTGAATAATTTAATTTAAAAGACAAACACTTAGTATTTTTAATAAATCTAAATATGTAAACTTTTATATAATTATTACTTAAACTCACTAAATAGTTCATGAAATTTACAGTCACTTGTTTCATAAACAATTTGTTCTCACCAACACTGGATCACTCAGTTCAGAAAAGTTCTCGTCCTGTTTATCAAGGATCTGGATCGGTTGATACTTTTCAGGATACTTTTCTCCAGCCAGGAACTCTGGTCTCGCCTAATGTGGTATCTCTGGAAATCAGGATGACAATCGATGAATTGTAGCAACTCTGATGAGCACGAAAGTCTTTTAATCGCTTGATTTCGAATCACTGCAATAAACTACTTAGATGTCTTAAGCTTCAAGGCACATTCATAAAAGAAGTTGATGAATTCTCAACATTAAACGTTGAAACCATTGAAGCATATCAAACACCAACTGTAACACACGAACAGTTGAGGTTCGGCAATGGCATTTGCCGTTCAGGGCATATTCCCTTACCAGCCACCTCTGTTTCTTCGACGGTCCCATAGTTGAACGGCTCCTGTAGCTTGAACTCCTATAGACTCCGCCACATCCATATGATGGTTTACCATATCTGCTTCCTCTATCTCCTCCATAACGGAAAGCATCTCCTCTGACTCCAAGGTATTGTCCTCCTCCACAGTCTCCTCGTTTATCTCCACTGGAATAGCCACCATCTTTACTGCCACGGATGTCTCCACCACCACGGTCTCCTCGCTTAACTCCACCACCTCGGGATGGGTCCACTCTTATCTTTGATCCGTTGATAGTAGCTCCATTCATGGTCTTTGAGGAACAATCAAATACTCGTAATTTCTCAGGCCGGTAAACGCCATGATGAGTTGAATAACTAGCATCTGGTACTTTTTCCTCAATTATTTTCTCGCATGTAGAATTTTCACTATCACCTGTTAATTTTAATTTCTCAAACCCTTCTACTGGCCTAATTTTTCTCAATGGAAATTCAACTTTATCTGTGGATAGTCCACAATGTTCTCTATTTACATTTCCTGTGGTGCTGCACCCAGACACCATAAAGCCAAACACAGTATTCTGAAGAATAAGATTTGAATTTTCCATATCTCTCTCCTCAACATCATTTTCTTTCACAGAAGTACGTGGTCGATTAGAAATCATGGGCTTTACAGGTAATGCAGGTTTAGAAGGAACTACAGGTTTTACACTGCGAGAATCAATAGATTTAGGTTTCTCTTTACTTGCTTCTAACACAGATGATGTTGTTGAAGGAATATGAGGGGTTTGAGTTTGGTGGAGAGAAGTGTTGCTGTTTGAATCACTTAATTTCTTGGATTCTTTCAAATTCTCTTTTGTACTGACTTTGTTAGAAACACCTTTTTCTGGAGCATTGTCAGTTTTTGCACTGTTTTGCTGTGCAGAAGTATTTGACGCAAAGTAACTTGAATTATAAACATTGGAAAATGGTCGGGGTGTAAGATTACACATGTTTGATGTTGGCTTCACAACTGATAATGGAGTAACATTTTTCTTATTAGAAGTTGAAGAATCTAAACTATTGGGCCATGACTCATCTTCAGTTGAGGAAGACAAACAGTTATCACTCACTCTTTATTATAGCTAATTTGGGAAGTTTTAGCTGAATCCCTTTTCCATTTTGCAAGTTCCAACTCTTTTTCAAGTTTAGCCAATTGAATTTTTTCTAATTCCAATTTCATTTCACTTTCTCGTTTCTTTTCCCTCCTTTCTTCCAAAACATCATCCACAAAATTGCGCACTATTTCAATCCTGCTTCTATAAACATGACTGAATTTGATCAAGTCAATCAAGTCTACTTTTCTAGCATTGACTGGAATGGTTAAGCCCATCTCTTCCGCTACCTCTTTTAGCTCATCCTTCTTTAGATTTAAAGTAACAGACATTGTTTATTCACTTAAATTCCACTAAACAATGCACACCAAAGCTTAACCAACCCTATTAAACTAAACACTTTAATTTGACATTATATACTAAATCAAGCTAAATGTCCAACACATTAGAATTATTAAACTTCACCTACCGAACTCATGGTAGAATACAGCCAATGATTCGTGGAAATCCAATGGATCACTCTATCTCAATGCTCAACTAATCCGTCTCCGTGAGACTGGACCAAAATGTTCGATAGCTCACACAAGAAACAAACTCCAATAAATACTCGACACAGTGGACTGTATGTAAATAAAACTCCTTTATTTTGGCAGCCATCAAACTCGGAGATGAACTGACCACACAACCTCTCTCTGGGGTTACACTTATTGAACTCATTTGTTTATGCAGCCATCGCGTTCGAGGATCGACTGCCACACAACCATTCTCTTTGGTCGCTGAGTTTCAACTCTTTTAATTATGCAGCCATCATGCTCGAAGATGCACTGCTACACGACCTCTCTCTTTGGTCGCAGTTGTTTAACTCATTTTACTTACATTCCTTCTTTCTCTCCCTGGCCCTCACCCCCTGCCAGACACCCCCACAGACAGGGTGTTTTTCTGGGCATAGGGCGTTGACCTCCGCTAAGCAGGGGGACCTGGGTTTCGACGTAACAAACATCTTGAAAAATACAAAATAATAAACCATCGCAATAAAATATAGAAAATATAAGTTGATAAATGATACTTACAAAACTATATTGGGAAAATATCATTATTAAATCTAAAATTTATGAGAAAAATTTTAATTTTTTACTATGATTTTTTTCACCATTTTAGAATAGACAGTGTCAAAAAGCTGATATTTCAGCAGTTTTTGATTGCTCTAACTGCAAAATCAAACATTTACGCCATTGCATGGGTGTTTTAACAATGTCAGTGGAAGAAAAACTTTTGAACATTTTTCATTTAAAAAAAAATTTTAATGGGAAGGAATTAAATGAAACTTTTGCTAACAAAGTACTCATACAATAAATCAAAAAAATATTCTTCTTATTATTCATATTACGTAAATACTTAGATAAGCAAGTAATTTAATAAAAAGAGATATTCAAACAGCTGTTGATCAACGAATCAAATGCAACAATAAATTCTGAAAAAAATAAATCAAATATTTTTTCCTTGTTTTTTCGTTTTCAATTATTATTTTGAGGTATAAATGCGATTGAAGCATAAATCAGAGTAAGCTACATTAATTGTATGTGATTTTGAGAAATAAGACTTAGCTTGCAATGACAAAAATGTAGGGTTTAATTTATTGATTTATTTTCAGCATTGTTACTAAACAGAAATTAAGTAACAGCGTTGAAATTAAGGAGGTTTTTAAGAGAAGCAAAAAAATGTAGTCCTTCAGGTATTTAAGTAATAGTGAGAAATTACTTCTGTATAAATTTACATAAAGGAAAACAAGATCAAAATTATGAGTTCCAAAAGAAATCCTCTTAAAAATGATGTTCCATCTGTAAAGAACCGCAGCATCGGGGAGGTCATTTCATTCGGTTGGAAGAAGTTTCGAAGACATGTGAAAACTTTGAGAGATCATTTGCTTGAAAGTACATTGAAAGTGAAGATTGGACACAATCATTTCAAAGATTATGTAATATTTAACAGATTACTATAAGGAATTTTTCATAAAACTGAGTTGTTCTGCTATTCAAAATAATTTCATTTGGTAAAGTAAACGAATTAATAAAAAACATTTTTTTCATTAAATTTCGTTTGCAAATCGTAAAAATATAAAAATTCATTTAGAAATCACTTCCAGAAAAGTATCTGTTTTTTCTATAGATGATTGGGAAATTTTTTTATTCTAAAATTGTTTCAAAAGATATTTTTAAAGCCCTTCTCATAATTTTTACTAATTCTGTATACGGGAATAATTAGGAGCTACAACAATCTTCTTAAGGAAGTATCTAAAGGAAAAATAAAATATAATATTCATTTTCTCAATAGAGGACATCTATCAATATACATAATTACACCAATCAGAAAAAAGACTAATAGATTTGAGTAGAGCAGGGCGTTTCCATTCTGTCGGTGCGTTGAAACATTTCATTCTAATCAAAATGGACTATTAATGATCTCGTGTTAACTTCACCATTTCACCAAAACAACATTCTCGAAAATGAGTATTTAAAAATTGATTCTTTTTCTTCTTCGGCACAACAGCCCCATGGAGGGCCAAGGCCGTTTACCTTTAAAAGTGGATTGCTGGAGAAAAATGATTTCAATTTCGATATTTCCTAAAAAATGTTTTCGAATTCAAGATATTTTTACATACGAGTAAGTGCTTTCATTTGCCGTATGCCACTGTTAAATAAAGGAATCTTTCTAGTAAAATTAAGATGAATAAAATTGGATGCCTTGTGGCCCCGCAGGATTTTCTAATAAGTTGGTGGTGTCTATTAGTGGATGGGCGACTGTGGCACACATAGAACCGATTAAGATTCATCCTTGGAGCAATAATGAATGACTTGTGAAATAATTAGGATGATTCCGGTTTCTTAAGCTTCAATTAATATAGAAATATTTTCAAAAAAGATAGAATAAGTTGAAATATAAGTAATGATTTATTTTTTGATAGTTATTTCATTGATACATTTTAAGTATGATTTTTTAGGTTTGAATGTTTCTCTCCTTTGCAATAGTTCTACTGATACCCGTGGAGAGGATTTATTTCATCTGAATGAAAAAAGTCAGAAAATATGCTGCTAATGGTTTGCTCATACATGAAATATGTAAATTGTTTGAGATGGTTGAATCACTAAATAGACTCATTTCAGTGGTTTTACTTTCTTAGTATGCAACCTCAAATGTGGTCTCATTTAAGTCAAAAACAAAGTGATGGACCAAACTATATGCTTCAAAAGAGAAAAACGGGTGAATATATTGTGGGAAAAAAAATGGAAAAATATTTTATTAAAAAAAGGTATTATTCGATATCAAACGACTTAATTTCAATCCTTAAATAACTCAATTTTCCGAAAGAATAAAGCTACATAGAATCCACACAAGAAATCATAGGAGTTTTTTATGTTTTAATTTAGGAAATGTATTTTTTTAAAATTTATATTGTTTATAGATATTGTGTGACGAAGTATTTTGTCAGGCACTCACATTAGTGCTCAATCCTTCACTTTTACTAATAGATGGCAGCACTGTTGCCATTCACTATTGATCCATGTACATTCTTGAGCACATCTACACATAAACTACCAAAAATCTCGGAAAATGTTTTGCGTTTTTCTAGAATTAATCATTCTGTCTCAAATTAGTTGTTACTATTAAATATATATATACACAGGTAGATAGATAAAACAAATCTGGCATTTCTTCTTGAATCGGTGTAAATCTAAAGAATTTCTAATTTTGAGAAAGTATGTTGGCAAATTATGAAGATTTTTTAAGAACCAAAAAATATTCAAAATTGTGATAAAAACTTATTTTGTTACATATGATTTAAAACTTCAATGCCATTCACTCTTAAAGGTAATGTACTATAAATTAAAAACTTATCTTAAAAATGTTTCTTCAAAATAATCTTAAAATTTATCTTATAATAAATTTTTAAATTTTTGTTAAAGTACATTTTTTCTTTTCCAATTCGATGTCATTTGTAACATTTTTAATTTTTTAAATATCCCCCATCGGTACGATAGTATGATAATTAACTAAATATTCGTACATATCTAGTGAATAATTAACAATCTCAAATTGAAATTGAAGAATTAGATCTGGTAGTGAATCAAAGAATACCAATATTTTATAATTCTCTCGACTCAATATATCTAAAAAATGCAAAAGTCTTTTAGAAAGACGTTTAAAGATTCTTATTACAACATCATAATCACATTAGAATTTACAGCCATTTCAATTATACCATAGTTTTTGCAAAAATTTCGCCTAGGTTTTCACACAGAATTTAGTCTTATTTACAGTTTTCTTAACATTCATTTTGCGTATAGAAATTTCGAGAAGTAACTCACAATCCTTCCAATTCGTACGCAACTCGACCAACTTAGTCACTTTTTAGAGTTCAAACTGCTGAAGGCTTTTTAATACAGCCCATCTAGAAATAGACGCCGAAACTAATATTTTTTTAATAGCAAAAAATATCTCCTATTATTTTTTACAGATTAAATTTTGTCAAAAACACACAAAAAAAAATTTCAAATTTTATTTGAAATAAGCTTCTGCATTCCTGTCATACACTGAAGTGACAAAAGTCATGGGATAGCAATATGCAAATTTTCAGATATCAGTAGCATCGCGTAGAACAGGTATAAATGCGCAGTGCTTTCGCAGAGCTTTCATTTCTGTTCAAGTTATTCATGTGAAGAGGTTTTGACGTGATGATGACCGCACGATGGGAATTAACAGACTTTGAACGCGGAATGTTAGTTGGAGCTAGACGCATGGGTCATGCAATTTCGGAAATCGTTAGGGAATTCAACATTCCCAGATGCACTGTGTCAAGAGTGTGCCGAGAGTATGAAATTTCAGGCATAACATCCCACCATGGACAGCGCAGTGGTCGACTGCCTGCACTTAACGACCGAGACCGGCGACGTCTGCAAAGAGTCGTAAATTCTAACAGACAAGTAACACTGCGTCAAATAACCGCAGAAATCAATGTGGGACGTACAAGGGACTTGTCTGTTAGAACTGTGCGGAGAAATTTGGCTTTCTTGGGCTATTCCAGCAGAAGACCGACTCGAGTGCCTTTACTGACAGAACGACATCGCTTGCAGCGACTCTCGTGGGCACGTGAGCATATCGGTTGGTCCTTAGATGAATGGAAAACCGTGGCCTGGTCCGATGAGTCACGATTTCAGTTGGTAAGAGCTGATGGTAGGGTTCGAGTGTGGCGCAGACCCAGCGAAGCCATGAACCCAAACTGTCAGCAAGGCACTGTTCAAGCTGGTGGTGGCTTCGTAATGGTGTGGGCTGTTTTTTCATGGCATGGACTTGGTCCTCTGGTGCGACTGGACCGAACATTGACTGGAAATGCTTATGTTCAGCTATTTGGAGATCACTTGCAGCCATTCATGGACTTCATGTACCCAAACAACGATGGGATTTTTATGGATGACAATGCGCCATGTCACCGGGCCACAACTGTTCGCGATTGGTTTGAAGAACATTCTGGACATTTCCAACGAATGATCTGGCCACCTAGATCGCCCGACATGAATCCCATCGAGCATTTATGGGACATCATCGAGAGATCTGTTCGTGCCCAAAATCCTGCACCATCAACGCTTTCACAATTATGGACGTCTATCGAGACAGCATGGCTCAATATTCCTGCAGAAGACTTCCAACGACTTGTTGAGTTCATGCCACGTCGAGTTACTGCACTTCGCCGGGCGAAAGGAGGGCCGACACGATATTAAGAGGTATCCCATGACCTTTGTCACTTCAGTGTAAACAGGGCTGTCAACGACTTTCTATTTCAAGACCTAATTTTTGCCATGTTTGTATTCCAGTTCTTATGTAGAGTTTTGAAGAGACAAAATTTGATTCAGTGTTTTTTAACTGCTATTCAAATAACGAGTGATATTTCTTTGGTTTTATTAAGCGTAAACAGATTCATTCTGTCGTGCGAAGAATACAATGCATACCAACGCATTGACAAAAATGCATAGATTTGTTAATCGATTGATAACAAATATATATTGGTTAATATTGAAATTATAAAACAAAACAAAGCAGAAAATCGATTTTTCATAAAAAAAAATTGGTTTTTGTTTATATGCTAGAAGAAGTGAATACAGATAAAAGAGTGGAAAATTTACCAAATTATATTACTAATAGAGACAACTGTCTAAGTGTTTGATAGCTGCATTATAAAAAAATATTACTAACAGGTTTAAAATTTTTGAATACAAAAATTCCTCAGCTTAGCGGTAGTTGCATTAAATATCTTTCTGCTACACCTCTCAGAGTAGCCGGGTGAAGCCATGCTAAGGTTTCGGATGCAAAGAAGTTCCAACCACTTCGGTCGTTGTGAGATATTTGAAAAAATAAGAAGTTTTCAGAGTTATGAAAGTTTATTCTGGTTTTGAAAGTAAATCTCCGTGGAAAGCGTCAGCAAATGAGACTCACAAAAAGTGTCTCGTGTAGTGAGCATATCAGATGTATCATTCCACATCTTTCATGGGGTGTTCAATTTATACCTCTATAAATATATGTGAAAAATCAAATGAGATGAATTTGCAAAGTGGGCTTTAAAGTCCAGAACGTTTGCATGATATCTTTTGAAAAGTTGCTTTTCATAGCGGGGAAAGTAAACACTGCTAACTGTCGGCAAAACTCAAATGGTTACACTGAGGAACCATTCACCACATTTACTATTTAGTGTGTTTCAATGCTTTCATAATTATGGGTCCTTTTTCTTTCGATAGCAATGGGAGAAAGCTGTCTGGAAGATGCGTTCCCGTCAATAGAGAACGTTGCTTACATATGCTACAAGAGACATCTGTATCCTCCTTATTGGAATGTAATCACTCCATAGCGTATTTGTTATACAAGATTTAACACCTCCTCATACTCCTGTTTGAGTAAAGAATTTCCTCATAAGCATATTTGGCGACGGTATCTTAATCAGCTATCACTGTAGAAAATGCCTGCAGTTGAATTTCAATTGACGATATGCGGTTATTACAAAATGAGCAATTTAACAATATTAAGCGATATCATTCCAATCCGGATATGTTACATAATGCAGTTAATGGTGTTTTCTCAAAATGTAATTTTTTTCTACTAGAGGAAACAGAGAACAATTAGTGTTGTTATATATTTGTCATAGATGAATGTAAATAAATGAAGTGTTCAATGGAAAGTCGTTTATTAGAATGTAGGAAATAAATTGTGGATGTATGACAAACATTTGAAACAAATTTTAATTATAAAAATCTCCTCACATGATAGCAACTTCATCGTAAACAACATTTAAATAATTCAATTCTTTTAATATTTACGAATTCTTAAAGTATTTACTATGTTTTGGACTTCTGAACCAAACTTTTGGGTCGTATTGACATCCAACTGTTACAGTTCCTATTGCAGTGCAGATATTCAACTGCTATAGTTGATATATGATAGAGCAGAGACAGTTTGATACTTTAACAGTATATGAACAGAAATGCAACTAATCTGGATTGAATCCTCTGATAAAATATAAGATGTGCAGGACATGTTAATGAGAAAACTGATTCGGAAGGAGTTGTTATCAGGCATTATATAAATTACACAAAAATGTTGCAGATCAAGCTGGATTTTATTTCAGGTTATACTTGAAAGGTGAATTTAAGGATCCTAATCATTCGGTAAACTGAAAAATTAGTATGATGGCGTTAGATGGACAGCAAATAAGTTTTCATTTAGTTAAAACAAGTTTTTATTAAGCCCAAAAAATCCTTTCACTTTCCTCAATTACCATTAAATAATCATTCTTTTGTTTCCAACACACTCCATCCTATATTTAAAAAGCAAATTCTTAATAAAGCTTGCTTGAATCAAAGTTTATTACTTCATAGATGAATACTGGAATAGTAAAAACCAATAGTCATTTTCAGTGTTTATGTTGAGAGATTCATTTAAGAAAATATCATACACTATAACAATTGTTATTGTAAATGAAAAAGAAGCAAAACAAAAATCACAAAAAAATTGTTTTCAATAAAAAGAAATGAAAATAATAAATGCATTAAAGTTTAAAATATTATTGCTCATATTATAAAAGTTTTATTATTTTTTTTAATTTGTTTGTTAAAATAATTTTTATAAAATTTATTAAATTGAAATCAAGTAAAAAATTGTAGTTGTTTTAAATTGAAAAATAATAATTAAAAATTGTATTGTTTAGTAAGAAAACAAAAAGAACAAAAAAGTGCATCATTATTAAAAAAATTTAATTTTGTTATTTTTATGTAATCTAAAACAACTATCTTATCAGTATATAATTATTAGCCACTCCGATGGGGGATGGAATGCTGTCATCAGGAAAAACTTTTCACTCTTATCAGTCAAAATTTTGGCCCAAAGCACGTGATACTACTTTCATTACTCTGACGTCACTTCCGTTTTCTGTGACGCCCACTTCTGTATTGACAAAAACGACCAGAATGCCATTGGTAATAATTTTTTAATTATTTTTTTTACAACAATGGTGGTCAAAAGTTTTGCATAACTTGAATGATAAACAGAATTTGAATTCCATAAAATGTTTCCAAAATTACAATTAGTGCATTATGCTTATTACATATCAGCTTGCTAGAATTTTTTTGAAAGTTACAGACATTTAATTAATTAATGTATAGGGTTATATTCTATTGATAAATACTATAGAATAATTAGAATTTGTTACACCCGCACCGCCCTAAGGCACACGGGACTTCAGATCGGGGTTGCGCTAGTAATCCCGAACTGTACTTTCAAATAAAGAGGATAAACTAAAATCTGGGTAAATTTCTAATAGGGTCAATAGGACCAAAGCAAAAAACGGAAACTATCCGTAAAATCAAAAATAACTATAACGCAAAATTATTTGACTGGAAGATTTATCGTGCAATTAATAGCCAACTCTCTCTTTTTACAAAGTAGAGGGATTTACCTCTAAAAGAAAAGAAAAAAACTTGTGAAACTTCACAAGAAAAAATAAAAGAACAAATAATACAATTATTTGTTTAACAAAGAAACCTTTTTTTTTATATATATATATATTTAACATATTTTGATCTAATCTTTTCTTCGTGATTCTTCTAACGGCTGTTCTAACCTTGTTAAAGTTCAGCAATCGTCTAATTGACAAAAGGTTGAAGTCAGGAGGAAAATAATTTTTTCTTTCTTCTTCAAAAAGTTTACATTTATAAAGAAGATGGTACCTGGTTTCATCTTCTTCTCCACATTGACAAATGCTAGTCTTAGAAAAGAACCTTGATTGATGAGCCGCGAACACTCCATGTGAGGTGTAGATCTGGTTAATAAAAAAATCTCCACAAACTCTGTCTCTATTTACATTAGGGAAGACTTCAAAAAGAGCTCTTGCTTTTGAGCTTTGATTCCAATTGTTTTGCCCTATTTTTGTTATATTTTTGTGTAGCAACTTTTTTATTTGGGATGTTTCAAATTTAACATTTAAGTCTATGACTTCTTTTTCTGTTGCATCTTTAGCATACGCATCTGCGCGTTCATTACCCTCAAAGCCCTCATGAGCTTTGATCCATTCTAATGTAATGTTACTTTCCAGATTCTTGATCTTCTTTTTTATTTCATATATACTATCATCTTTATTATTTATACTATTCAATGCCATTAAAGTTGATTTTGAATCCGACACTATGATTATATCTGATAAGTTATTGCATTTTACATATTCAATTGCATTATTGATGGCATACATTTCCGCCCTAAAAATAGATGCATGGTTACTTATCCCATTCTTTTCACTGTATTTTTCTATACCGTTAGTGTAATATACAAAAGCGAATCCAGTTCTATTATTTCTTTTCGAACCATCAGTGAATATTGTATTGTTGTAGTTATTTGAGAAAGCCTTAAAATCAATTTGGAAAGTTTCCCATGGAGGTCTAATTTGTGGAATTTTTTCCAAATCTTCTTTATTAATGATTGTGTCTTCCAATTCGAGACTCTCACCGTGAGTCTTAAGATCGTAAAATTTTTGAAGGTTTGTTAGGGGTAGGTTTTGAAGGTTTGTTAGTCGTAGTTTGATGTTCAGGGGTGGAACACCCGCAAGAATATTTATTGCTTCCGAAGAGACGGTTTTGTACACTTTAGTGACATTTATCAAGGCGATTCTTTGCAACTGATTGATTTTTATATCTTGCTTTACTGTCTTTCTGTACCATATTTCATGGCCATACGTTATTACCTTTCCATTACTTTTTCATATATGTCTTTTTTAACTTTTGGCTCAAGGCCCCAGGTGGCTCTACAAAATCTATTTAGTTTGTTTTGAACTTTATTTATTTTGTCTTTTATGTAATTAAGATGGTCATTCCAAGTGAGTTTATTGTCAATCAGTACACCAAGGTATTTCAAGTTGACTGAATGAGTAATTTTATGGTTATTAATTTTTAAAGAAGGAGTATGTGAAAATTTTTTTACTAGAGGCTATAATGTAGCAACTTTTGTCATAATTAATTTCGAGTCTATGATCTTGGATCCAATTGTTTACAATATTTAAAGGACCAATACTCGTTTCCTTAAAGAGATACGTGGCTTTCTCCTTCATCATTATTATCAGATCATCGGCAAAAGCCTGGATCTTTACACTATTGCCAAAGTCGATCTGCAAGAGATCATTTATAAAGATGTTCCACAGGGCAGGTCCTAAACAGGAGCCCTGTGGAATACCCATATTATATGACCTTTCGGAATCATCTACAGAAATAAATCTGTTAGATAAAAAATCAAATAAGATATGTATCAAATACGAGGGCAGAGGAAGTCTGTTTATTTTTTGTTTTAAAATTTACCAATCTATGGAATTGAAGGCATTCTTAATATCTATTGATATTATGCACGTGATGTTGCCTTCGGAGTCTGCATTCTTAATAAAATTCTTTATTTTTTGAAGGGCGGTAATAGTTGATCTGCCTTTCCTAAATCCGTATTGATTTAGACTGATAAAGTTGTTTATTTCAAGATAATAGGTCAACCGATCTGCGATGATTCTATCGAATAGTTTGCCCCACGTAGGCAATAGACAGATTGGTCTATAATGGGATGCTTCAACGAGGTTTTTTTCTGCTTTTGGTATTAGCACTGCTCTAGCTGATTTCCAAAGGATAGGAAAATTTCCATTTCTTAATAAATGATTTAGGAAATAGCCAAACCAAGTTTTATTTGCAAGGTATATTTCTTTTATAATTTCTCCAGGGATATTATCTATCCCTGGAGACTTGTTTGGTTTAATTTTAGCCAGTGCGTTTTCAATTTCCTCATTTGTGATAGGAATATAATCTTTACTGTTCAATGGTATTGGTAAAATATCTTCTAAGTACGTTTTCAAGGGGAAGTGATAGTTTAAAATCTGTTCAATAGTCTCTTTGGTTGAAGAGGTAGAAGTGCTATCATTTCTTGTTATTGGATTAAAAGCCTTCGTTGACATAATTTTATTTGTAAGTATCTTAAAGTTTTTTCCGAAAATATTTTTTGTAGTAATTTTATTAACAAAATCTTTAAAGCAATTCCTTTTGCTTTCCAATGTAAGCTTTTTATAAAGTGCTTGTTGTTTTTTAAAGTTCTGTTTTTTTATGATTCTTATATCGTCATTCATTTCCTTTTTGTATAATCTTCTTAGAGCTCTCGTTTTTGATCGTTCTGATCTTAAGTGTGGAGACCACCATATTGCATTTTTGTTTCTCCTTTTCTGTTTAGATTTCTGTGAATCCATGGCGATTTCTAATATTTCTTTTTGAATACTATTTATCAATTGTCCAATATTGGTTGTATGGATATCCGAAAAATTGATTGCATATTTTTCCATTATTTTAGTCATTTTTACTTTTAATTTTAGCCAGTCCAGTGATTTCAGGTTTATCCTAGGTCTTTTATCCATTAAGGGTATATCCAGTTGCCAAGTAATGTCTAGTAAATTATGATCACTGTTCGTTATGTCGTCGGTGACCTCGACCAAAAGTCCATCAGTTATGTTTCTTGAAAGAATGATGTCTATCCAGCTCTCACCCCTCGTTGAACAGAAGGTGGGGGGGGAGGCTGGGTTGTTTTCTATGTTAAACTCATTCACCATACAGAAATCCAATAATTTTTGTCCTCTAGGATTCAGGTCTCTACGACCCCAGACCCTGGATTTCGCGTTAAAGTCGCCACAAATAATTATATATTTATCTAAAAATCTTTGAAGTTGCTCTTGCAAGATAAAAAGATTATCATCAATTGTCTCACTAGGAGAACAATATACTGAAACTAATATAAAAGATTTATTATGACAAGAAATTTCCAATATAATTATATCTCTACTTTTGTAGATCATAAAGGTTTGAGATGGATTTCTCAATAAGATAGCAGTTCTAGGTCTTTCACTCTCTGAATAGACTGAATATGAATTTGGGATGTTAATAATATTATTTTTATAATGATAAGGTTCATTCAAAGAACAGAAGTCTTGGCTGTTATTAAGTATATGTTGATTAAGCTGTGCCATTGCGGCTATAGAATTTCCCAAATTTAAATGGGTACCTTTAATATAATTTGGAGAGCTATTAGACATAATTCGTTTTATTCACAAGATTTTTGACTTCTTTTTCGTATACCTTACATTTAAAGGATGTGCTACTATGATCTACATTAAAGCTTGTCTTAAATTTAATATTATGGTTGCTACAGTTTATACATTTCGACTGTTTATTACAATTTTTCCAATTGTGGTCATCGAGACCACAATTGGTACATATTTCTTTGTCTCCTCTACATACCTTCGATGTGTGGCCATATTTGGCACATTTGTAGCATTGCATTGGTCTGAGGTATTCCTTAAAATGGATTATCTCCCAGCCAATATTTATTGTTTTCGTACCTATGATATTGCGAAAAGAGTATGGATCTAACTGTATAATAAAGTTTGTTCCATATTTACCTTTGAATTTGGTTTTAATTCTTATCTCATTTTGTTCGCTTTTATCTTTTGCATAATTCTCTTTAATAGTGTCCAGTACTTCGTCATCAGTAGTGTCATTTGAAATATTATAGCATATTATGCTAGGGTTGATTAACTTTGGTTTTGATATAGTAAAGTTGTTTTGTATGTTATCGTTTTGTTGCATTACTTCAATCATTTTTTCCACCTCTTCAGAGGTTGAAGACTCTATAAACAAGCCTCCTCTAGCAACATTTCTTATCTTTTTTACATTTACATTTAACTTATTTATGTTGATGTTTTTCTGAAGCTGTTGCTTGGTATATAGGGACGTTTTATTCTCGTCATTTGGTCTTATAATAATGGCTTGACTTTTCTTTGTTTTCTTTTGAATTGCTGGAGTTTTATGTTCAATTTTTTCGAGATTTGAGCTCGTTGCTTTAGCATATGAAATGGGCTTTTGAAGGAGTTTAAGAAGTTCATCCTTAGCTCCAATGAGTGCTGAAATTTCCCTTGATTGTTTTTGAACTATGTCCATTAATTGGGAGATTAACTCCCTCATATGGCATTTGTCTTCGCTACGAAGCTTTCCTTTATAAGAGAGGTCAAAAATTGTTTTGAAGATTTCCATGGCATCTGCTACATGGACATCCTCCAAAATCTGAGATTCGTCCATTACGGACATTTCTGGTAAGAAAGTAAGTTTTACCCAAACTAATAAAATATATATTCTTTGCCTTTTTAGCCGTGCGATATGGTTGCACGTTGCGCGGGTCGGGACCACGTGGAGGTAAGGCACCGAAGATAAAGATTTGATAATTAATAAGATTAAAAATATAAATCGCTGCTGACAGGTGATAGACTCTGGGCCGTTGTCACCTGTCAGAGAAAATTAGAATAATATTATAGAAAAATACTTCGGCCCCCGGCCCATACTATAGGATAATGTGATCCTTAACAAAAATATGGAGCTGATCACTGATAAATATTCTTGAAATTTGGCGCAATTGCTATTTAATTTTTCAATGTTTACAAATTATAAAATATAATGAATTTTCGTCATTAGGAAAATGTTTATATATCTTAAAAGTATATAGTTATAAATCATTATAACAATAATACAATAATTAAGTCAACTGTAAATATTAATATCGGATAAAATTACTGATTATATTCCTTGACTGGTTATCCATCAACTCTAAGTAAATGATTTGGTTCCATATTATTATCAGAGCCCTATGAAGCTCTTCTTTTTTGCAACATGATTTTAAGCTATTATTTTTCAATTCATTTCAAATTTTTCTATGCCATTTAGGTATTTCGCCGCACACCACTCTTTCTGCTCCATGAGAAGGTGCATTGAGTAATTCAAATCTAACTTATCCATGAAGAAATATTCTTTTTCCCAAATAAGCATTCCAATTTCTAATATTGTAATGATCCAGTCAGAATTGATTGACAATGGGGAAGCTTTACATATTGGATATTCTTTGACTGCTTTGAATTCGATATTCTAATCTAATCCAAATTTGCTTTTAAAGATTTCAGTATTCTGGTGTGATTGGTTCCTGAAAAGAGATTTGCTTTCAATTACATTTCTTGAGACTCATCTCTTGAAGTCTGCGCTTTCTAAGTTGAAATGTTGTTTTCTTCAATATCAGATATCTATACACATTGAAAACGCATACCCGACAGTGTCAACTGCCGATTGTCATGGTTGAGGAATTCTAAAACGCAATATTGCCTCCTGGCTGTCTTTTTTGGGTGTTCTGTTCTTAATACAACTTATTTGATCTCTCTATGAACTTCTTTGGTATTCTAAAAATAATACATGGTTTTGTATTATCATCTATATCATTATCTATCATGCCATTACTCATCTTTTATTAAAAAGAATATCAAATACGATTTTCTAACATCGAATCTGAAAACGGCTTTATTCTTTTTGTTTTCTTACTAAACAATATCAGAATCTAACTGCCAGTTAAATGGAAAATTTCATTGGTTAACAATTTTGTTAAAAATGACGACAGATATTTGGTTAATAAACTTTCTACAATGCAATTTTAAAGCTATAACTTTTAAACTACTGATCACACTTTAATATGATGTACAAATAGGAATAGTTGACATAGGGCATGAGATGATATTGCTGCAAAGGAATAACTGAAATCTAATCACATATTGTAAAAAAATTCAAATACTTAAGTGATGCAAAATTATCATTGAATACTAATTATTCAAATCCGTTTTCAGTCCTGATTATGGAGTAACTATATGGAAATAAACTTGTTAAATTGATATTCTTCCTATTACAAATCATTGTTCAAAATGAGACGAGTAGAGGTTTCATTTGAACGATAAAAATGCAGTTTCTTTCATTGAAATTCTTTCCTATCATGATATCATAAGAAGAAGTTCGATTTCCAATGAGCATTTCTTTTTGAGGAGCCTATTTGGACATTCTTTGCGAAAGAGTTCTCCAAAAAAAAGTATCGTAAACAGTCTGAATGGCTCTCGCCGTACAATTTCTAGTAAATCGAAGCATCTCGTGACGTCACCGCACTGCAACGATGGTGCTGTGACGTCACAGGCAGGAAAACTCCGGGTATTGTCTCTAGGAGATCAATGCTCAGTCATTCATAGCAGGAAGTACACGCAAAATCCTGTTTATGGCTAAGAATTCCCCAAATGGGAGTGTCTTTTACTACAAAATTGAGAATAGTTGCAATTTCTATGCAAGTATTTCCTAAAATGTAAATGATTAAAAATAATAAGAAAAGGAATTTTTTTCCCCTTTTTTTTAAAACAATTATTGCAAATATTAAAAGTGTGGCAAATCTAATTATATCTAAAATTTCTAAAGGAAGTTGAACATTAAATTCGAGTTATAAACGTTAAACATAGCACATGCTGGTAAATATACATAAAAAAAAATAAAGGCAATTGACTATTTTATCGACAGAAGCATGTAAAGCAAATCGGTACTTAACTAGTTCAATCTGCTTTTCATTTCATTAAATGTAGTATCTTAATATAGTAAATATCACAAGCAATACAACTTCTTTCGATTCCATTGCTAATGATAATAGTTACTGAAAATCAAGAAATATTGAATCCTTTTCCAATATGAGAAAACGTGAATAATATATATATAGATGAAGAGATTATAGATAGATATATTATTCTATAGATGAAGAGCAAATAAAAAGTTTTTTGTTGACTGCAATAAAAAATATCTTTTTTTAAGGTATTAGGTAAAATCAACAGCTTACTGTACGAATCTTATTGTTGTCTATTAATAATCCAAGTAACACTTTGCAATTTTTAAATATACAGTATTAACTCATTTTTAGAACGATTTTGGGTAGTAAGAAATTATAAAAAATGATTTCCAAAAAAAGTTCAAAAAGATATCCAAGATATATTAGGAAAAATCCTTGGGGTCAGATGTTCGGATTTTGTAAAATATCCAAATATAAAATCTTACTTAATTATGTTTACATAACATGGGTGGAGAGGTGGTGAAAGTATTTCCATAACTAAAAGTGTTTAAGGCTCGTTCCCACCGAGGTGTGAGGCGTTTAAGCGATAAGCGTTGACCCATCACTAGCCTCAAACCTGAAACCGGTTTGGCATCCACCGCTTCGAGTTGACCCACTTTCAACTCGAAGCGGAACTTCACTAGACGTAATGCTATTTCTGACGTTTCGCTGTGAAGGGGTCAAAAAAATTTTCTTGTCTGCCGCGTGAATCTTCAACTCTTCACGCCTCGGTGGGAACGAGCCTTTATTTTGTCAAGAGAACCAGAAGCTTCCGTCGGGCGCGATACATCTGCAATATCTTTCCGTTGGGTTCGAAGGGTGGCAACCTCCCCAAATGCCATACGTTCATTCAAAATTGCGCTTGGATAATGTGGAAGATCTTTCGTGTTGGGTAACGTTGCAACTAAAATATCTGTGCATAAAATATATCTGTGAAATACTGAGATATCTGAAATAAAAAAATATATTTGTGAAATACTGAGATATCTGAAATAAAAAAATATATCTGTGAAATACTGAGATATCTGAAATAAAAAAATATATCTAAAAAATATCTGTGCATAAAAATACTTTTTGCTCCTTAGTTGTTGTCATCCACTCAGCAAAAAGTTCGAAAAAAGTGTCATGGGGAGTCTAATGAACAGGAAAGAACAGTTTTTGTTTGAAATGCTGAAGCATTTTAAATTTAAAAAAAAATTTATTCACTTCATTTGGTTGTTTTTAAGGTGTTATGGAGAACTTTGAAAATGGGAAGTTTGGAAATTGGACCCAGGAGTCAGACAAAAGGCGGGATCCTCTTTAGGGAGAGGGAAATGAAAGAAAACCCTGTTTCTCACAGAACTTTTCTATTAAGAATTTCGAAAAGAAACTAGCTTCATCTATAAATAAAAGGAATAAAATGTGTTGGTTTTTCTCTTCCAAGACAGACGCGACCCATATGCGTCGAATAGTCTACGGATCATTTTCGAATATTTTGTTACAGTAATAAAAGAAATTTTCATGAAAAATCATTGTTGGATTTTAGAAGTAACCTTACGATTCAAATGGATTTAAATAATTAAATTTTTTAATGCTGGAATCGAACTAAATTTCATTTAGCTCGGATAATGCATTTGAGAAATTAAGTTTTTTTTATTTGATGTCCTTTTCGGATGTCATATCTTCATAGGAAGTTCCACATTTGACTTTGTCAATCGTATCTGTAGAAGCAACCAAATATTGATTACTTGGACTTACCAATAACCAAAAACGCCGATTTTTTGTATTATAAAGATTGTCTCTAAAGCATTTTTTTCATATTGCAATCAATGTTTCGTGGGCTGAATTCTGAATAAAGCTTTTTAATATGACATCTCTTAGAATCCCGTTCATAAGACACTACTCCAAAGTCGGATGCTAGGAAGAAGAAATGAGTTTTTTTAATATTCAGAAATTTGTATCCATTATTTGTATCATTCCCACTGTATCCATTTCTTTATGGTGAGTCGTCATTTTTCTTAAAATCTATTTCTAAGAATACATTTTAAAGGCAACGATGTAAAACAGCCTTTTTTTTCCTCTTCTCTTTCAGACATTTTCTATCTTCTACTCGTTTAATTCCGTATACTTACCTAGACTTAAATTATAAATATTTTTGTTTATAGTTCGCAACACACATTTTGTGTTAAGCATTATTAGAAATATATTAAAATGTTTCAAAAGCATAAGCAAAATAAAAAGCATGATAGTAATAAAAAAAACCTGTAGGGTATTTAGACGAAAACTATTTTAAACTGTGCGAAAATGTCATAGATCAAATGTACATCAACATGTGCATAGATCAAACTGTAAAACTGTTGCTTCATGAGTATTGTATATAAATAATTTTTTATCATTTCATACAATTATATATATCGTTATTTTTTTCCTTTACCTAGTATTTCTTATAAAAAGAATAAAAAAAAAATACCATTTCAGAATAAATGATATTGTTATTTTAAAATTTCTTTTGAAATTAAAGTTATTATAGAAAGTTAACTATGGTTACACTTTGACTTATTGTGCACTATCCATTTTTGTTAAATTGTAAGAATGCAAGAAAATAAAACTATAACATAAAAAGAGTACAAATTATTGATAAAAAATTTCCATTATTTGAAATCTGAAATACTTTTTTATTTTTAAACTTTTATCGAATATATTAAAGTTATGTAAGCAACCACAAATCAGTTTCGTATTGCTTTTTTAATCAATTGAAACATCCTTTAAGGATTCACAACCCTCAGAAGATGACAGTTTTAATAGCTGCTGATATTTATTCAAAAAACAAAAAGGAAGATAGTAGCAGAGGTATAGAGTCGGAGTTGAGAATTTCTCAGAATCGGAAGTCGAAATTTTATATCGACGCTTGATTAGAAATATAAAAACAATTTTACAGTTAAACAAATTGATTAGAAACAACTTTACTTTTAGTCCTTCAACTCTATTGGATAAGCGTTATGAAAAATCATACGAAAACGTAGGAGGTTAAATACAATTACGTTCACGTACTAAAAGCATGTTGTGAATTAGACAGTGATTTTTTTTTATAATAGTTTAGTCAGTAATGACGAATATTTTATTTTACATTGAATTCCTTAGTTTGGATGCAAAGACTCCCATTTTCGTAAATATAATTATTAAAAAAAAACAGGTTACAGAATTTGTTCAGCAGTAAATGGCTACATTTAGTATATTGTAATAACCATAGTAAAGTGAGTTTAAAGTATCATAGAAGCTTTTAAGAGAGATGCTTATGGCAATATTCTTAAGATTAAAAGTATCTACGGTGTGTGTCATACATTACGGTGTAATTCATGTGTTCAAGTCTTTTCTTCCAACTTTAAACAGTTTCATATTTTAAATTTAATTCCTTCTCACTAGGAAGAAAGTTGGCCATGTATTTCAATCTAGAATTAATCTTAAACATCGAAAAAAAATGATGGTTTGTGACTCTTTTTAATATGCTACTTATAGCACTATTCTGTCAATGTTTTTTTCACATTTGGTATTAGGTTTAAAAGGCAAAAAAAAAAAAAAAAAAAAAAGAGCGCTGAATTACATACGAGCCTTTTTTAAGGAAAGCAAATATTGTTTTGCCTCTCCTCGGTTACTTCTGTTGCAATTATTTATTTCAAAACTTTTTTTTGTTGGATTTATTAATTTCAAAACTTGGAAAAAGTCGAAATTTTATATACATGGAAGAAGAGAGCCAATGATGAAAGTGAAATGATAAAGCATCCCTTCTTCTATGTTAAGCAGAACTCGACTGAAAATTCCGTCAGGAATGCATTTAGTTGCTTTTCCTGTATTGGACTCTAGATTTCCACTTTCGTTTAATCTAAATAGTGTAGAATTTACTGGATTACTGGTTTCCACTGTTGCAAGATTGATCTGTAACTTCTAATTTAAGTGGACAAGAATTTGCTGATTTAGCGTTTTTTCTATCTTCGGCTAAATTGTCTTGAACGTTTAGAAGATGTTGAAAAGAATCTTTGTGTAGCGTTTACCATCTTGTCAAAGGAATGATCTTGAGCTTTGGGCTTAAATGGACTTGCTGGGATAGCCTTTTTCAGTCTTTTCTAAAAAGTCAATTTCTAGGAGAGTATAGTTCCTCTTCGAAGTAGTTTCTTAGCAGAGTATTTTTGGATTGGCATAAAATGGTGATAAAAAAATTCTCCTTTTCAGAAAGACATTAGCATGTTTTGTGTACCACTTTTGCTGCCTGGTTGAAGTCGGCGAGAGTCATGACAAGATAGGTTTTGGAAGTGAGATCTTTTTTCTTTTAGCAAGCGGAAAAGAGCTGCACTAGAAATAGGAAAAGTTGCTGCTGTATCTGCATATGTAATACCACAGAGTCTGTTGGTACTACTGTGTCCAAAAAGTAAAACCAATTTTCAATTTAAAATTCCCGGAGCTTATGGAATTTCATTTTTTTTCTTTTTCAGGTTGCTGGCACTGTCTTTGCCATCTGTGGGAAATTTTACGTCAAAATATTCATTAGTGTTTGAGTTACGCTTGGCTTTGTTAGACGCTAAAACTGATTGCGGCGATTTTTGAAATGTCTGAATTAATTGAGCAAAAAATCAATTTAATCAATTAAATCAAATCAATTAAATTTTGTTTGCGGAAACGTATAGAATGTGGCAGAAGGCATTCGCTGAGCATTCCTATATCGGAAAGAAATGTTTAGAAGTGGTATAAACAGTTAAAAAGAGACAGAGAACGCGTTGAAGACGAAGAGCCGTCTGGTCGACCATCAACCTCAACTGACGAAGCTCATATCCAAAAAATTACATATTTAGAGCTTGCAAACCGTCTGTTTACAATTAGAAACCTTGCTGATGATGTTGGAACTTCAAAAGGATCGGTCAATTCCATTTTGGGCCTCAGAAACGTCAAATCTCGATTGGTACCGAAAACACTGAATGCGCCAACTCCCATTGCATTGATTCTTCGTTACTTTTTCGCCAAAAATGAAACCCATATAATTTCACAACCACCGTATTCACACCGTGCGACTTCTGGCTATTCCCTAAACTCAAAACACCCCTTCGGGGACACCGTTTTGAGTTGATTGAAGAGATTCACCGTGAATCGCAGCGCGCTTTGAAGGTCATCCCTGCCGATGACTTTTTAGCACTTATTGAGGATTGGAAAAAAAGCTGGCATAAGTGTATTGTGTCCGTAGGGGATTACTTTAAAAGCGATGAAATAAATTTGGAAGAATAAATAGTTTTTTGAAAAAAAAATTGGTTTTACATTTTGGGCACAGTAGTATTAACATTGCGAATCACCAACTGCTTCGATCTTGAAAGATTGTTTAGTTTAATAGGGTTGGAATGGATGTTATTCTTCTCTTCAGGCTTTAAACTATTTGTATAGCTTTATTTAGTGACCCCTGGAGTAATACAATCATAATTAGACCAGCACCGTGGACTTTTAGAAAAGACTGGAATCGCAATGAATATTAAAGATCAATCTGGTTTTCAAATGATACACCCAGTTGAAGTTTCTCATATCAACAAAGGAGTGATCTTCCTGCTTTGACTTTTCTTGTTTTATGTCCTGAAATTTTTTCATCGTAAAGTTGACCTTTAGATTTATGCCAGATTTCGTGAAGTCTCATTTAGTACTACTTTTTCTACTTGTCTTTTGCAACTAGACTACTTGTCATATTCATCTAGATTTTCCACAAGGTCCATTGGAGAGACAGCCTGCTCATTCATCCCAAAAGCGTTTCTTGAATTTTGGGGGACATTTTTTCTTGATTTGAACAGTTATCACCAAATCTTTCAGCTTTTTAAAAGTATTTACATTTAATTCACAAATCAAATTCTCGTAATAATTACGCAGTTCAAAATAAAGATCCTTTTATGTACATTGAGAGGTTTTTTTGATGAGTTGCAAATAACTATCAAAATCATTCAACTTTACAGTCAGATATCTTTAATGAATTGGTAATCATCAGCCTTTTTTATCTGATTCCAGCAATGATTTTTCTTAAGTCATTGGGAAGACTCTCACCAAATAACACTGGTTCTCTGGAACCTTTAGAAATGTTAAGTTTTTCAAAAATGTTAAACAACAGAGGCGTGTCATTTTCATTTGGGTAGGGAATCAACTTTTTTAGCTCAAGCTTTGGTAAGAAGACGTTTAGATTAAGTGACTCTGTTGAGAGCGAAGAAAATTTTTGTGCTTCAAGCGCAAAGTGAAGAAGTGCAAGTTCATGACTTCGTGTCTGTTCAATTGACTTTTCTATCTTTCTTTTAATTCAATTCATTTATCTATTACACTGGCTAATAAATGGAGTGAATTCTTTATCGTAGTTGTTATCATTTATAATTAAATATTTTAATTGCATAACTTTTAGATTATCCCCTCTGCTTGTCCTTGCAAGCTTTTGAAAGCTACGACATGATTACTGTCTATTTCTCAAAAAGTTCCATAAAAATTTTAATGTTTATAAAAGTTGTAGATATATTTTGTAGTTCTCAAAAGTTTATTTTAAGCAAATCCTAATATAAATAATTTTAGGATAATTATTTCCCCTAACATCAAAACAAAATACTTAAATTTTGATTTACATATTTAAAATCATTAATTAATCTGAAAATGCACGAAGTAATTTACACGATATTAAAATTACTTTTAAAATTAAAAATTTTTTTAAATGAAACCATATTAGAACATAAAAAATGTAATTTATAAATAGTTAAGGAATCAATGTAAAAGGATTTTAACTCTTTAGTATGTATAACTAGATATTTAATTTGGTAAACAAATACTACCAGAAATGCAGATTAAGTAAAATGAATATTCTAAAATGAGTTAACGATAAATCTTCTTGAGAACGTAAAAAATAAAAAAGGTTCCTTCACATATCAAAAGAATGAAAAAATTCTAACGAAATAAGAGTTACATGCGAGTCATAAAAGACATAACTTTGTTCAAGTCCACGGTTTCTATATGCGCATGCGCAATAAGTTCGTATGAAATTTGTCGTAGCGTGAGCATATATTATATTAGAATATATAGTTTACTAACATTAGTACAAGTTAAGCTTTGAAAAAAGGAAAAGTAGAAAAATTTCTCTATTTAATTACAACACTTAAAATGGAGTGAATTCTATGGCAAATAATGATTTTACTCAACAAAAAGCAATCCAAATGATTTATTCTGAATGACTAGATTTAGATTGATTTATTCAAAAAACTATATATAATTTTGAGATTGAATGTAATGATAAAAAATCCAAATCCAAAATTTCCCTGCCATTTTTTGTTCGAAGATAATTTGTCAGCCGCAAATGGATCCTTTTGGGGTAAATGAAAATGACAAAACAGGTTGAGCACTAATTTTGCTGCGCAACATGACTTTGAATGATTTGACATTCTATACAAGGCACAAAAAAACAATTAAAAGGAAAGAAAATGGAACCTTCTGCATCTCTGCTTCTCTGCTGGTCATCAGTCGGGCACGTTAGGAGCGATGTGAAATTGAAAAGGTCTATTGTTTTTCTTTTGCGCTCAATTCGTTTCATGAACTTTCTTTTAATTCCAATCAGTCTCGGGATGACGCCTTTCATCTAGGCGTCCCACCAGAGAAGACCTTCTAATTCCAGAATCGATTTTTTTATTCGGTCCCCTGACTGTCATTTTATATACTAATATCTTTACTAATTGATTATGAAATAAATTCATTTCATATATCTATAAAATAGATTTTTTTAAAATTAAAAAAGTATTTTTTTTTACTACTTTAAATGTGTCTAACTTAAAGGATATCATTGTACTCTTGAAAATAATAGTACTCAATTAATATAGGCATCAATGTAGTATCTTAAGACAAGCAAAAGAAAATGAATCCCAAAGATGCTATATTTGGAATATTATTTGTTTGTTCGGTCACTATTATAAATTTTTCCTAAGGCTCGTTTATCATTTGATTTGAATTCCTCCAATGGAGATCAGAATATTATTTTATTTAAAAACGTTTAATCTGTTTTATTTGAGACACTTCTTTATCTTTCAAATCCTTATCAAGACGGATTTCCATCTGTATTCTAGAAACATTTAGAAGACTTGAGCCAAACTAAATTTTGAGCAGTTATATTTTATGAATTTTTTGAAATCTTTTTGCTACGGACAGCAAGGTACTAAAGGTCTTTCTCAATCTGTTCATTATTCAGAATTATTTTGTATTTTGAGTTGAGCTTGTGAGCGCATGGAGTTTCTTCTCTTCTTAGCATAGTATCTAATGCCCTTGTGCCAGAATTCCACCAAATTATCCATTCTCTGCTATATTTTCCAGATGTCACGTCTGCTGACTCAAGTTTTTCTTTAACCATACGTAAATATTTCAGTAATAGTTCAAGTTGTTAGTCTAATTTCAATTCGTTATCTGTCAGTGTTACAAAAGGATTTCTAGAAGGCCTTGGATTCTAATATTCCACCAACGTGTTTCTTGATCTACAATCGCTAGTACTGCACATTTTTCAGTACGCCATTTTAAATTGCACTCACTTTTGGGGTTCTCACAGCCACTGTCATATTGAGTGATTTCGATTTAACATTAACGATGTGCGTTTGCTTTGCGCCATTACGAATTGAATGTTGTAATGTATAGATTAGATATGGCATGTGCGATAGTTCATAAAAACCAATGAATATGGTAATATAAGTAAGTTATACGAATTAGAAGAATCATTTTCTTTGATTGGGATGCCAAACAGAATTCCATTTATTTCATTCTCGTTGAGTTTATCTATTGCACTGATCCTATTAAGTGCATTGTCAGTAACAATCGCTACCATTTCATCTTTTCTAACTTAATTTTCATTCAAAATCTTTTCGTTCAGCTTTCGAATATTTTTACTAAATACTGCGTTTCTGGATTTTTTAAAGTATATAAAGACTAAGTACATCATGTACACATTGGGAATTTAATCCTATTTAATGAGTTCATGAGCGAGTAAAATTGTCCACTTTTAGAAAGATTCTTTAAGTCTCTTTTTGAGTGATATTTTTCGGTTTTCAGCTTGTTTTAAAATGATATTTCTAATTTCAAATGTGTTGATAAATGATATTGCTTGGCGACTGACGCGTCTAGCTAAAAAAACCCCAGAACTTTGGAAATAAATTTTTTTTATAAAAGTGTCGGGAACCGGACTGACTCTCTACCTCTGCGTAAGACACGCAAATGTTGATCAGCTTCTCCTGAAATTCTTCCAGGACGGCCTTAGTGGTCGATTGCTGCTGGTATACGAGAATTTTGATGCAAGAAACGTAACGACCCTTGACACATAAAATTTCATCATTTAATTTGATGGCACAGAAAAAAATTCCAGGATTTGTGATTTAGAATAACCGGGCTACACCAGATCGTCCCCTTTCCAAATGTCGAAACTTGTAGTTTTTTGAGCTGTTGGCAATAGCACTAATAGCGCTTCTAGGTTGCATCTTTTCTTCTTTAAAAGCTATTCATAAGCTGTCCCAAGACAGGCGGTGAGTTATGCAAGTATTTTACCACTTTTTTTTTTTTTTGAACCTAAAGGCTCTTCTCTGCTGTTGTGAGACATCAGTTAGTGGTATTGAAGTGAATCGAATGCAATTTCATGAAAACACGTATAAGGGATCGAGCTTAAGCAATTCTCAATTAGTTTAATAATACAAGTAGAAATAGAGGATATACAATGCTCTATAACGGGACCTGCAACACTCGTGGCCCAGTGGTACCGCTGGCTGTATTTCAGTAGTCACTGCTTTCAAAAACGAGGAGTAAATTGTAATAATATGAGTAAAATGTGTCTTGTATCGATAGTCAGGCTGTTTGGTGGAAGTTTTCTTCCCATACTATGCTCAAATGCGGGACGTTACAGCATGGCAGTGCTGCAATGTCCAGTGAGGCAGTGCTTACCCACTGTAAAGTTCGCCCAGAAGACACTGTCCTCCCTTCATTCCCCGTCCGTGAGCTGCTCGTGGTATGCATAAGAGGTACATGAGCCTATCGATGCTAAAATACAAATAAAATAAAAAAAAAAAAAAAAAAAAAAAAAAAAAAAAAAAAAAAAAGACCACATCTGAAACACAGCGAATTGAACAGGATAATTTTTTTTTTTCATTTACTCCATTATTAAAAAGCAATCCTTATAAAATGTATTGTATGATTAATTTCAAAATGCTAATTTGTATCTTTGAAGTCATTTTTCAGTTGATAGAATGTGCAATGAAACAAAAATGTTGTTTGGGAAGAGACAAACAAGGAACCAAAGAGTGCGTCGCATGGGATTTGATTCAAATGATTAATTGAATCTTATAGTCGCTTATAGTAAATGTAACGAATGTTTCATAATTGTTAGATGCATTTGATATCCCTAAATAACAATCTGTATAGAAATTCAATATTTAATGAATGGATTATTTCTAAAAATTTAATAAAAAACTCACGTTTTGATTTGAATTATTCATTTATTTACTTAACATAATTAAAAACAATTTATTTATTTTAAATAATTTATACTTTTAGGATATTTTTTCTAAAATGTGCAATTCTGTGCAATAATCAAACATGAAATTTTGGTTGAACATCAAATATTTGTTAAGCTGGAGATTCAGCAAATTATTGATTAACAGGTATCGAATGAATATTTGAAACCAATGCTTTAACACAATGATATTACCACTGGGAAAATTTCTCTTGTGAGTGCAGTTGTTGCAGCAGTAGTAGTCAAAATTAGATATCAGACATTGAAAGAAAATATTTAGATAATAAGAATAATATAATACCTGGCTGGAATAATACCTGGCTTGAGAATATTTCATTTTTTTTAACAAACTAGTATTAAATTCAACTGAATTGAACTGCATGATTGTTCGCGATTTGAAAGAGTCTTCCTCATTGATTCACTATACATTTGCTTTCTATATAAGTGAATGAAAACAATAGAAATTAAAATTTCAGCATTTGTTTCCAAAGATACGAGCCTCCAACTGCTTCCTTGTGCGTTCACTCCCTTGAAGATTTGAAAGCAATTGATAAGAAGCATTATTTCCAGTTTGAATCTTTTCAAATCGTGTTAGAAACTGCGTAAGGATACTTCTATATTTTATTCGAAGATAAGGTTCCAATAAATGACTGGAAAACAATTCGCTTTATTCTGAAATCCATTTATTCCTTCTTAGAAAGAGGAAGCATGGGCAGGAAAAATACTTAATTGGAATTGAAAATAAGAAAACTCCGGGATTGTTTTAAGAGTGATGTAGTTTCTGCTGAAATGAAGGAAAAGAGCGGCAACAATTTCTTTCGGAAATTTTTTCACTTGAAGTATTTAATTCCTATAGACTTGACCTTTCACAAAGAATCTCGTAATATTTCGGAAAAAAAAGTCTTGACTATCGTGGTTAATGGCAGCTCAACTGGTTTGGCTCAAGGACAATCCGATTCTACAGAGTTTTAAAAAGATTTTTAATAAGCTTCTGATAATTAACGTCGTCTGGAAATAATAGAAAATAGAGCTTTTTTCTCTCAAAAAGTAAATCGATATATGGAAGGATTTCTTTTAGTACAAAGCCTGTTTATTTTGCTTCCTTTGTCTCTTATACAGAGGACATTTCGAACTCACTTTTATGGGTCTATTTTAAATAAATGAACTAAGTTAAAAAACGAATAGTTAAAAGTAATACAAATCGGAAATAAAAATTCAGCCTGCCTATTTCCGATGAGAGACTATTATTGGGAATTTAAAATTACAAGACTTTTAATCTTGACGCTTGAAACTAAAAAGGCTTGCCTACTTTTAATGATTGTAAATAAGAAATAAATCAATTCAACTTCCGATCCGCAATTAATTAAAAAAAAAAAATTCTATTTCTATTGCAAATGGTATCTGGAATCGGATTTTGACTATTTATTTCTTCATTTGCAAATGAGCACTTTCAAAATGCTAAAAATGATTTCTAATAGATCCCGAACAAAAGATGATGTGAATGATCGAATGCCGTGATTGGCTGCCGTTGGCGTGTTTGGCGCAGCGGCAACCCTTCCGCCGCGTGGTCCTGTGGCGTGTGTAATGGTTGTGTAGTAGTTGCGGAATGTGGTTCTGGCCGTCGACCGAAGAGGATGTATCTCGGGAGCGTCGTGGCGGTGTGCGTGCTGTGCGGGGCGGTCGCTGTGGAGAACGGCACGAGCTGCGAGGAGGTGCGGCGCGCGTTCGAGATGCGGGGCCTCGGAGCATTCGTCCCGGACTCTTGGACAGAAGGTACTTTCATTTCTTTTCTCTTCTGGAGATTCTCAAATGAGAGTTTTAGAATATCAATGGTTATTTAGCCATTCCAATTCGGAAAATATTCTCATTTTAAAAGCTTTGGAAAAGAACTATTCTAGTTTGATTTGTTTCAGTAAAACGTTTTAAAGGGAAGGTTGGAGGAAAAAGATGCGCTCAATAATCTTTAGAAGGATGTTCGACGTTGAAATGAAATGTGTCTTTGGACATGCCCGAAACTAAAAAATCAAATGAGAATAGAGCACATTTTGAAGAAGGCAAAGCACACATTCTATTTTAAGCAACATTACAGGATGACCTTTTAAATTCACTAAGAAATGAAACTTGATTTGAAACATGCACATTTTATTGATTTGTAGTATTTAACAATAATAAATACTAAGAATAACATGAATAAAAAAGCAGTTTTACAATTGTGTTTGATTGCAGTTGGAAACAGAATAGCGGAGTTTTAAATGAAATCCAAATATCTAAAAAAAAAAAAAAAAAAATTATATTTAATTTTATTAAATTTAATATTTTGTAATTTTCTTCATGAATTTAAATATTTTCTGTATAACGTAGAACAAAAGATAATCTGCTTAATTACCATAGCTCTAACTTGCATGTCCATTTTAAAGTAACATTCGAAGCTTATCAGATTTGCATATAAAAAGGTACAATTCTCAAATATGTGCGATTCTAATGTCGAATAAAATCCTGTTGCAAGATACTAATCGGGAATTGATTCGGAAATTATTTTCTCTATTTGTAGGAAAAGATTAAAATATTTTATTGATCTTATCAGCTTCATTCTTCCTCTCATACTTTCATTTGAAATTGTTATTAATGAAGCAGTTTAAGGTATTATGGTGTGGAGTTCACAACTACTCATTGTCAACGCTTGTTGTAAGAATTCATAATATATATATATATATACAGAAACGGTAAAAATACAAGAAAAAAATCAAAAAGTTAATGGACGTTTCAGACACACAATTAGTTTGTATAACACAACATACATGTCCATGTGCTTCCTAATTAGCTCAATAAAAACAATTTACCGAAAAAAGAAAATAAAACTTAAAAATGAGTTTCTTCAAGATCCGCATCAGCTGCAGCGACGAAATTTAGACATGTACAAAGTATGCATGGCAAAAACTGCACATGCAGGTTAAAAAAAATCTATACAAAAACAAGCTGAGTATAGAGTTAAGGAAGTTTCTTTTAATTCTAATATCTTGAAGATAACTTTATTAAAGATATCGGAACACTATAAACCATGCCATTTCTGCTCGCTGGATGATTTGAATCCAATCCAAACCAATTGTATATCAAGGAGATGGAGGTCCTTTCTGTTGAGAAGGAATAAAACTAAATGACGGCCGGTTGCATTAAAAAATTCGAATCGCGTGATTGTTTAGGACATTGAATAAAATAGCAGATAGTTCTGTTTATTGATAGGAATCCCCATAAGAATTCGAAATAGAAGGTAATTAAGAATATCGTTAGTTGAGAATAATAGTGGATGTGTGAATTTCCAGAATGAGAAAATTTATTGAATGCGATGAGAAAACAGATGGGTTGGGATTTAATATTTCGTAAAAGATGTGCGAGTTATTGTTCAAAATAGGAAGGGGTTTCGGTAACCGTAAACTCCTAACAAATCGTAACAGTAATTTGCAAATAGAATGCACTGGGAAATGACACATTAAAGAAGTTAGGATGAATAATTGTTGGAAGAACACCGTTACCTACCAGAACATTCTGAAATCCTTTTTGTATTGTTTAAAACTAGGGTGGAATTAATTTGAATAAATTGTTTACTGATGATGTATTTTGATGTCATTGAAATTCTACGCGCGAGTCTATTGATCTTGAAATGAAATTTGTTTTATCGAAAATTTTGATCTACAGAGCATTATGTATATTACTATCAAGAGCATCCTCTTCAAGATTCTTTGTATTAATGTCAACTTTGTTGGATAAATGTCCTGAGAAATTTTATGATAAATTTGGATGATCCGATACAATTTGCGTCTATATACTTAAGCATGTCCGTGAATCTGAGAGGAAATTTTTTCAAAGTAATGTAAATAAAGATTAGCGAGAAATGATGACTATTTATTTCTTATGGAATTCCTCAAATTTGGGTGTAAAGATTCTCATTGTTATTAATGTATTTATTGAAAAATTCACAGATGGCAGAATTTTGTCTAGTAATCGAAGTTTACCTTTAGAATATTGTAATAGTCATTGTAAAGGGGTTTTAGAGTATCTTGTAAACTTTTACGAAAGTTGCTTAAGAAAAGATTTTTAAAATCAAAAATATTTTTAGAAGAATTATTGTCGGAAGATTTGTTTAAAAATTCTAATATCGGTGTATTGTTAATCCTGTGTGGGCTATTTTGGAGTTGAAAATGATTTTAAGACTGTTAAGAAATATCTCGTCGTGTTTGTCCACAATGTGGAAGTGCTGCAGGTGATAAAAGAATAAGCCATAGGAATTTTGTGAAATTTCGGATAACACGCTAAGAGAATTGAATGCAGTGGCAACTTATTACGAAAAATTGGTTGAGAGCAGACTACCCAGTTGTATCATTAGAATATTACAGCTTATTACCCATTGCTAAATAACTAGACCATTATTGGAGGGTTTATCAATGGGTATAATAATAAATTTGTCTTTTAGATTGTTTTATTGTTTCATTGATGAAGAGTAATTATAGAATCTAATGGATTTTTCAATTTGTTTATAAATGTTCCCCATCTATACAAAAATAATCCAGAAGAGTGGAAGATAAAGCTGATGGTTCAGTGTTTTTATCATAATAGAGACTAAAGTAAAGACATTCTGGTTATCATCGTTTTCAAAAGAGAGAACTTCAGTAGTGGAGTCGATGGGGGGTCAATTTATTAATTCTTTGCTTGATGTGCTATAAATCTTATTTTATGAGTTTGAATTATTTGAGTAATACATTTTAATGAAGCTAGAGGAATTCTTGTATTGTTTATTTTTAACGAAATATGTAGCTTTTAACGTTTCCAGCAATGCAGGATATTAAAAGAATTTTCTGTTGTCTTTACATGTTTAAGAAAGTGATAAGAATTTTTTGGATAGTTTAGTTTCACCGGATACTATATAACCTCTGTTAGTTCTTCCTTAAATATTGAGGAAAAAAATGTGTAACATATATCTAATATTGTGTAACATATGATGATTGATTATCTTAAGATAGTGTATTGAAGCTCTTTTATGGTGAATAGCACTATTTAATTGTATTAGAGATAAGCTACCAGTGTACTACTTTAAGTAACTCCAAAACTATGTATCAAGTATTGTGATGAAAATTGAACATGAAATATTTCATGCTTCTGATTCAAACGCATTTCAATTATTTTTATGTACTGAAATACTTGAATATTTCATTTCTACTTTTATTCCTTTACTGTGTTTTAAATATTTTCCATTTAAAATGATAACTGTAAGAGACCTTTTCCACAGATTTCGAAGAGCATGCTGCTGGAGTTTTCGTGTTTCTTAAATGAGCGATAATTAGAAAACACAGATTTATCCTTTGGCGCTTTCATGCAAATAAGTTAATAACTGTTAAATTATTCGGTAGAGTTCACAAGTTTTTATTTTAATATGTAGAAAGTTTTTGTTTTTATTAATATGCTAAAATCTGTGCTGCAAAATGGACAATGTGGATGAGGCATTTTTCGAGTATTACTTGCTGAAGAAAGAATACTAACTTCTATTTGTCGCAAAACAATTTTTTTTTGTTTTCCGCGTGGCGCTTCGAACTCAAACTCGTTTCAGACAGTGAATTTTCGTAGGCGAGTCTCGATCTAGCATAAGAATTTTTTTTATTTGAAAAAGACAGTAGAGTCGAAAAAGCGTTTAGACGTGGGTTGATTTTCATCTCTCTACTTCAATCTTTTAAGAATGGATCTTCTACGAAGGTTTGGAATATTTGGTGGACTTTTATGCATTTGCAGTTTTTCGTAAAAAAGGGATACTATATTCATCCTTGAGAGGGAAAAATCGAATCTTATTAGTGGTTTTATTATGCGATAATGCAGTGATGGAAAATGCAGTTATGGAAGAGTATCAAGTGCAGAAAGTTCTCAACGTGCTTATGAGGGGAGTTCAATTTTTACAGCGACTCCATCGCAGAAAGGTTCCGAAGCAATTGCTTTCGAACGATATATTGATTTAAACGATATAATGCTTTTAATTGCACAAAAATTTATGTTTCACTTTAGCAAGTTTTTTTTTCTTTCTCAGTTTCTTGTTTTGAACATAATGTCTAAAAATGAATTTAATAAACAACAAATAATTTCGAATTAAATATGTTATACTTTCAAACTTTCTTGCATCTAAATATTTTAAATGAACTTTTAAAGATTTCATACAGATGTTCTGTACCTAAAAAAACCTGGTAAACATTTTTATTGGTTATTTGGATATTTTCTGTGAAGCACAGAATCATTGAAATTCGATACTTGCAACAATTTATTATGATTTAAGAGTTGCTTTTTAATAAATAAATAGAAAAAAGCTACTAACAATGATAAGTTGAAATTTTTTTCATTGCATTGACAACAAAAATATTCTACTTCTTTGGAAAGATTCTAGAGTTAATTAGGATTTAAAAAAATGTGCTGTTATTCCAAAAAAATCCTAATCCAAACAAATCTTTTGGTATTTTTATCACCCCTATATTAAATTCACATTGTTTATGAATAATTTGTTGTTTTTACAGATAATCTGAAAATTTTATTTCGTCACAATGTTAATGAAAGGAAAATTCCTTACACATCATATTATTATTGTTCACAATTAACTTATTACTTAGTCGTTGAAATATTTTTCGATTCACTTATTTACAGAAAACACCTAAAAATATCCGAATCCGTCGATGAATAAACATTAACACTAAATTGATCAAGTAAAATTGTTCTGGGAGGTCCGTAACAATGTGTCCCAACTCCTTGATAAAATGTTCATTTATTAGTACTCTGTCCGCTTCTCTAATGCCAGTCCGCAAAAGCAAAGTTGGCTTTGATTAGGTAGTAATGTTCTTAGGTTATCTAGCAAATGAGATGGCTTATAAGCTTTTATTTTTGATTTTACAATTTATTTCAATTTTTTAAAATAGCAGCCTAATACCTAAACAAATAGCATTATGATAATTTTCAACTCTTTAAACTTATGAGGAAAATTCACAACAATTATTTAACTGCAAGTTTTCATAGGTGGCCATCAACATTTTCAATATGATTCTTGGACTTGTTTCATGGTGTTGAGTTTTTTAAAAATCGCGTTCAAAAGACGAAATAGTCTTAAGACAGGAGACGAATCAAGCTTGTTATTTATTCTTAATATTCATAAAACGAAAGAATCCATTCAAAAAGTTCTGTGTTCATGAAAGATAATTAATATTTTATTGCTTTACAGCTGGGTGGTTTGTAATTTTCTTTCACTACTAGCCAGAAATGAATACGATTTCTTTTTCTATTTTTAAATCGGATTGTAAAAAAAGAATCGGTCAAAAGTTCAGTAGATTGAAATGGACATTTTTTTTAAAAAACTGATCATTTTTCGGCTTTTTGACAGAAAATTCGTTAAATTGATTTGAAATCTAATTATTTTCATTATTTTTCTTTGGAAAAACTGTCTGAAAGTCACCTTATTTAGTTTAAGTGAGCCATTATATTATTTTTTACTACTTTTGACAATTTTAGCTGGTTTTCAAATGAGAAAACAATTTCTTGATTATAGGTATGATTTTATCAAACACCTTAAAAACTGTTATCGAACTGTTCTGTAATAATATGTTTAGCTTATTTATTTCTGAAAAATATCAAACGAGTATGCAAGCCATTGAAGCCACTCGTTCTCATGAACTCAACTTCAAGAGAAAAAAAAAGTTGAACTTGATGCACCAATTAAGGTCAATCTTGGGAGTACTTTTTGTCATGAAAGGTACCTTACTTCAGTGTAGAAAAGTAAACTTTTGTGGAGGTCGTCACACAAGGATTTGAATAGTGTGGAGTTTGGTAATTTGGCTTCATTAAGATTCACAGATTAATAGAGCTCTTCTTTCAATGAATGTGTCAAGGTTCGGACAGCTCTTTGATAGGTTTTGTCTGTGAATATAGCAGTGACTCCTAGCTACAGGGGGAAGTAACTGCTTTGATGAAATGCTTAAACCTGTGTATCAATCGGATGTAGATGTTCCTCCATCCATGGAGAAATCACATTAGTTCAACCAATCTATTTCTTTTTCACAGAAATTATCTTGAATGGCATTCAATATATTCTTGCCTATGCGTCTTTGAGTGAGAGAATAGCACAGTAAAAGATTTTCTTAAAGCATACAGGATTGTAAATATTTTAATAAGCGATATTTCGAGAATTGAAACATCTGTAGTTTCACCCTCCTATATTGAAAAGGTTATTTTCATTCAGTTTTGTTTTATTCATTCAATGGTTGTAGATTCAGTGCCATTACACATGTCTTTGATTCTTTGAGAAACAGTATTGTTTGAGAAGGGATTATTGTTAATTTTTGGAATATGACTTCACTGAATATTCTTCATCATCATTGGCGCAACAACCCAGTGTGGGTCAAGGCCGTCTACCTACTGGTAGATTTCGAGACGTTTTTCTTTTTACGGGGTAGGGTTGTCAGCTCTACACCCAACGCTCAACAGTCATATGAGACCGGGACCCACGGCTTAAAGTGGATTTCGAACCATTACAAACATCCATGGCACCGGTGGGACTCGAACCCGAAACCTGTGGTACCGAGCGCCAGAGCGCTAGCCACTCGGCCATTCAGCCTCCACTGAATTTTCACCGAACAGATAAACTCTGAAATAA